>OX421507.1:25170821-25770821 GCA_949126835.1 Anisus vortex
AAATAAAATTCTCTATTGGAGGACGTTTCCAATTTATACATTTAACTTTTGACCCTATTAGTCAAATGGCTTAGGCGCCTATAGAGGACAAACATATATACATATATATAAATAAACACACTCACCGTAATTATATATATTGATGTTACGCCCAGTTACTTATATATGTTACTTTTAGGCCAATGAATGAAATGGGCAACGTGAACAATGGCAAGGTTTAAATGGCAAGTAGACCTTTAATTATATGTAGACCTATAATTATATGTAGGACTAAGGTTCTCGTAGCTCATAAAAAACATTTTTTTAAACTTTCTCCTCATTTTTGTCTATACATTTATTTTTTAAATCTATAGCTGTATGTAGTTGTTATCCAGGGCAATGCTGGGTAAGTATATCCAGGGCAATTCTGGCTAAGTTTACCCAGGGCAATGCTGGATAAGGTTATTCATCTAGTTGTAAATGAATACAGGCGTCAAAGGGTGAACTCAATTGCAAACAAATTTAGATCTGTCGCGTCGCCTTTTGATACCGGATGACAGCGGGATTAACGGTGGAAAAAAAGAGACTGGCCTGGATGAAACCAGGGGTTGCGCAGTGTTTTACGGTCCCTCAATCAAAGACTAATAAGCGTTGTCAAGTTTTACTAAAGGGGCCCCCACCGAAGAGTCAGCCAGGGGTCTTTTCCGGATGCCTTAATAGGCAAAGCATCTATTGGTCATTTTTTGTTCTCTTTGGGGAAACAAGAGAAATTAGTAAATAAAGAAACGACACTCCATCCTCACCCCCCCACCCCCCAAAGATAAGAAAGGAATGGGCGTCCCACGGAAGATGTGAGATAATCCAAGGGATATAATCACAGCAGGCTGACAGTGGCAAACAAATTAAAATGATTAGCGCAGCGGCGGTTTACAACGCCGATAAGGAATCGACCCGAACCCCTACCACCGCCCCACCCCTTTCACCTCGACACCCCCCCCCACACACACACACGTGGTGGGATAAAACAACTTTAAACCTGTCCCTGTCACATATGTCAAAAAGACACACCTTACACATGCGCTGTAATATAAAACAAAAAAAGGCAAATCAAAAGTAAAGAAAAAGGTTTGTTGGCATTACTTCCCCTTCGTGTGCCTTATCTTTCACATTCAAAAATATGTAACAATCGGCGATTTGTCAAGCAGTGCTATGTTTCGCCGTATTAAAAAGCCATATATTTGACAGTAGCTTTTTTTGTTCAGATCATAGGTTCTCAACCTTTTTCGGCTCACCGCCCCCTTATACAATTTTGTTCCGTTCAACGCCTCCCCCCCCTCCAACTTTCT
Source organism: Anisus vortex (assembly GCA_949126835.1). NCBI lineage: Eukaryota > Metazoa > Mollusca > Gastropoda > Planorbidae > Anisus > Anisus vortex. Next base: position 25,172,147 of record OX421507.1, read on the forward strand.
TTTATCGCCCACTCCCCCCCCCCCCCCCGTCTCTTTCCGCACGTCTGGACCATAGTTTTCGGACTAGACTTTTTGTGTGATTAAATATCTTTAAAAAAACTAAAAAGGAAACATATTGTAAGAATTAATAGATACAAAAATTGCCTAAACAAAAGGTTTAAATAAATCAATATTAATGTGAATCGTTTGCCTGGTGTGTTGCTAGCAATTTGTCTTTGTGTGTTTCAATTTTGGTTGCAAAAGCCTTAGGTCTAATAATCAGTAGACCTAATATTTGTTATACTACAAAACAGAACTTGTTCGGCATCACTATTGAATCAATTGTGGAAAAATTTTTTTAATTAAAGGGAGATAATTATCCCCTTTTTCTTTTACCTAATATTTCGTTTTTTTTTCTTTTACAGAAAATAAATGGCTTACAATTTATAATTTTGAAGTGATCAAACTGAAAAAAGTATTTGTAAATTATATAGTTATTATATGACTAAAGAATTTATCTGTATATTTTCAAGCATTACAATAACTACCCAGTTAGTATGATTACTACTTAACCATAACGCTTAACAATAATCGTCACTTCTTTCCACAATGCTAAAACAAATTTAAAACATCTCGGTTAAACTGAGATCTAAATATCCTTAATACATGTATTAGCAGATGTTAGGGCGACAGTCCGGTGAACCAACCACAGGACCAGCCGGCAGCACACTAGTCTATATTTGCCAAATACATACACATACTACATCGAAAAGTCACTGCGATTCCTGTTTCTTATTAATATAATAATATGTAGGTATACTGTTGGGGGATATCACTAATATCAGATATTTAGCAGCACTTGAGTTTTCATCACATTTCATCCAAAAAACTAATCGATTCAACTATGTAAGGTGTTCAAATTACATTGAGTACGTTTGTACCGCCCACTTGCCCTTCACCGCCCCCCAATCGCCCCCGGGAATGTCAGCGCCCTCCTAAAGCTTCTCACCGCCCCCCGAAAGGGGGGGGGCGATAACGACCCCGTTGAGAACCTATAGTTTAGAATATCGCCATGGTTAAAGTACTTGGAAAATCCGTGCCTTATCCAGTCAACAATATAGATATGGCAGATTTTGATGTTCTTTAATGTTCTAAACTTTCTTGTCTTTTGCATTTGTGGAACGTGTTCAGATTTGTCGAAATTAAAATTTACGTCAATCAATTTCAACGGCTTTTTTGCAGATGAAGAAGAACACTGGAGAAAGAACTGAAAGAAGCGTTCCGGAATGGAGTGGCAAGAGATGAAGAGACTGGCACATGACCGGAAGGAGTTGGATAAGCTTTGTTGGGGCAATATGTCTAACTGAGGACTTAAAGGAAATTGATTGATTGATGGAGAATAGATTTAGGGATTGATCGTTATATATTTTTAATCTGAATACAGAAAGTAAAAAAAAATTAATGAGCAGCAATAGCCTACTTATTATCTTATCTTATATATTAGAGACGCTCATTCTATAAAAAAGATTATTGCGTTCTACGCGTTCATCCGTGTTCCGTGTCTAGTCTTGCATCTTTATTAATGTTTTAAAAAATGTTAAATTACTGATTTTCCTCATTTTTTCAGGCAACCCATTCCATTCCCGAATGCCATTCTGGAAAAAAGCGTACTTATATGCATTTGTTCTCGCATAAGGGATAAGGAAAGTGTTTTTGTCCTTATGTTTATCTGAGCATTGCAACAGGTTGTTATTGGATTGTATTTCTAAATTAGAGTTTAATGCCTTATATATTTTTACTAATTTACTCTTTGTCCTTCTGTTCTCTAGTGTTTCTAGTGATTTGACTATTGGTGTTATTTTTGTCAGATATGAATATTCGCCAGTAATGAACCTTGAAGCTCTTTTCTGAATTCGTTGTAATATTTTAATGTTTTCTTTAGTTGATGGGTCCCCACACATAATACAGATTCTATTATAGCCTAACTAAAATGCGATAGAATTTTAGCTTTATATTCTTGTTACATTTATAAAAGTTGCTTTTTATGAATCCTAATGTTTTGTTAGATTTTGTAATTACGTGATCAATATGAGGATTTTAAGATATTTATCATTTATTGTTACTTTTAAATAATAAATATGTATCATAATGTGCAACCTGTATCTAACGCCTTTCCACCAAGACCCCAATAATAAAAATTTTAACAAATGTTAACATATTTCTATGAAATATTTTATACAAGATTGCACTTTTTTTTATAAATGCACGTCAAATTCCATTAGATTTTATTAAAAAAAAACACATTCAAATTCAAAAGTTCAAATCTATTCCACCCACTCAAAGATACATTCACGCACACTCAAACAGACCTAAACCGTGGACCCAATGTCTTTGATCACAAACCTAATATTAAAAAAAGAAAGGCAGGTGTAACACGATTCAATTATTTATTTTTAAATTGTTCCTGTATCTTTTTGTTTGTATTAGTCAATACATGTATATGCTTATGACTCAGTCGTATCTACCCCCCCTCCCATTTGCACCTATTGCAACCTCCATCCACCCTTCCATACATGTTATTTTTATCAAAGTTTTCTAATTTAAATGGGGCTTCTTTCTATCTCTCGGATCAACTCTGTTTTATCTAGTCCGCGAGATTTATGTCCCTTTGTTTCGAGTTCTCCTCCCCTTCTATTGTTTTGTTGTTTTAATGCACTCCCCTTTATCTCCCATGGGGCCAACTGAAACTTGTCATTTGGACAGGAAACACGAGAACTTACTTTCAAGACAAGCAACTCTTCGCATCTGTTGTAAGTAGACTCTATAGTTAGTGTAACTAAATGACCTCCTCCACCTCCCAAATCAACCAGAAAACCAAGTAAAAAAAAAATGCAGCCCAGCTCTTTTAAAGGGTGGGGAAAATGAGACTAAATTGTGGGGGTGAGGAAGCAGGTGTTCTTCTTCTTTATTGTACTAGAGTCTATGGAGACCACCGTTAGACCAGGAAAGGCTCCACAATTTTTGGTGATTTCATAACAAATACTATGTGATCATAGTTTATACTATATCAACAATTTATAACCATAGAAGTCAGAAACAGTCGAGGGAGCTTCATTGAAGGTCTTTGGTCCAGCTTTTCGGTGATCACTCTAAAGCCGGCACAGAGAGACGGGGGCAGTGATGGAGAATTGGTCCAATGTGTTCCACAGTCTATTGGCTGACAAAAAAAAAAAAAAAAAATATTTATAAACTTCGGTGATTGCGTGTGGGACGCGAAGTTTGACCTGGTGACCTCTGGTAGAGCGTGACACTTGTTGGATGAGACTTGACTGTGACGACATGTCCACGTGGCCATTCATGATCTTGTACACCATATAGGCTACGCCGCTACGGAAGAACATTGGCGACAGAAATATAATTTACAATAGCTAACAGTGAATCTTACCCTTTAGAACAAATTATTGAGATAATTAAAGCGTTAAAGTACCCAATAAATTAGAGGCCAACCGACATTGGGTTTCGGTTTCGTTTTCAGCGCCGAAAGTTGGCAATTGGCCTCTTTCGGTATAGTTTTGGTTTCGGCCCAAGCCAAAAAGTTAGCTTTCGATTTGCTTTTGGTTTCAGCCGAAACTTATATGTATTTTCGGTCAACAATAGAATATCTTATTTAACTTTCAAAATTCATACTGCAACGCTAGTGCTGCATCTATTACTCTGCTTATTGATACTTTCAGTTACTTAAATTGTTGCAAATTTCGTGTGAAGTTGAACCTTGAAATTAATAATAAAAGGACTATTTAATTAACCTAAAAATGTAAAGAAATTACTGTGCAGGATTTTAAAATCTTTTGTTTATCAATTTCGGTTTATCTTTCGATTTCGGTTTCGGCCGAAAGTGTAGTTAAACGTTCGGTTTCAGCCAATTTATAACTTTCGGTATGGTTTCGTTTTCGGCCGAAACTAAATATTTGGTTTCGAACGGCCTCTACAGTAGGCCTAAATATATTTGAGTTCTGAATTCTACAGAAAACTCCTTGAGTGGGCTATTTTTAGTGCCACAAACGTCTGCTCAACTCAGATAAACTTTTTCGTCATGAATCAATTTTACCGCGCCTTTTTATTTTGTATTCATTGACATGTCCGTTACAAACAAAGTTGGTTTTCAAAAGTCATCTGCTTATCAGCGACCAAACGACATTATTGAATTATCACAAATACAATGTCAAACAATAATACCAGAAAGACCTAAATACGTTTATTCTACTATTACATTTAAGTATTGCACTTTTGAGGGGCAATAACTCTTGCAGTGTTCTCGGATAATAAATGATTGTTTCATGTTATGCTCCAGAATCTATTCAATAAAAGGCAATACTAATAAAACTAATATTTATATAACACATAATTCCATGCTATTGATTCTAGTATGCTCGAGATAAAATGTATGTTTCTCTTATAACTAATGGGGTTAAAAAAAAGCTATTATGTAAAAGTCAATTAAACATTTTAAATATAACCAGATCAATGCATAATACTTACTTGCTTGTAATAATCCAATTGTGTTTAAATTTAATGTCTATAATTTGAACCAGTCTTCTGCCCTGGTGTTGTTTTAAATATAATAAATGTAATGAATGCTATATACTGTATACATCTGTACGTATATAGGAGCATACGCATTCAGTCGTACGCAGCAAACATTCGGAAATTTTCCCTAATCAACTACCCCCCCCCCCTTTCTCCATCGGTGCGTACGTAATATATGAACGGAACCTATACGAATCTATTTTTGGCTCTCAGACAATGTAATTGTAATGTAAGGTAAGTAAGTAAAGTACCATTCGGACCAAACTGATCACAGGTCCGATGAAGCAGCGTTCACCAGTTTCTGTGGCTACGGCATACAAGGTGTTTGTGTGGCCCGCACTATGCACAGCCGCCTTTACTTTACCCCAACTAAGGTCATGTCCCCTTTCAGAGTTGAGTAGACTCAGAGACAGCCCGCCCCCCCCCCCCCCCCCCCCAGGCCCGGAAAAAAAATCCTAGCCTTCATCATGATTCAAATCCAGGACCCTTCGGTACGCCATTCGAACGCGTTGCCGCGCGACCACCGTGGTCAATGTAATGTAAGGTACAGTTGCAGTAATTTAAGGAATGTAAAATTGTAATGTAAGCTGTAAGGTACAGTTGCAGTAATTGAAGGAATGTAAAATTGTAATTGAAATACTTTACATTCATTTACTTTTTTTTGTATTGAAGGTCGTCAGTGGGAGTAATCCAGCTCACACAGAAGAGAGTTTTGAGTCACCCAGAAGATAGTATTGGTTTGTATAACCTCAAAACAGAAGAGAGTTTTGAGTCACCCAGAAGATAGTATTGGTTTGAATAACCTCAAAACAGAAGCTGGAAGAAAGAAATGTACTTGTGCAAAGTATTCTAGAATCGTATTGTAAAATATACCAAAGACTATAATAAGATGGGCCGCTGGCTCTATTTTTTAACTTAAATGTTCTTTTTTTTACCTAGCACATCCAAAAACACTGTCTTGAATGACTTCTACGCTCCTCATCATCACCTGTCCTTTGGGTTCCTTGTGGAACATACGCCTACGTTTGCCTAAATATTTCAGCTGTATACAACTTTCGATTTCAATTCTAAATTTTCATTGAGAAAATCATAGCAATTAAATAAAACGGTAGTGCACAGTACAAAAGGGAATCGGGAATTCCGAAAAGAAGTAATTCCAGTAATCAAATAGCAGAAATATTAAAGCAAGCGGTAGCCATTATCATGTCATTACAATTTTCTAAATGATGTTCATCAGGTTTTTTTTCTGACTTGTTCAGGCAACCCATTTCAAGTCAAAGAGTCAATAAAGATATTTTGTATGCATTAGTAAAGGGTGTTTTATCAGTGTGACTTTCTGGCTGTTTCAAAAAAAAATAATTAATGTGCTGCGTTACCTAGCTATAATCGATTGATAACCTACAATACATTTTAATGGAATGTGCATCTCCAAAGACTTTTACCCTTTTAATGTTGCGACGCGGAATTTTTTTTAAAAAGAAACCTAGCATAAGCCTTTTACATAACAACTTTACAACTTATTGCATACCAAAATAACATGCCTAACAACTAGTTATTTTGCGGTTTAGTTTTTGTAATCTTTTTTTTTTTTTACAAAATCTTAAGGCGGTCATGATGGTTACACAAAGAACGAAGGTTTCCAGGTCAACCAAGTCAAGAGAAAGAAAGAAAGAGAGAGAGAGAGAGAGAGAGAGAGAGAGAGGAGGGTGAGAAAGAGAAAGAGGGAGAGATAGAGGGGGAGAGAGAAGAAAGAGAGAGTACAGTGAGTGAAAGGCTGCTACTTTCTTTACGTAGATTAGCCCAAAAATCTCTAATTTCAGTGTCAAACATTAAAAAGAAATTAAACACTGTTCTGGGAACAATAAATAGGGAAAAAATACACCAGAGATTTCCATTCCAAAGCAATACATAAGTACCCGGATTTGTTTTCTTGCTCCATTTCCGGCTTACGCGAAAAGGTGAGAGAAGCTCAAAATATATGTGGAATTGATCATCCAGATTCATGTTTTTGTTTTTGTACGGCGTGTGTGTGTGGGGGTTGTTATCGTAAGGAATGCAAAAATTGGTCTTAGAAAAGCCCCGTATGTATGTATGGGTCGGGTTTTCCCGATAAGATTAGCTTAAGGCAGTGGTTCTTAACCGGTGCTCCGCGGAGCACCAGGTAGTTGCAAGTGCTCCGCGAAATTATGAAACTCAAAATTTAATGTTCACTCACTTACTCCATCTGATTGAGCTGAACAAATGCTTATAATAAGTAGTCCAAACGGGGAAAAATCGGCCTTTTTGCCTATTTTTACTGTTTTTGTAACGAAGTTTTGACTCACTTGTACTAATGCTACATAAATAAAATTTACCGTATATGTGATTAAAGTTGAAGCCTTTATCTAACAAAATATTTAACTTTTAAACTCATTAATTGTATTTTAAAAAAAAGTCTTTTGTGTGTTTGAATAGTAGAGGGTTGGGTCGTTTTGGCAGCGGCTTTCAAAACGGGTCAGTAAATTTCCGTTCTCCCTCGTGTTACGCGATCGTTCGCCGCTCGGTCGGTAATCAACTCAGAAGCATGAAAATACGCGTCTTTAAAAATCTTTGCATCTCTATGGAAGCCAAGTACGATTCTTTGCTTTTGCATTCTGAAGTGAGATGGTTATCCAGAGGAAAAGTGTTACGTCGTTTCTTAGAACTGAAGGATGAATTGATGACCTTTTTCCAAAATGAAAATATGGATGGTTTTGTGGAATATCTTCAAAATGACATTTGGTGTGCTAAATTGGCATATTTAGCTGATATTTTTGATTATTTAAATTGTGTTAATACCAGTCTTCAAGGAAGAAAAGAATTTTTTTTTAACATCGACCGACAAATTGACAGCCTTTCGGAAAAAAGTTATTTTTTGGAAAAATCGTTTGTTGGAGAAAAAGAAAGTAGATATCTTTCTTTCTCTTAATGATAACACTACCGACGAAATTATTTCAGCAGTAACAGAGCATTTAACTTTATTAGAAGAAAAGATTGAATTTTATTTTCCATCAATAAACGTAGAAACATATGACTGGATACGTAATCCCTTTGCCACGGTTGATACATCAAATAGTAAGGTGGCATACCAAGAAGAAGAAGAATTAATCAACCTATCATCGGATTGTACACTTAAAAACACATTTTCCGAAATGGTTATGGAGGAATTTTGGATCTTTGTGCAAGAAGAATACTCAGCTCTCTCCATGAAGGCACTTAAAATCTTGTTGCAATTTTCAACATCATATTTGTGTGAACTCGGTTTCTCGATAGTCACCAACATAAAAACTAAAAAACGAGCAACACTTACTAATTTGGATGAAGAATTGAGGGTAGCTATTTCTAAAATTAGGCCTAATATTAGTGAAATTTGTAAAAACCGTCAAGCTCAGGTTTCACATTAAATCTTTTTATTTTTCTGAATTAAATTTTGCTCAATGTTATTTTTTTACTTATTAAATTTATGTTTATTAAAAATTTGTTTGTCATGTTATAATTTTAAACTCTTATGTTATAATCTTTTTTTTTTCAATGAAAGTCGTACGTATGTGTATTTGTTTGTTTTTTTTACTCCTTGATTTTGGTGCTCCCCAAATTTTTGTCATAATCAAAAGTGCTCCCCGACTTCAAAAGGTTAAGAACCACTGGCTTAAGGTACTGTTTGAATGTCAAGCCAGGTAATTAAATTAAGACAAATCTCTTCAAACACACATACGCACACACAAAAAGAACAACCACATTTTTAAACAAAAGATAGGAAAATAAAAAATGTGAATTCTTGATAAATATTTGATACAAAGAGTTTGAGGAAATGTCAGTTTATATTGTGCATGATAGATTTAGAGTGCACTTCAGGATTTTATAGGAGATGTTATGTTTATACACTCGAGTGCTTTAAAACAATATTACTGTTACGAGTTCATAGTTCTTGAGGTCGTCATTCCGTACCACTTTCACACCAATATGAAATTAACTCCAAAACTTGTGTAAAACATATCAAATTTAATATGAATATAATGACATAAAAGTTACATTGCTGACTGCACTCTACAACATGATAGCTTACTGTATCGCTCAACATCTACACTACTATCAACTATCTATACATCTATATCTGTGACTAGTTTCTACCTAACTCTAACACAAATGGACACCTCGATAGCAAAATCTACACTCTATCCAGGGTTGCCAGATAAAATTTTATGAATAATCCAAACAACTGCCAAAAATAATCCAAATTTCCAAAAAATAATCCAAATTTTGAAAAAAATTTTTTTCGATCTTATCTACTATCTACGTTATCGCACTGGTCAGAGATTCCGCTGCCAGAATTTTTCCATAACCAGATTGGGCCGTTAAAATCACGTGGATGTAAAAATGTGAACTTACATTCATTGGACGAATTGGAGATATCTAGATTGTTTAGTTTTAGGTAGGTGGGGAAAACTCATTAACTTACATCAACTCAAGAAGGGTAGGGGTGCCAAGCAAGATGGGTAGGGGTGCCAAGTGAGGAGAGGGTAGGTTGGGAGTAACCAAGCCGGCTGGTCCAGCGGTTAAATCACCGGACTGTCAACCAAAAACCAACTGACAGGTCGCGGGTTCTAGCCCTGCCACCGGCGGATCCCTGTCGCCCTGCAGGAGTTTTGGGCCTAGTGGACGTAATAATCTTCTATTTAGAAGGAACGTCTGTAAACTTATAAGACCCTTAACCAGTTGTCTTTATATTACCATACATAGGGGTGGGTGTAGCATGCAATGGAAGAGAAAGGGAAGGGGGTTAATTATCACAGGGCTAACACTCCTCATTACAACAGAGAAATTGGGTTAGTAGTATCATCCCCATAGGATGGGCATTCAAGGCCACCTTATCGTTGTAATTTCTAGTCAATACATCCTGAAAATACATGGTGAGGTCGGACATCGCCAAGCACTTATCTTTGAAACAACAAAAGGCGAGTAAATGTGACCGTATGTGTGGGTGAAAGGGGAAAATACACAATAGATATGGGTTAATAGGAATGGCCTACAATGATTACAGGTGATGGGGCAGAAAAACAATGACAAAAAAACATACTTTCACACGTATTCAATTCAACTTCGTTCTGGGCCAGATAGCCTTTGTTTTATTTTAACCAGGCAAGTTGGCTTAGACTTAGACCTACAAGAATTTTGTTTAAATTTAAATTATTTTATTAGATAAAATGTAAAGCATGAAGTGTTAAGTCCTGGAAGGCAAAAAAATCCAAAAATAATCCAAAAATCCAAACCTAAAATTACAATCCAAACATGTCAAAAATAATCCAAAAACAGGCAGCTTGGATTAAAATAATCCAATCTGGCAACCCTGACTCTATCTAACATACGCTGTTCAACTCTACACTAACACTTCCACTCTACACTCAGGCTACAACTTGTCCACTCAACACTCTGGACCAACACTCTCTCGAACTGATACGTTTTCTAATTGAAAAGTGTCACCCGTGAAACTGTATCTAGGTTATAAAAACAAACTGAGGTAGGCCTTTTAACAAAAAATTTACACTCACGACCTTAATTTTAACTGTCTTTATCTTACAGCATTTCTCCCTCAACAATTACGGCAATGATAGTGCTGTAGACCAGGGGTCGGCAACCTTTTGATCATAGTGTGCCAAAAAAAGTATTTCTAATGCATTCAGTGTGACAAAAGCCTGAAAGTCGCTCTGCTGTTTCTGTGTAGAAGAGACTTGAATAGCCTTTTTGGGGTGACCTGCAAAATGCCCAGATGCCTTTACTTTTACCCAACTAATAACAGTTACCCATTAGAGAGACCCAATGACAAACTCTAGATCCGAGAACAAATCCTAGCCGAACCCAGGACATACAGTACGCTTCCGCTCGGCCACCTTCTCTCATAATGTTGAGCAGAGTAGCAGACGACAGAGCAGAGAACAGTAGGCATACAAGAGCAGAGAACAGTAGGCATACAAGAGCAGAGAACAGTAGGCATACAAGAGCAGAGAACAGTAGGCATACAAGAGCAGAGAACAGTAGGCATACAAGAGCAGAGAACAGTAGGCATACAAGAGCAGAGAGCAGTAGGCATACAAGAGCAGAGAGCAGTAGGCATACAAGAGCAGAGAACAGTAGGCATACAAGAGCAGAGAACAGTAGGCATACAAGAGCAGAGAACCGTAGGCATACAAGAGCAGAGAACAGTAGGCATACAAGAGCAGAGAACAGTAGGCATACAAGAGCAGAGAACAGTAGGCATACAAGAGCAGAGAACAGTAGGCATACAAGAGCAGAGAACAGTAGGCATACAAGAGCAGAGAACAGTAGGCATACAAGAGCAGAGAACAGTAAGCATACAAGAGCAGAGAACAGTAGGCATACAAGAGCAGAGAACAGTAGGCATTCAAGAGCAGAGCACAGTAGGCATACAAGAACAGATAACAGTAGGCATACAAGAGCAGAGAACAGTAGACATACAAGAGCAGAGAACACTAGGCATACAAGAGCAGAGAACAGTAGGCATTCAAGAACAGAGAACAGTTGGCATACAAGAACAGAGAACAGTAGGCATACAAGAGCAGCAGTAGGCCTTACAATTGATTTGATGCTTATTGTATATCAAACTTTAGCCAACGTTTTATTTTACTACTGTCCACGTCTAATTCAGTGGAGGGCAGGGCAATAAATCTGTCCCCAAAGTTTTCAACAAGTAATGACAATGAACTATGAGTAATAAAGAACAATGAACGACAGTTTATTTTAATTCTCCGCCGTACTTCATATTATAATGTTGCCGGCAATGCACTGTTAATTGTTACCATAACTGAAACAATGTTCGCGACACCTCTCTGATACTGCCTGATCAGAAGCTTTGATGTGTTGCCAAGAAAACTCCAAAATGTACGATATTAAATATTTCCATGCAACACCACTCTCTTGTTCTATGATTTTGACGCGTTTGTTTATTATTTGACAAAATAAATCCCGTGAACATCACTAGTCAAGAGCCACAGCATGGCTACCAAAAACTGTTCCCTTTCCCGCATGATGCTTTCTATTGGGTTTTACATTGCCTCAGCAGAAAAATTAGCATACATCTTTAGAAAAATAAGGTTTGGGGCGTGGGGGAGGGGGGGGGGAGACATGTGTCAGACTCGTGGGGAAAGGGGCATGTCATCGTCGCGGTTTATGATACCCATTCACATGTAGATCTCAAAACGAATCGTAGGTATTGTACAAACAACCCCCAGTGAACAAACTTCAGTAGATGCTCCTCGCGGAGAATGGCCCCCACGAAAACGTGACGCGGGTTAAAGTTCGGATGGGTGGCGCTTTCTCGTTTTGCCGTGAGTCAAACGATGAAACTTGGCAGTCCCCACAAAAACACTTCGACAGAAAACATGTGGGCAAATTGCGAAATTCAATGATAGTTGGTATTTTTTTTATGTTGTACTTCTTGTACCATTGTTTACGCTGAGAAGCTGGTGGCAGCGTAAGAAAAACATTGCGATCGTGTCCCGCTATCAAGACGTGTAGTTACGCTATGGCAATACAGGCGTAGCCTACATCTAAAATAATTGTTGCAGAGGGAGAGAGAGAGAGAGAGAGAGAGAGAGAGAGAGAGAGAGAGAGAGAGAGAGAGAGAAAGAGAGAGAGAGAGAGAGTTCGGGTATGCAATGAAATATCGACACTATGTCAGCATTTGCTTTGTAACGCACGTATCTAAGAACCTCAATATTGCTATATAGGCCTATACGAATTTTTTTTGCCATTTAAGTCATAACGAAATAAGATAAGATATTATTGCTTTATTGATCCAAGCAAAAGGAAATCTATCTTGATTACATAAATTCCGTCTATCAGCATATGTTTAAATAATATAAAAGAACTAGTAGTACTCAAGCACATTAGTATACTTATAAACATGCACGCACCATTTATTATTATATAAGAAAAAGCATCATGGCGTCAGCTATTGTATTTCTGGCTGACTGAAGACTGTTGAAACAGTCTGACTATTGTTAGGTTAATATAGTTACTTTCTGGATCGCGATCGGGCCGCAAAATTAATATTACTCTATCCCAAACAGAAGATAACAAGAAAGGTTAACGAGTCCACGAGTGGTAGTCTACATTAACTACATTTCATGTTTACATTTAGATTATGCCACCTTGTTTGTTTTTTTTTCTTTTTTTTTTTCGGGGTAGAAAAAGTCCGATTGCTTTGTAAAAATTCGCTGAATTTTAATACCAATAAAATCTCTTGATATTAAAACACGAATTAAACACCACAACACGATTATTACAATCTAGTCATATAAACCAGAGTTTCTGTTTCAGTCAGGCTTCAGTCGTTGGAAGGAGTCAGGGACTTTTGAGGAATAGGGACGATTGAATTGCAAGCCAGCATTAGGATATACATTACAAAATAATTATTCAGTTTTTTATTATCTGACGATGACATCAAAGTTTACGGTTACACGGAAAAGTATACTTTAATCCAGACGTTAATGGTGTGTGTGTTTTTAAATACTATAACTACAACTAAAGTCTTGAACACAAAATATGATGAAGGTCTTAATGTCAACGAGTTCGTTTCTAGTTTTACGTCTTTATAATTGTAACTGGTTTATTTCTTTTAATACAGCATAACCAGAATAGTTGCAAGTTATTTCACATGATGGCAACATAAATCTCAATATATAGTGTACAGATATAAAATATAGACAGATATAAACTTTGTGACAATTTTGACGATGTAATGTGTAGGAAAAAATGAAGAATGAGACAAAAAAAAATTCTTAAATAATGAGAATAGACTCACAGCTAATAATGATGTTTATCGTTTAGATTATACAACTCTGTTATCTAAGAGTCACATACGTGCACATAAATATAGGGCCTACATATAAAGAAACATATAAATGTAATAATAATAATAATATTTGTATAGCGCTGCCAATAAACATAATGTAAGCTCAGAGCGCATTTAACATACAGCTAAGAACATGGGCATTACTCTAGGCTAGGAGACAAAGCAAACTGATGATATAAAAATATACTAAAAAATCAAATAAATGTAGCATTAACTGACCCGACCTATAAGTAAGACAGTAGGGGTCTAAAGCATGTAAAAATGTTATCTAAGGTAAATCTTGAAATATTGAGTTTTCAAGTTCTTTTTGAAAGTATCAATAGAGCATGTTCGCCTTAGTTGAACGGGAAATAGATTCCACACCTTCGGAACGGATACTGAGAAGGCTCTAAGGCCAACGGTCGTCTGAAAGAAAATGTACAGATAGAATAAGACAATAAAACACATTTTATGCCACAGCGCACCGGGCTGGCGTGCCGAAAGTCTCAGTTACAAATCCTGGCGAAGGATAGAAATCGTTCCTCAGTCTGGAGTGCGTCGAAATAGTACCTGGCCGTAGATTGCGAAATTTTGTAGCGGCTGGACAATAAGTGGGTCTACGCATCGCCTTGGCCACAAAAACTTGTGAAGGCTGATTCCCTTGCCCTATAATTAAATCACTTGGTTTAAATGGTTCTTACATGTACATTTATACAAATAGATGCATACAAACGTAATGTAGAACATTGCCCGAAGACTGCTGCACTATATCTACTCTACTCTACTCTACTCTACTCTACTCTACTCTACTCTACTCTACTCTACTCTACTCTACTCTACTCTACTCTACTCTACTCTACTCTACTCTACTCTACTCTACTCTACTCTACTCTACTCTACTCTACTCTACTCTACGCTACTCTACGCTACTCTACGCTACTCTACGCTACGCTACGCTACGCTACTCTACGCTACTCTACGCTACTCTACTCTACTCTACGCTACTCTACGCTACTCTACGCTACTCTACGCTACTCTACGCTACTCTACGCTACTCTACGCTACTCTACGCTACTCTACGCTACTCTACGCTACTCTACGCTACTCTACGCTACTCTACGCTACTCTACGCTACTCTACGCTACTCTACGCTACTCTACGCTACTCTACGCTACTCTACGCTACTCTACGCTACTCTACGCTACTCTACGCTACTCTACGCTACTCTACGCTACTCTACGCTACTCTACGCTACTCTACTCTACTCTACTCTACTCTACTCTACTCTACTCTACTCTACTCTACTCTACTCTACTCTACTCTACTCTACTCTACTCTACTCTACTCTACTCTACTCTACTCTACTCTACTCTACTCTACTCTACTCTACTCTACTCTACTCTACTCTACTCTACTCTACTCTACTCTACTCTACTCTACTCTACTCTACTCTACTCTACTCTACTCTACTCTACTCTACTCTACTCTACTCTACTCTACTCTACTCTACTCTACTCTACTCTACTCTACTCTACTCTACTCTACTCTACTCTACTCCACTCCACTCCACTCCACTCCACTCCACTCCACTCCACTCCACTCCACTCCACTCCACTCCACTCCACTCCACTCCACTCCACTCCACTCCACTCCACTCCACTCCACTCCACTCCACTCCACTCCACTCCACTCCACTCCACTCCACTCCACTCCACTCCACTCCACTCCACTCCACTCCACTCCACTCCACTCCACTCCACTCCACTCCACTCCACTCCACTCCACTCCACTCCACTCCACTCCACTCCACTCCACTCCACTCCACTCCACTCCACTCCACTCCACTCCACTCCACTCCACTCCACTCCACTCCACTCCACTCCACTCCACTCCACTCCACTCCACTCCACTCCACTCCACTCCACTCCACTCCACTCCACTCCACTCCACTCCACTCCACTCCACTCCACTCCACTCCACTCCACTCCACTCCACTCCACTCCACTCCACTCCACTCCACTCCACTCTACTTTACTCTACTCTACTCTACTCTACTTTACTCTACACTAAACTTTTTATAAGTCTCAATATTTGATTTAAATAATATTCTTTAGACTTATAAAAAACAACCGATGCATGTCGATCGTATGTAATTAAAGGGCGCGAAATATAAATTAGCACAGCGCGTCGCGGGTTTCTTAGCTAGCCGCCGCAGTCAAATGTCTTCAGTCTACTGGCTGTTTAAATAAAATGTAAACTTTATCATAGTATCCTACACGAATATTTTCGTTTCCACGAACGCCTCTGCCTTCCACGTCAACTGTTTACAAAGGGGAGGTCATTCCGGTGCCCTCATTATAATTCATAGTCACACCAAGCGTCCTTAACAACGCGAAACAGACAAATACACGAGAGGTCAAACCAAAAAAAAAAGAAATAAAAAAAAAAGCAGAAACAGTACAAAGAAAAGAGACAATTGATGTTAATAAATACAAGTGGTGATACATCCACTCCACATAGGTGTAGGGTTATATCTTTTTTCTTTAACATGTCATTATGAACGAGAAAAGGCCCGCCTCAAAGATATATGAGAAATGTTAGGTAAATATGATGAACGGGCTAAAAGGAGTATATCTTTGTTTAATAACGGAGTCACATAACATGTATTCATGTTAATGTAATTCAAGATAGTTGGTTTATCATCTAAAAAAAGAGGAAGGAATGGAATGATGTTACATTGAGGAAAGGATGTTTCGATACAACTCGTTTTCAGCTATGTCAATATTTTCACACAGGCCCACAATGAAAACTTTTTTCTTAAGGTTTCGTGAAATAAATAAAGGAGTGGTAACGTCACTAGAGGACGGCGGGTGGGGTTCAGGGGCGGTCACCACAGATAGACGCCCAACGGACACGTTCTTAATGTTTATGTATTAACATAATATTAACATACGCTTTCCGATAAATGGAAACTAACATTCGAAATAAGCTCCATTTTCGGACCATGTTCCAGCTAAGTTCCAGGAGACATTTTTCCTTAGTTACGCGCCTGATTAGAATATTATGTAGGCCTACTTGTTTTCTTTGTATTTGTGCACTGGTACAGCTGTGGTAATTGTACACTGCTAAAGACGGGGTAAATGTATTATGCTTCAGATGGGGTTGCTTAAGACTGCTACATCCGGGGTAACTGTAGGCTGCTACAGCCGATGTAGCTGAACACTGCTAAAGCCGGGGTAGTTGTACACTGGTACAGCTGGGAGTGCTGTTGACTACAACAGCCGGGGTAGCTGTATAATACACTGCTACAGCTGGGTCATTGTACATGGCTACAACTGTAGTAGTAACTGTAAACTGCTACAGCTGGGCTTTTGGTGTAGATTATATTTTTAGATCCTGAGACGACTACGTGGTCATGAAATTTCTACTTTCACAAATTTGTTTTGACATGTCTCTCTCCTACTTTTACTCTCTTTGTTTTATCTTTACTTTCTACGTAACTCTGTTTCTTTCTTTTTTTCACCTGTCTCGGTCTTTCCCTCTCTCGTTCTCATTCTCCCTCTCTCTCTCTCTCTTTCTTCCTCCTTCACTTATTCAATCTCGTTCTAATTCTTTCTCCCTCTCTTTCTTTTCGTTTCTTTCTTTTGACCCTCTTTAAATTTCTCTCTCTCTATCTTAAATTCTACTTTCTTTCTTTCTTTCTTTCTTTTTTTCTTTCTTTCTTTCTTTAGTTAGCAACTCCGAGATACAAACTAAGTGTATAATGAACAAAGAACCATCACTGACATTTCCTTTGCAATCCTCCTGGTGCCACTCTTTCTCTTACAGAATTCAATTCATCGACACAACAAATTGTTTCTTTTTTAAAAACAAAACAAAAAGATAAAGTACGCCTTAATGAAAATTTCAGGTCCACTTGTCTAATGAAGCATGGCTCACCAGGTCCACTTGTCTAATGAGGCATGGCTCACCAGGTCCACTTGTCTAATGAAGTATGGCTCACCAGGTCCTCTTGTCTAATGAAGCATGGCTCACCAGTTTGTTTGTTTTTGAACCAAGCGATTTTTAAGGGGATTATTACGATTGTACGCCTATAGTCAGCAGACAATCAAGCTGCCCGAATTCCCCCAAACTGATCTCATTTATTGTCCACGAGGTCTTGTAAATCAAGTCCTAGATTTTTAGTTTTGTTAGGGTTTAAAGCGACTTTAAGCAGACGTAGACCTGGTTAAAATGTAAGTAACCAACGCTTGTAAAGATCATTTTTTCCCAGTGAAATGTAATTTACCCAATTAGAGCTTTAATTAATCAAAAGATGAGATTTTTTTTCATCAACTGTAAAGTCTGCAATTAAAAGCGTGCTGTAGCGGGACTGGGTGGATGTCACATAGTCTACCCAGCTCTGATGGGTTACCTGACTTTAGTTGGGGGCTAAAGTAAATAAAGCTAGGCATTGTGCTGGCCACACAATCTTCTAGTATGCCGTGGCCAGAGAAACTGGTACTTTACTTTTTACTTTTTGTAAAAGTGGGTGTGTACCCAAACTGACGTCCAACATGTAGCTTTGTTGTCAGTAGACGCGTCTGGCTACACACAATTAACCAGTGTGGAAACAAAATGTGTAGGCGTTGGACCATAAGACTAAATTCCAGAACTGCAAAAAGTCACTTTAAGAAAAAAAAAGATAAAAAAACAAAAGAATGAAAAAAGAGAAGAAAAAAAAAAAACACAGCTCAAGCCAGTGTACGCAAAAAAAGTCCAAATAATTGAGATTTATCTCTGACGTTAAAATCACCAGGCTTTATAGAGATTTCTACGAGGGGCCCCAGACACGCTTAAACAAACAGGGATACATTTTGTACCCGTTAAACCTTTTTCTTTTTAGAATAGATCTAACATAAAGTTGTTGTTATTTTTTTAATTGACCGTAATTACTTGTGTGTGAAACGTTAGGACAACAAAGAGTTTAAAGATAAAACATTTTCACAGTTTGAACGAATCGCCGAAACAAAACGTTTGCGTTTTTTTTTTGTGTTAGCTTACACTATTGTTATGGCTTGATGTCTCGTGCTTAAAACGTGTTTCCCACCGCCTGGAGGTTGGTTTAAAAGCGCTATCGTTTGTTGCGTGTGGCGGTTTCATGCATGTAGGCGTGTAGGCTATCTATAATTGTATTGATTGTCATCATTTTGAGCCGGCGATTCTTGAAATCTCCTAATGATACTTTATCTTGTATGATACATTTTTAATGGTATAACAGTGTGCGTGTGTGTTTATTTTTATTATAAGTATTTTTCTGTGCTTGAATATCATACTAATAGGGCTCTTATATTGTTTGAAATATCCTGAAAGGCGGAACATCTGTAATCATGTCAAATGTCCATTTATTTTGATCTTGAAGGAATCTTGTCTTTACTTCATAATATGGTGATTTATATGTATCCATACATTACCTATGCTTTTTACAATTAACAAGGAATTATGCCCGTCAAAATGACGAAGAAACGAATGATTACAATGTGTTTTGTTAAAAGAGAAAGAAACAATAACAAACAATATTCCAATAAAAACTTTACTATGCACGTTTGTTTCGGTATTTAGTTTTTCTTTTTTTTTTATTGTTTAAGGTCCCTGTAAAGGGTGATCATTTTGAAATGGCGGTATGGTTTATAAACTTAACATAATTAGCAATATCCAATAAATTTATGTATTTAACTTTTGTGCCGATCGATTAAACGGCTTAGTAGTCAATAGAGAACAAACATTTAAACATAATATATATATATATATAAACATATATTATACAACACATATACACAAACTCTCTGTAATTGTAAATATTGATGATAGCTTGCGTTTCCCCCGTAAAAGTAACTTACATTGTGGACTTTTTTCCTCTGGTATAACGGGGTCAACACAGTAAAATGAAGAAGAAGAAATACCGTATAACCTTCTAAGGCATTGAAAATCGTGTACAGTAAACTAATGTATTAACTGTCATTGAACACATAAATATTAAAAACATAAATGTTATTCCTTCTTTTTAAAAAAAATATGAACGTTATGTCGTCCAAATCTTTAAAAAATAAATCCGGTTACAAAATATATGTCGGCTACTGTCATTTACTTTTAGATTTTTTTTATAACTTTTTAAAAAGTAATAATAATATGATTTGTTTACTTGTGAATGATTGAATGAATAAATGATGTTCTTTTGGGACTTAGAATACTTAGATTGTAAAATGAACCACGTCGCAACGGGGAAAATTATTTAATACACCAAATTTAAACAATCTATACATTATTATTCAAACTATAAAGGGCGATAATGGCGTTGAGCTAAATATCTTAATCATAAAAATACAGTAAATTCATATGTTTGATAACAAATATTTATACTATTGTCCCCATTACGTTGAAAGGTGAATTTAAATTTGATACTTTGTACCGTTAAATAAACTTTAATTAAAGAACAAAGTAGTATAAGTATAAACATACAACCTAAGCAGACCGTTTAGAACCTAAAACTAATTTTCCGTCATTTTTACGTTATTATTAGTTTTTGGATATCTAATATATTTAGAGATAATGAACCAACGAACAATTTTACCAGAACATCTATAGGATTTAAACTCTGTCATGGATAGTGTAGGGTAGGCCTAGTGTAGGCGATCCATGGCGTTAGTTTTCGAAAAAGAACTGACTTCCGCTTTGGCTCACCAACAAAAAAGAAAACAGTTTTCAAAATATCCAATCGTAATGATTATAATTTTCAAAATCAAGTTTAAATTCCTGCAGATGATGAAGGCCAAGATAGTTACATATCTAAGGTAAAGAGATTTTTAAAATGTGCCATATTACTTAACGAAGTGTGGTTGAGGAAATTGCCCTTTAATTATAAGGTACAATTGTCGAAAAATAAAGCTGATGATCGGAAGACTAGGATTATAAAAGTTTTTTTCTGAACACTACTATTAAGTAACGTAAACCAGATTTTTATCTACAAAGGGGAGGGTGGGGACTTCACACCCGGGAGCGTTGCATATGGTCTAAGCTTACTTAAGCCCTCTAAAAATGAGGCTGAATGTATGTTGGTGAATAAAGTATTATTTTGAGTTAAGCTTTTGCCTTAAAAGAAGACTTAAGGTATTTCAGAGTATTGAACAGTGTAAAGGACTCGGGAAAACTGTAATTGGTGACCGAGACTCCAACAGAGGGCAGTAAATAAGTAAGTAATGTGTAGGGTTGCCAGATTATTGGGTATCAAAATATTCAAAAGGAGGGCATGGAGAACCAAAAAAGAAGGAGAAAGGAGGACATACGGTGTGTTTCATATAAATCAATTCTGACTAAATCTGAAATTTCTACAATTTCATTACAATAAATGGCTATTGGAATTTGTGACCAAGAAACGGTCTTATAAAAAATAAATAAATATAAATTTCAGTGTAGGATCTTTTCGAAGTGCCAAAATAAGAAAACAACAGAAAAACAATAACAACAACATGATTTTTAAAAATTATATTTTGTGTGAATGGTGCCCTCTACATAATCAACTATAAGATACTGTTCCTTTCTATTGTCTATTGAACATTAAGCAATGAGAACACTTTTTCCGCATTTCCATTGTATCCAGAGATATACAGAACATTCGCATATTTTAGTTACTCTGAAAAGTAACTTGCTCTTAGACAATTTCGAAAAATGTAAATTGAACATTTTATACAAGAGTCTTCCATTCATTATTGTCTGCATAAATGATCATGTATTTAAATAATTGTAGGCCTATTTTATGATGCATATAAATATTATTCTTGCAACTGTAGGCCTTCATAACAAAAACATATCACAAAAGCCGGTTTTTGGCTATGCCTGCCGGCAGTGCCCTCACACAGGGAGTGGGAAGGGGCAGTGGCAATGGGGAATATGCCCGGGGGCGACACTTCTAGGGGCGGAAAATATAGTCTAAATATAGCACTAAAGAAAGCTTTTATAGTAGCCTGTGCAAGGGGGCGTCGCTAAAACTTTGCCCAGGGGCGCTACATAGGCTTGTGTGAGCTCTGCCTGCCGGACGGAGGACAGAAGGCTAAACCCTACTAACGTAGGACTCCGGACTTGAGTCTCGCCATATCATCATCATTATTATCTTTGGCGCTACCGCCAGAGGAGGATTCATGCCTGCCTCAACACCAGGACCTCCTTCCAATCGTACTTTTCCATCGCCTTCTTTTTCCAGGCCTGGACCCCGATCTGTCGCAGATCCATCTTGACGTCGTCCAACCATCTCAGTCTGGGTCTGCCTTTAGGTCGTTTTCTCTAGGGTTCTGAGTATATATTACTTGTCTTGAGTCTCGACTATTCGCATTTTGTTTGTAATTTCACTTCAACAAATAAAAATAAATGACGTAAGTGATAAAAGGTCACTCGAGTGGCATTCGGGCATTGAATGGGTTGCCTGAACAAACCAGGAAAATACAGTAACTTAACATCATTTAAAACAAGAATAAAGATGCAAGGCTAGAAGACTCGGACCATGGATGAGCGTAGGACGAAAAAATCTTCTGTATAGAAGGAGCGTCTGTAATATATAAGATAAAAGCTATATAAATATATCAAATATATTGATGTCATAATGAGCATGATTGGATTGTAAACATTCAACATGTAATATTGTTATGTGCTAATTTTCACAACTATATTCAAATGAAAATGCTTGCTTGAATAATGATAAAAAAATTAATCCTGCCTCCGCAGGGAATTGAACCCTGGATCTTCGGTTTACGAGACCGACGCCTTACCACTTGGCCACGAAGGCAGTTAAAATACGCTGTGCTTTTCATGACTATCTTAACTTAATAAATAAAAGACTCAGTAAATTAAATCTCTCAATCTCATTTTCTGCAAACCTACCCCCTGTCTATTTCTTTAAAACAATCCCTTCACATGCTCTATAACAGGGGTCGGCAACCTAGGATACGCTTGTCAGACTTGGCACGCAGGGCAAATTTTAAAAGGCACGTGGAAGACTCCGAAAAAAAACAACAATTAGAGTATCTTCTCCAATGAAATGAATGAGTTGACTTATAGGCCGTTGGTACGCTGAATGAATTAGAAATTCTACTTTGCACACTTTGGTCAAAAGGTTGCTGACCTCTGATCAATAATATACTCTATAATATACTCTATAATATACTCTATAATATACTCTATAATATACTCTATAATAAGTGCGAAGAAGAAAAAAACATACTGCCAGCGTTTTCACTCCATTTCAAATGTTTCTTTTCGAGTGGCCGAGTGGCATCCGCAAATGGTTGTCTAAACGAAATTGGAAATACCAATAATTTTACACATCATTTAAAACCCTCGTTAAATGCAAGACTTTTCTCAAACCACATATATTTAGGGTAGGAAATAATACGTTTTCTAGTTCTGTGGTTATTTGACCGGACTGTCAACATAACGGCCCGGGTTCTAACCCCTGCTGCCGACCAACCCCTGCCACACTTCGGGAGTTTTTGGCCTAGGACGTAGGTTAATAATCTTCTTTAATCTAGAAGGAACGTCTGTAAACTTAAAAAGTCACAAGTCAGTCAAATGTTGCATAAGATAATGTCTCTCGTTTCAGGATCACTACGTAGCTTACTTGCAGTGTACAATTACGAACGGCCTTTTATTTTTCTCTTGCTTTAGTCAAATGGATAAGGAATCTGGAAAATTCAGTCTGCCTCTTCCCCAAATATTCCACTCCCCCCGCCCCCAACCCACAGAAAGCATGACATTCTGAGCATGCCAGAACTTGTAGAGAAAATTTTAAAAAGTACTTAAAAACACTCAAAAGTATTGTTAAAAGCCATCATTAAGTAGGATACGTAAACCGGGGATAAGTGAGGGACGCAATAATCTTCTTATCAGAATTCTCGTCAGAACATTATAACATAACGTGTTTTAATTACAGAAGCGGACGCTTATCTACCACCTAACTGTACTAAATAAATTATGGGTAAAATGTTCAAATGCAAATACCATAAGCCAACTTGTGTATAAGAGAAACATGATTTCGAAAACTATTTTTTTTTCCAACAATTATTAACAGAAAATATAATATAAAAAAAAATTACTGTGCAATTTATTATTTTTTAAACACTATTGTTAAGCTGATTTAGATGCGTAGATCGGATACTTGTAGAGCTATTACAGACTCCAATGTCAGGAAAATACAAGACATTTGTTAACATCTGCATCAGGGGATCCTTAGGATATGTTGGCAAGAAAACCATCGGTAATGAAGAACTCTGACAGAGAACTAAGCAGATGCCTGTGGAAGAAGGAATTTCTCAAAAGAGATAGATGGAAATGGGTTGGCCAAACCCTCAGTAAAACCGCCAAGCCATCACGTGGATTCCTACCCACCCCACTCCACGCCTCACGCAGGGCAAAAGGAAAAGGTTTGACTGGGGTCCAATAGAAAAACTGGCCCAAGATCAGGATACATGGAGGACTCTTTTGTTGGCGGCCTATGTACCTGGTGGGCTGAAAGGCATAGGTAAGTAAAGCTTATTAGACCAACACAAGGGTACAAAACACTCACACACACTCTAACATAGTGTTTTCCCCACAAAAGACATGGAAATTGGGGAACAGGACGAAACAATCTTAGCTCTGTGTTGGACTTTGTTTGCAAATACCCAAATCTGAGTCTCTTTGTCTTTAAAAGATCAAAGATTGATTTAAAAACAAAAAAAAAACAAAAAAAAACAGGGACATTAATTGAACAAGTGGATAAAAAAAACAAGTAAAAAAAAACAAAACAAAAGAAGACACAAAGAGCCAAAACACAAAGACACGAAACAAGAACTACAAATGTGAAAATAAAGGAAAAATTATAGAGTTGCACCGGTTTTGAAAGTGCGAGAAATTACAATACACATTCCTGAAATCAGGTTATTTGTATGATAAAAACGTTCGGAAAAAGTGTGGAAAAAAAAGGGGGCCGGAGGGGGGAAGGTTACGGGGAAAAACACCCGAAATTTGAACAAATCAAAGTGTTAGGGACATACTTACCTGGGTCATTGGTGGGTTTGAAGTTTGAAACAACATAAGGTTGTTTTTTTTTTCTTGAATCGGCATTAGAAAATGAGAGACGGTGGATGAAAGAATTTCTTTCTGTATGTTTTGTTGTTGTCATTGTTTGTCTGCGTGCCCGTTTTGTATCCAATGAATGTAAGCGTGTTAGTCTTTGTGCAATGCATTTTGTTTATTTCAATATTTTTTCCATTTTTCTTCCCTCTCTTTGTATTTTTTAAAAACATAAGACGCAATTACACAAAAATGCCCACCTAAAGGAAGCGTATTGGTGGTTCAAATGGTTCATAAGCTTTGGGGGTCTAAGGTCGCAGAAGTGGCGCCAGTGCCCTCACAAAGGGGAGGGGCAGAGGGGGCCTATCCCTAAGGGGGTGACACTTCTACGGGGGGGGGGGGCAAATATAGTCTAAATATCGCACTAAACAAAGCAGTTACAGTATGCAAGGGGGCGTTGCTGAAACTTTTGCCCTGGGGCGCTACATAGGCTTGTGTGGGCTCTGGGTGGCGCCCGTTAACCATACTCCATGCTCCCTAAATGTATACATTATTACACAATAACAAAAGACGTTTTTGTCCAACATTTTTTTGTGTTCTTTTTTAAAGTCCAGCAATTTTCTGGTCAAGACTTCTCTCTAAGGATAAAGGGGGTTTTCTAATCCCTGCGTTGGTGGTCTAACAATACACTTTAATGACGGACGGAGGAATGCATTCAAGCAGTTTGCTCGGTCTGGCTTGCCCGGCTTCACCCGCTTTGTTCAAACTTATATTCCGTCTCGACAAATGAATGCCATAGATCTACAAACAAAAACCGACCACAGTTCATACACGTTTGATCGAGTTTGACATTTTGTTTTTTTACTATTCTGAGAAAGGGGGATACAAGGGGAGTAATTTTACGCATGATTGAGACTAATCCAGGGTTGTCCGCGTTTTTTGCTAAGTCGGTCGCCATGACATCATTCCTCACAACGTCGGTCATATTGACCTTTGTATTCTGTAGGCCTATGTCTGATATTGTGACATCATTACGTCATTCTTCTTGTGCTACGTTTATGTTTCAACATCACAGTAGAATGTATGACATCTTGACATCAGTAGGCCTGTATTACTACGGCTTTGTATATTATTCTATTTGTAGCCTATTTTGTTTTATATTTTAAAATAGGAAATGATTTCTTTAAAGTGTAATGACAATAATTTTTTTCTCACAGCTTAAGCATAGGCCTATGATTTAAAAAAAGTGAGATTTAAGAAAAGCAAGGTCTGGGATAGTCAGAACATGGTAGGCCTATCTTTGAAAAGATATTTGATTTCTGTTCATTCTAAACATTCAAACTAAACCCCCTAGATTTAGATCTAACTATCTTCTCAGTTTCTTACGCTGCCTCCAACTTTCAACACTCTTGTGTTGTTGTTGTTTTTTTAATATAGTTTAAAAATAAAAGTGGGAATTCCCGATGAAGACAACTAGTAAAACTCTATTAAAGCTGCTTAAAGCGATGATTACACATAGGCCTTAACACAATGATAAACACGACTCTTGTTTAGACTAGCCGCGTTGTATAGAACTAGGTGAAAGCAAATGATGACAAATAGGCTAACCCTAGTGCTAGTTTAGACCATTCATACCGGCATTGTCCTCTACTGAAAAGTTCTGATTAATCCCCCTCCCCCCCCCCTCCTCCTTCTGCTGGACAGAATATGTTTATTTTCGTCATCAATTTCCCATTTCCCACGAGACGGTGGGGGAAAATCCGAACACAGATAACACGGTGCAGTAATTATGCTGTTCGCGTTTCGTTTATCTTAAATTACTTGGAATAATATTTTGCTTGCCGACAAGTCTAACGAAATGCGTGTGTTCAGGGTGTCTGTTATCAAGGTTTGGGCGCGCATAAACACAGTTCTTGCCCCCACCACTACCACCTCCCCTACATGCACAATCTGTATTCTCTATTCTTAACAGTTTTATTTTGATATTTGGGCCAAGCGTATGTTTATATTTTGCAAAAAAAAAAAAAAAAAAAAAAAAAAAAACTATTCTGAAAATATTGAATGTAGAAAGGATAAAAAACAACTGCAAAAACATTATTAGCGTTTGAACACTCATAAACACAGAAACGCATTCTAATTCTAGTGTGCATAGTGTCTTGTTTTGGACCGTGCAGTCTGGTAGGCTATATCAGTCCCGTGGGAGGGGGACGGATGGGAAAATGACTGGCTATTTTCTGAAGGTGTGCGGTATTTTCTGAAATTGTCACGTATTTACTAAATGTGTCGTATTTTCTGAAGGGTCTTATATGTATTTTCTAAAGGTGTCATGAATGTTCTGAAGGTGTCATGTAGGCTATGTTATGTATTTTCTGAAGATGTCCCTTATTTTCTGCAGGTGTCATGAAGGCCTATGCCGGCTATGCCTTGTGTTCTGAAGGTGTCATGTATGTTCTGAAGATGTCATGTATGTTCTGAAGGTGTCATGTATGTTCTGAAGATGTCATGTATGTTCTGAATGTGTCATGTATGTTCTGAATGTGTCATGTATGTTCTGAAGATGTCATGTATGTTCTGAAGATGTCAGGTATGTTCTGAATGTGTCATGTATGTTCTGAAGATGTCATGTATGTTCTGAAGATGTCAGGTATGTTCTGAATGTGTCATGTATGTTCTGAAGATGTCATGTATGTTCTGAATGTGTCAGGTATGTTCTGAATGTGTCATGTATGTTCTGAAGATGTCATGTATGTTCTGAAGATGTCAGGTATGTTCTGAATGTGTCATGTATGTTCTGAAGGTGTCATGTATGTTCTGAAGATGTCAGGTATGTTCTGAATGTGTTATGTATGTTCTGAAGATGTCCCTTATTTTCTGCAGGTGTCATGTATGTTCTGAAGATGTCATGTATGTTCTGAAGATGTCAGGTATGTTCTGAAGATGTCATGTATGTTCTGAAGATGTCAGGTATGTTCTGAAGATGTCATGTATGTTCTGAAGATGTCATGTATGTTCTGAAGATGTCAGGTATGTTCTGAATGTGTCATGTATGTTCTGAAGATGTCATGTATGTTCTGAAGATGTCAGGTATGTTCTGAATGTGTCATGTATGTTCTGAAGATGTCATGTATGTTCTGAAGATGTCAGGTATGTTCTGAATGTGTCATGTATGTTCTGAAGATGTCAGGTATGTTCTGAATGTGTCATGTATGTTCTGAATGTGTCATGTATGTTCTGAAGATGTCATGTATGTTCTGAATGTGTCATGTATGTTCTGAATGTGTCATGTATGTTCTGAAGATGTCATGTATGTTCTGAAGATGTCAGGTATGTTCTGAATGTGTCATGTATGTTCTGAAGATGTCATGTATGTTCTGAAGATGTCAGGTATGTTCTGAATGTGTCATGTATGTTCTGAAGATGTCATGTATGTTCTGAAGATGTCAGGTATGTTCTGAATGTGTCATGTATGTTCTGAAGATGTCATGTAAGTTCTGAAGATGTCAGGTATGTTCTGAATGTGTCATGTATGTTCTGAAGATGTCATGTATGTTCTGAAGATGTCAGGTATGTTCTGAATGTGTCATGTATGTTCTGAAGGTGTCATGTATGTTCTGAAGATGTCAGGTATGTTCTGAATGTGTCATGTATGTTCTGAAGATGTCCCTTATTTTCTGCAGGTGTCATGTATGTTCTGAAGATGTCATGTATGTTCTGAAGATGTCAGGTATGTTCTGAAGATGTCATGTATGTTCTGAAGATGTCAGGTATGTTCTAAAGATGTCATGTATGTTCTGAAGATGTCATGTATGTTCTGAAGATGTCAGGTATGTTCTGAATGTGTCATGTATGTTCTGAAGATGTCATGTATGTTCTGAAGATGTCAGGTATGTTCTGAATGTGTCATGTATGTTCTGAAGATGTCATGTATGTTCTGAAGATGTCAGGTATGTTCTGAATGTGTCATGTATGTTCTGAAGATGTCAGGTATGTTCTGAATGTGTCATGTATGTTCTGAATGTGTCATGTATGTTCTGAAGATGTCAGGTATGTTCTGAATGTGTCATGTATGTTCTGAAGGTGTCATGTATGTTCTGAAGGTGTTATGTATGTTCTGAAGGCGTCATGTGTGTTCTGAAGATGTCATGTATGTTCTGAAGATGTCAGGTATGTTCTGAATGTGTCATGTATGTTCTGAAGATGTTATGTATGTTCTGAAGATGTCAGGTATGTTCTGAATGTGTCATGTATGTTCTGAAGATGTCAGGTATGTTCTGAAGATGTCAGGTATGTTCTGAATGTGTCATGTATGTTCTGAATGTGTCATGTATGTTCTGAAGATGTCAGGTATGTTCTGAATGTGTCATGTATGTTCTGAATGTGTCATGTATGTTCTGAAGATGTCAGGTATGTTCTGAAGATTTCATGTATGTTTTGAATGTGTCATGTATGTTCTGAAGATGTCATGTATGTTCTGAAGATGTCAGGTATGTTCTGAATGTGTCGTGTATTTTGTGAAGGTGTCGGCATGATCTGAAGGCGTAATGTATGTTCTGAAGGTGTCTGTATGTTCTGAGGGTGTCATTTATTTTCTGAAGGTGTCATGTAGGCTTTGTTCTGAAAATTATCAAATATTAATTGTATCGTATTTTCTGCAGGTCTTATGTATTTTCTATAGGTGTCATGTATATTCTGAAGGTGTCCTTTTTTCCTGCAGGCGTCGTGTAGGCTATGTTCTGAAGGTGTCATGTAATGTTTGAAGGTGCCCCATATCGATATAAAAGAAGACATTAAAATCTATTTTGTGCTTATGGCCTATACAGGCCATGATCCGGCCCGGGTCTTAGGCCTAGCCGTATGTCGCTTGAATGCCCTTGATGCCAGCTTCTATACAACATTGAAAACGATTAGCATCATTACCTGGACACGGTCGGGCTTCGCTTGTGGGGGTAGGGTAGGAGCGTGGCAAGAGTTGATGGCCCGACCTCCCGAGCCGATACGCCGCTGTGTGTGTGTGGGTCCCGACGGATTAAGGGACGCCCCATGCCGTTTCGGTGAAATACAACTTGATGAGGAGGTATGCGTTGCTGTGTGTGCGCGTGTGTGTGTGCGCATGCGTGTGTAAGTATTTAAATCAGCCCTCGGCGGCGCCTCACGTTCTGTCCCTCCATTGTGCGCGAGGGCACTTGCCATGAGAGCATTATCAACAACAGAATGGCCTGGGCAATTTAAAATCCACATATGCTAACTAAGCACACTCCTCCCCTACACACCCCGTTAAAGTGTGCCAAATTCTCGTTTATTAGCTGGGAAAGGTGATAGAGGGCGTGTTTGCGGGGTAACGTAAATTACCTTTTAAATTTAAATCCATGAAGCTAGCAGCCCCTCCCCAGCCCTCCTCCAATCCCTCTTCTCCAGAGTAAATTTTATGTCGTTTAAAATTGTTTTTCCCTTCTTAGCAATATACGCTTTAAATTGAATTTAGGGCCTAACACACAAATAAAATGTTGGTCAAGTCCCAACCTTCTGGACTGGAAATAAAAGAAAAAAAAAGTAATTCAAGAAAAAAATAAATAAACGTTTTGTCTTCGATTAAGCTGACGCTTGCCAGAAAACGTTTAATTTCATATTAAAGGTAGACTTTGTGAGAAATATAAACTAGTTGTACGTCTTGAACCATTTAGCCAGGAACGATAAATCTTGTATAATTTATTGTCTGGGAGGCCCATGTTCTCGTTGATAGTTAGGACTCGTTGACACTCGGAGAGGCGCTCGGGTTTTGATTCAAAAGGGGGCGAGAAGCGGGCAGTTTTACGCGTCGTCGTAATGTGTTTGCATATATGCAGCCAGACAGAAGGACTTATCGCCATTACTGAAAGAAAGGGGGAAGATAATTATTCATTAATTTAAAGAAAAAAAAAGGGCTTGGCTATAAACAAACAAATATTGTCTGAGAGTTATTCCCCCATATACACCGTGTGTTGAATATTGTCTACAACACCTTGGCGAGTTTAGGTGCATAGCTGAAAAAGTATTTATAAGAACCGGAAAGTGAAATACATTTTGATAAAATTCTATGTCAAAGTAGGTCTTGCGTTCAAGACCTGGTACTTTATTACTTACAAATAGACCGACATTGTCTGAGCTTGATTCTTTTGGAGGGGGAAGGGGGGAAAGGGGATGGGGGTTTCTGGCCAGGAACATTATCCACTTAGCTTTACAAAGCTTTGTCTCCAGACCACCGTATTAAAAAATATTGTTGTCTTATTTGCTTATCTTATATAGGCCTATTACAGACGCTCCTTCTATAAAAAGAGATTATTTCATCCATTTAATTCTAACTTAGAAATACAACGCCATAACAACCCGTTACAATGCTCAGATAAACATAAGGACAAAAACAGTTTTCTTATCCCATAGGTAGGCCTATGCGAGAACAAAACGCATATAAGATCTTTTTCTTCCCAAGTGGCATCCTGGCATGAATTGGGTTGCCTGAAAGAACCAGAAAAACCAGTAGCTTTACATCATTTAAAACATTTATCAAAATATAAGACTAGATCTAGACCATGGATGATCGTAGGACGCAAAAATCTTTTTTTTTATGGAAAAAGCGTCTGTAATATATAGGATAGAAGATATAATAGTAATTCTATTTGTATAGTGCTGCCAACAAACATAATGTAAGCCCAGAGCGCATTGAGTAACAAACAACCAAGAACAAGGATTGAATTCAATAGGCTAAAAAGGATATAGGCTAAAGCTAATTAATAATTTAAGACTTTACAAACATATGACAAAACAAATACATATAATTAACCGACTTAATATAAAAATCAAACAGTTGGGGTCTAAAAAATGTTTAACGAAGGTAAATATTAAAATAATGTGTTTTCAAGTTCTTTTTAAAAGTTACGATAGTAGTTAATATAACTTGTTTGCCTGAGTTGGATGGGAAGTAGCTTTCATATTTTGCGCTCCTCATCACACTAGCTCCATAAAATTCCCAGTGTGGCTGGACACAAAAAGAAGTACCTTGGAGTGCGCTCATTTGAATCTATGGCGCCTTCTATAAGGAACAGCTTGCCTCAGACACTGGTGAGAAAATGAGACAAAAGAGTCTTTAAAAAAAAAGGTTAAACAATTCAAGACCTTTCTCTTTGGCTATTGGCTGTGTGCCTTACACTTTCACTTTTTAAAACTAAAAATTTCGATCAAAAGTAGGGGGTGCGACAGTGCGACTTATCCACCGGTGCGACACAATTTTTTTTAGAAGAAAATGGAAATCAATAATAAAATATTTATTAAAATTTAAAATAAAAACAACACCAACAAAATAAACAAAACCAAGACAAATAAAATTCTGGAGTATTTTTATAAGACAGTGATCAAGTGGTATGACACGCCAATAGTGCACTGCATAAAAATTGGGCCCATAAAAAATGTAATAAGTAATCCGTGGCCACTGACATAGATTTATGATAATTTGTTATTGTTATTCTATTGCAGGTGCAAAAAGCCCCAGCAGTTAAGAGGAGAACGCTAACAATTTATTACTTTCATGTGCAGATTTTTTGTATCTTATTGAAGTCAATGCATGTCTAGCCTATTGTCTAATTTTATTTTATTTGAAAATTGTTTATTAAAACTTGTTTTTATTTTCAATTTATTTCGAGCTATTTCAATCTGGCTGTTAAGGCTACCTTTTATACGTGGCTAGGAGTAGGCTACATCCATCTACTCACAAATAGTTATTAAAAATTGTAATAATAAAAAAATCCCCATAAAATCTGTCTTTGTTTGTTTTTTTTGTGCGTTTTTTCTTAGAATAGTGGTGAGGAGATAGGGCTGACAAGAATTGATGGAAAGGGTTGTCATGGGAAACACGCCAAGTTTTATTTCGATAGGATGACAGGAAGTGGTTCTATCAGCCTTACGAAAAAATTTCGCCAGCCAGAAAGTCACAACGTTTTGCGAGGTCAATATATAAAGAATTTTCAAAAGTTTTATTTAAGTTCAAAGGTCTTTTTTCTTTTGGTTGACTATTTACTAATCCTTGTCTTTAGTGTATGTTGCATCTTATAGCCAGGAATACCAGTAACTTAACATCATTTAAAACATTAATAAAAATGCAAAACTAGACTCGGACCACGGATGAGCGTAGGGCGCAATAACCTTCTTTATAGAAGGAGCGTCCTAATGTATAAGATAAGAAGATATAAATAGAGGTAAACCCAATGATCTATAAATGGGCGTCTCTATATTAAATGTGTATGCGCAAATTGAAGCCAAAATGAACAGTGCTTAGGAAATATAATTTCATAGATAAGTGAAAGTCACATGAAAGCATATTGATTTTGAATGTTACTTCCGTGCCTAATCCATTCTTTTTATAGATCAGTAGGATAAACCAGACATAAGTTCGTGGTCCTGTGAGTAGTCACCGATCACGGATTTCATGAGTTTGATGGACTATAAGATGGACCGCTTGCGTTAATATTTCTGCTATTATATGACTTGAATGACTTCTTTTCGGAATACCCGATTCCTTTTTGCACTGTAAACTTCCGTTTTATTTAATCGCTATGATTTTCTCATGAAAAATTAAATAAAAAAAACGAAAGTTGTATACAGCGGAAATATTTAGGCAAACGTACGAGTGTCGAAGTCATTTAAAGACAGTTTTATTGGATGCGCACGGAATAAGAACATATAAGCTCTAATAATTAGATCAAGCGGTCCATCTTATTATAGCCTTTGATGAGACAAAAAGAAGACACAAGAATTTCAAGATCGTGCGAAAAAGGATTCATAATTTTCATTTCGCAAGACGTCAGATGCGCCAGACAAAGAGCGCTGTGTGAACCCAAGAGCTAATAACAATGGCCCGGTTCCCAACTGCTTAGAAGGTGGGGTCGGCTTCTACAGCCAGCCTGATCACTTCAACAGAATCTTATATGGAAAACAAAAGGAACACACTAAGAATAAGACTTCGCGCAATCACCGAGACAACCATGGAGTGCCTAAGAGATCTTAACTTTTTTCATTAAAGACGCTCCTTCTATAAAAAAGATTATTACGTCCTACGCTCATCCGTGGTCCGAGTCTAGTTTTGAAACACCCGAGCTAGTCTATTTGTAAGTCGGGTCCATAAAGATTTATTGGAAATGTTCCCAAAAGATGAAACTGGGAGTCATTTAAAAGATGATAGGGAAAGAGTGATAATGAAATTGATAGACTCTGCCTGCGGCCTGATTCGCTCGGCTGTTTGGTTTTTATTGTGAATAGCCATTTAGCGTTCTGTTTTTTTAACATGACTGAATCCGTAGCCTACTGATTTTACGCTAGTATTGCCCTCTACACAATCACTCTCATGATTAAGCATGAGAGAGAGCAGAGTGGCGTCGATCCGTAGTCCAAACCGACCATATTGAGAACCATGGAGAGAACTGAGCAAGCTCCACCTCTCGCAAGGCTCAAACACATACCCATACTCTAACAAAAATGACACAATTTTATTTACCGTAATTTGTCAGACTTCTGAGATCAAAACACTTTAATCTCAAGGGTGGAATAGCAGTTGTTGTTGTTTTAAAAGGAGCGCCTTGTGCCAACTGTGGACTGATTTCATCATCATCAATCCCTTGACCGTTGTGGTCGTTGGGAGTAGCGAATGCAGTAAACTTTCTACACTTTTGCCTATCTGGAGCGGTTGTCAATAGTTGAGTCAACGGCAGCCCTGTCAAATATTTTATGTTGTCGAACCAGCATTTCCGCTGACGTTCTCTCCGACGTCCACCTTCTACAGTGCCATGGAGAATTGTTTTTGGCAAGTTATTATGCCGCTACACTTGACCGAACCATGTCCGTTTGCACCGTTTGATTGTTTTTATAACGTTTCTTGAGGACCTGCAACTGAGGATATTCTGTCCCAGACATACTCATTAGTCCTGTGTTCTACGTGGGACATTTACTGTCATTTAATGTAGGCATGTTAAAACCGGATTTTGGTTTGTTGGTAGCACACCCTTTTCTTTATTTCTTTTTTTGTTTTTTTGTTCTGATGGAAATATTTTTATAAATTAAATAATGTTGGAATCGCACTAAACAATTCTTGAAATGCCATGCTAACACTATTTAGTCTTTGATATTGTGTTTCTTTTTTCCCAATACCAACTATGGCTTGCGATAAAAACAACATCAAACCATATGTTAAGTTACAATTAACATGAATCTTTTTACTTTTCTGCTCATCATTGAAAAAACTTCTTTAAAGTTGGCTCGGTGTAAACTATGTTCCCAACAGAT
The DNA here is from genome assembly GCA_949126835.1 of Anisus vortex. Classification (NCBI taxonomy): domain Eukaryota; kingdom Metazoa; phylum Mollusca; class Gastropoda; family Planorbidae; genus Anisus; species Anisus vortex. The sequence continues at coordinate 25,206,966 of OX421507.1, forward strand.
ACGACTAAGTGTGGTAAGAACATTGGATTGTGTATCACCTGCATAAGAAGCATCCTGGATCAACATCGTCATCCTCTTCATAAAATATGCTTCTTAATATTATGGCCAACGATAATCGGAAATTTCAATTTCACTATTGAAAGCTATTATCGGTTTTAATCAATTACCCCAGATTTTTTTTAGTAATAAAGAATTTTATGGTAAAGTGTAAAAAATCATATTGTATTCACACAAATCAACCCCTTGAATGCACTGCAAACACTAATTAAGTTTGAACTATTTTTCAAATATACCTGCAAAACTACGCACAAATGTGCTTTTCTGTCCTGGGGGGGGGGGGGGGGGGGAGGTGGGGGGTGGGGGTGGGTGGGGGGGGGGGGGAAAGGGGGGAACCGAAATCCGGTTTTAAACCGGTTTTATGGAATCGAAAACCGGTTTTGAAAAAAATCCGGTCTTTACATGCCTAATTTAATGTTAACGAAAAATGACATATAAAAATAAAATTGTTTATTAATAATTTGTAAAACTGGGTAATTGTGTTATGTTTATAAATGTACATAAAAACTTATGTTTAAAGACACGGTGGCCGAGGAGCAGCGCGTTCGTCTGGCGTACCGATGGTTCGAATCCTGGTGAAGGCTAGGATTTGTTATCGGGTCTGGAGATTGTCCCTGAATATACCCAGCTCTGATGGGTACCAGACTTTAGTTGGGGTAAAGTAAAGGCGGCTGGGCATTGTGATGGACACACAATACCATTGTATGCCGGGGCCACAGAAACTCGTGAACGCTGCTTCATCGGCCTCATAAATCAATTCGGTCCGAAGGGATACTTTACTGACTTAAATGATGTTAAGTTACTGGTTTCCCTGTTTTTGTTCAGGCAACCCATTCCATGCCCAATGCCACTTGGGAAGAAAACGTACTTATATGCATCTGTTCTCGCATAAAGGATAAGGAAATTGTTTTTGTACTTGTGTTTATTTGAACACTTAAACAGGTTGTTATTGTGTCGTATTTCTAAATTTCAATTACATGTCCTTCTTTTTGCTTCAAAAGTTGAACTTCGTCTTTATTTAGGTACGAGATCATTTCTCGTACTTTTTATTGAACAGTGTATTAATATATTTTGTAACGTTGTAACATTCTCAATGACTTATCTCTAAACATGTGAAACATTCTCAATGACTTATCTCTAAACACGTGAAACATTCTCAATGACTTATCTCTAAACATGTGAAACATTCTCAATGACTTATCTCTAAACATGTGAAACATTCTCAATGACTTATCTCTAAGCATGTGAAACATTGTTGAAAAACATCGGAGTGAAAAATGAAACATGAAGCAGAAAAACAATGCTTCTTGCCCCATTCGTTGATTAGCGGTACAATTTCCTATCTAATAGCATGCTATTTGTTTGTTTGTCACTAACACTAACGAAAGAAATAGGATAAGGTGGCAACACCAAAAAGGAGTTTGTCCATTAACACACAGGAGGTCAACACGGCTGACCAGTGAGGTGGAACGGAGAGTTATGAATGTGTAACGGGAAGTCAAGGGAAAATGGATTTAGGAGTGTGGAAGAAAGTTGTTGTTGGAGATATATAGAAGATCAGGATAAGTGATGTAATTCAATGTAGATGTAGATTTAAGTATAATTTTAGATACTTGTTTTGTTATTAAATAAACAACTGCTTGCTGTATACCCGCTCTGACAGTGTTATTATTGATTGAATATTGATCGTCAATCTGACGACTATAACTATGTCATAATTGTCACACCAGCAGCAACAAGAATGACAGTGACATTGTTATTAGCATTAATAAATAAATGAAAATCAAGGAGGGTAGTTTTTGTTAATTATATACAAAGGGACACAATACGGTAAATTACAATTTTAAAACACCTTGACTGAGCTATTTCCCTTGAAGAAAAAATATAATTAACTTGTTTCTTTGATAAAATGCTTAATTGACTAAGTTATTTGTTAAAAAAAAAAAAAAACAACTAATGACGATTCTGTATGTATAGGTATAAAAGAGCAAGTTTTTTACAGTGTGTCTATTCGATGATTGACGAGTAAAATCTCTAGATTATGTTTGCAATTTAACATTTGGATGAACTCTGCGTCATGTAGGCTGTCAAGTTAGACTTAAAAAGTTAATCTTTCATTTCAAAGAAAATATTATGTACCCCAGAAGCTATTTTTGAAAAGGAAAAAAAAAAGATTATTGAAATGAATTTATATTATAGACTTAGACTAGCATGGTTATACAAATACGAACAAAACGTATTATATTATTGATATTAAATAAGATCTATACAATAATTTTAATGAACAACTGAAAACTATTTTTTCACCATTCATTTTGCGTAAAGTAAAGTACCCGTCGGATCAAATTGATCCATAGGGCCAGTGAAGCAGCGTTCATAAGTTTCTGTGTCCACGGCATACTAGGTGATTGTGTTGCCAGCACTATGCACAGCCGTCTTTACTTTACCCAACTAAGGTGAGGTACCCATCAAAGCTGGGTAGACTCAGGGTCACCCTCCAGACAGGGAAAAATATCCTAGTCTTTACCAGGATTCAAACCCAGGACCTTCGGTAAGCCAGTCGAACACGCGCTCGGCCTACATGCGCGTATTGTGTATTATTGTCTGTTTGATTTCAAAATCTATTACAAACATAAAGACATGTTTCTCACTTCCTGCTCCAAAACACCACAAAAAAATAGGCTACATAAAAATAGTCGTTTAAAACAATCATTTAAGAACGGTCATTGACATTATTTTACGTTTGTAAAGTTCTAAGCAACTCTATTAGAGGGGAAAAGGAGGTAGGAGGGAAAATGAGGAGGCTTTGGTGAATCACCATGACGGGTTATAAAATCTGTAGCTCGTGTACCGCAGGTTAAATCACAGTATGCCAATCACAAGCTCGACAACGCCTTAATAAATCAATCAGTAAAGGCACATCCATAAATCCCCCGTCACGTCAATGTGTTTGAAGACTCTGACGACCATCATAAAAAAAAAAAAACTAACATAATCTATATTTGTAGATATTTATGTTTTATTTCATCTATAAAAAAGATTTTTGCGTCCTTCTTTTTTTATTTATGTTTTAAATGTTAAATTACTGGTTTTCCTGGTTTGTTCATGTCAACCCATTCCATGCTCGAATGCCTCTCGTTATAAAAACATATTGAAAATGTGTTATCTTTATTTAAAATAAAATCACCACTGTAAAATTGCGCTACTAAATAGTAGTAAAGTGATTTATCTCCCTTCAGACTAATCTAATCTATACGGTATGTGAACCAGAGTTCACAAGTTTCCATGGCTTCGAAATACAAGGGCAGGGGTCGGCAACCTTTGATAATAGTGTGCCAAAGTCAGGATTTTATTTCATTCAGCGTGCCAACGTCCTACAAGTCTCTAATGCTCTGGCCCTAAATTTCTTATAGAAGACAATTGAATTGCCTTTTTTTTTAGGTCTCTTTCGCGTGCCATTAAATAAAAATCGATCTGTGTGCCAAGTCTGGCAAGCGTATCGTAGGTTGCCGACCCCTTTTACTAGATTAGAAAGGTTTTGTTTTCGAATGCTCACAAATCAAGAAAAATAGAAATAAAAATATAATTGATCTAGAAGGGATTTTTAACAATGGGTAAACACTAAGGATTGAAATAAAAAGCCAGTGAGAGGGAATACACGTGTATGGTCGTCATCTTTGTAAAATAGAAATACTTTTTAATAAGAGTTTTAAAATGCGCAGCATAGAGTGTTATTAATTAATTAATACGTAGAAGACTAATAGAAAAAAAAATCAAAAATGAATTTTGTGGGTTGGGATGCAGGGATGAAGTTGACAATGTGATATCATTTGTTGTCATGGGCTTAACGTGTATTTGCCGAAGTTCAGCTCGACAGCATGGCGGAAAAGGGGGCAATTGGCATTTCAAACATGATATCGTAACCCTGGTGAGGGCTAGGATTTTTTCGCGACGATGTTCCTGAGTCGAGTTAGGATTCGAACCCGGGACCTTCGTTATATAGGCTACATATATAATCTATTAATGTATATATCACTCTCTCTCTTATCTATCTATCTATCTATCTATCTATCTATCTATCTATCTATCTATCTATCTATCTATCTATCTATCTATCTATCTATCTATCTATCTATCTATCTATCTATCTATCTATCTATCTATCTCTATCTATCTATCTATCTATCTATCTATCTATCTATCTATCTATCTATCTATCTCTTTATCTATCTATATATCTATATATCATAAGGGTTGCGTGTAACACTGTTACTGCGTTTAAAAACTCGTATAATAAGTTTCCCTACTTATGAAAAAATAATTTATTGAACTAAATACCAATAACAATTAATGTACTCCCCAATCAACATACACCCACACACATAGATGTATCAATATAGACATAACCCACCGCCCTACATAACGCCCGAAGCAACCTTTTGCCCTCCATGAATGACATCATCAAATCCGAGAAAGGATCATCTCCCTATAAAAGTTCAACTCACTTTTTTTGACAAGTAACATTTTTATTTAGGTTCATACTTTTTTTTTTTTTACTAAACCGCTTATAATAAACTTTTAAAACTAAATAAAAAAAAAAAAAACAGAAAAAAAGAAAAGCAGACGAAGACATCAATCTAAACATTTTTTTTTAACATAATTTAGACTTCTTTGATTTCATATAGAATTTGAAAAGTAAAACCAAATTTTGGCGGAACTTAAAGACATTTCTTTGTATACCTAATTTCAGGACAGTTGCAAACAACAAGACCAAGGTGGACATTACAAACATGATGATAAGTAAGTAAGCTATAGGCCTACAGTTTTGTTTAAATATTAAAAGCAAATGGAATAATCTAACTTTACTAGTTCATAATTTAAAAAAATATATGTGTGACAAATTTTACATTTTGGTCAGCATTTTAGTCAGACATTTTCAATAGTTCGGTTTACTTTAAATTTCATTCTTACTTTCTTACTTGCGGCTTTCTCTCCTTTTAATTAAAAGACATATAAACGTCTTTTTCGAATCCCTTCATTCATTATTTTTTTGTTTTTTTTTGTTGTTGCAATTTTTGCCGTTAGTATATTTCTTCATGCCAAGCCTGTATATCAGTAGACTAATACTTTCTTTCCATTGCATCTTTATTCTATGAGCTTTTGTTCAATTCATAACTCGCCTTAAGCTAATACGGATTAGCTATTTAATGTGTAACGTGAGGTAGTAAATGCTTGTAATGTCCGATTCGACTCCTCCCCAGCAATTCTATTGGCTGTTTTGGCGGTGGCGCCGTCTCTCCAGCAGCCACAAGAACCAGGCCCCAACAAGTGTCTGGATGGACTGAACACTGCCCTGGCTACTTGCCTCGGGGAAGCGCAACTCCCAGCTGGAAACTTCTACTGGTTCGTCACCAATGGAACAAGTCCACGGTCTGAAGCACCAGCCAATGTAGAAACTTTCAAGACCCAAGTCTGCAGGTGATCTATTGTGTTACTTAATCTAAATCTATCTATCTATTTATATGTATGTATCTATTAGAGGCCCAGTGGCGTAGCTAGGGTCATCTGCGGACATGACACAAAGCCTGCGCCCCTTCTCGGACTCTAGAAAATTTTGAAATTTTACGGTTTATATGGTGAATTTTCGAAGCATTTGGTATTTGGTATTTTAATGAAATAGAATACGTCTCTATAATATACGATTGTAAAAAATTTATTCGATGCTAGGAGTGCAAGATCACTTAGACCAGGGTTCGGCAACCAATTGCTAATTGTGTGCCAAACTAGGATTTCTAAGCCGTTCAACGTGCCAACAGCTTAAATGTCAACCTGCTTTATTATACTTATTTTTTTTATAAGAATTAATTTAACTCCGTAGCAAGACCAAGGCCAAAAGCAAAGGAAATTTATTTATGGAAAAAAAACGGTAAAACGTTTTATATTTAATAACAATAATAAACGCGTTTGTGATTATCAACCTTTTTATTTGCATTTATACCAAAAAATAAAATTATTATCAAACTTTCACATTTTCGGTAATGATTTTGTAAACATTCTCCTTTGGTTGTCCAAATAAGGATCTAGCAACTGATAATATTGATAATAGTTTATTCTCAGTTTTAACTGAGATTGTCTTTAATTTTTTTAATTCTCATCGTAGAGACGAATGCACTATAGTAGAGCGGAATTCATATGTAGTAATCATACAAACTGGGTAGTTAATGTAATGTTTAAAAAATGTGCGTGAAATGTTTTACTCATATTTTTATATAATTTTCAACTACATTTTACAGTTTGGTCATTATAACGTTTTAAGTTGTAGGACATTTAGTCTATATAAAAGAAAAATAAGAAACACAATAATAATATTAGAAATAATAACATAAATAAAATGGATTAATTATCTCCCTTTAATTCAAATAAAATTTCTAATTTTGATTTAATATTGATGCCAAACAAATTATGTTTTGAATATAACAAATATTACTGACTAATTGTTATTTCTTTTTATAAATCCAGCATTATGGTATTCATTACAATATTTAATTATTAGAGGTATGCAATTGATTCACGTTAAACAGTTGTAAATAAACATTTGCAGCATTAATTGTTTTTCCATTTAACCAAATGCGTTCAACTAACTGAAATGTGTCGCTCTGTCATTCAGAAACATCGTCTTCAAAAGTCAGTTTTCCTGACTGGAAAATGTTTGTGTTTCATCAAAAACATATTTTTTAATCAATAAAAAAACACCTCTTGGAAGTCTCTAGCGTGCCATTGAAAATCGCTCTGCCAAGTTTGGCACGCGTGCCCTAGGTTGCCGACCCTTGACTCAGATGATCTTGTCCCATTGAATTAAATAAGACAAAATAAGCTTCAGTTTGCTGAAGGACCGCTCACAGCTTGCAATTGAAACAGCAATCTTTAGAAGTATTTGCAGTGAAAAGAGCAGATTCGGAAATACGTCATCTCCATATTAACAACACAAACAAGAAGATCCAAAGGAGTTTCCGGTAGAACTTCAGTCCGGGCACTGAGCAGCATTTTGCAGTCTCCGATTGCTGTGCACAATTCGTGACCATTGACGTCAGTGTCGTAGAAATTTTGCAATTGTGACGAAGTGTATCGACATTTGTCTCAGCGAGAAGAGTTTTGACGTCTAGTAAAAATTCAAATTTGGTGTTTAGCTTTTTTAGACGTAAAAACCGTATTGATATCTCCTGAGTCTATCAATTACGCTGTTCATAACACGTGCAATTTTCTCTTCTGCAGAAATTCCTGCATCTCTTGCTAATTCTCCAGGTATCCTCCTTTGTCGTCTAATCCTTCTGTCAACCTCGATTCCCCAAGTTGTGCATCTTGATTTTCCATTGTCTACCGCAACCTAGCTCAAATTATCACGAATGTTGACAAGTTCTTGCTCCAGCGATTCAAGATCAGATGCTTGTTGCTTCCTTGAAATTCATACAGTAGTATGATCCTGCAACCGTTTCAGTTTTCCCAAGTATGATATTCCAGAAATGTAACAAAACTAGGACGTTAATGTTTAATATGCATGCTAGCAAAGTTTCTGCATCACTTATGGTGTCAGGCGTCATAATTGCATCTTCTGATAATTTTTCCAACAGCCTTACTAGTTCATCTGGTCCTTCATAAATAGCTTCAACAGCTTCTGATCGTGCACTCCAGCGTGTTTCAGACTCCTTCTTCACTGTGATTGGCACAACTCTTTTTAATTATCCCCCAACGAGTTGTAGAACGAGAGAAAAACAAATATATACTTTCAACTGTTCCAAAAAATGTGATAACAACTGGATCCTGTTTAGCTGAGTGTACTCATGCTAAGTATATTCGACTCGAAATTATCCAACCTGTGTAATTGTTAAAACCAGATGCCACTTTCAGTGTATGAAGAATAATATTTAAACCCGAACTGATCTTTGTTTAACAAATAACGCCATCAGCAATCCTACATTGAGGATGTGTATTTGTTGTATGAGTAGAATGGCGCCCCTTAATGCTCAATGGGGGCGCCAAAATCATGCTTGCCAACTGGTTTGTATTGAAGATATTTGTGGAGCTCCAAAATTCAATCTTGCAAACGTATTTGGGATACATTAGTTTACATCAAAATAAAATTAAATAATTAGTTTTAAAACTCATTTTGACGCCCCCTAACGTGGCGCCCGGGGACATATGTCCCCCCTGCCCCTCACTAGCTACGCCACTGTAGAGGCCGACCGAAACCAACTTTTAGTTTCCGCCGAAAACGAAACCATACCAAAAGTTATTAATTGACTCTCGGTCGAAACCGAGTCTGAAACCGAACGTTTCACTACACCTTCGGCCGAAACCGTAAGATAAACCAAAATTGCCAAACACAGATTAAAAACGACTGTACATTTGTGTGTAATATTAACTAGTTTATGGGTAATATGTACCAGAGCACATGTAATATACAGTTGTATTATTTTATTCACAATTGAATACTCTTTAAGATTTAATAACCTAATAAGCAATATAAACTTTATATACGATTTTCGTAGCACCAGCGTTGCAGTCTAAATTTTGATATTCGGCGTATGACCAAAAGTCAATATCAGTTTCGGCCGAAACCGAATGCTAACTTTTTGGCTTCGGTCGAAACCGAAACTACAGCGAATAAAATGATACATAATACATGTATATATTACATGTTCTATGGTTTACGTAAATAGCGTACCCATAAACTAGTAAATATATCATAAAAATGTGCAGTGCTGTTAAATCTTTGACTGCCTTATGTCACATGCGAAATACTATGGACGTATGATAATATTTTTAGGAATGTAATATTAATACATCCTTTTGATTCACATCCCTCTTGGATCCCACAAGGTTGTACAAGAATTAGTATTTGCAATATTTTGTAGATTTTTATATTTGTTTGGCTCGTAGGATGTGTGTTAATCGTTATTAGAGAAATTAGGTAAACTATACCTTAAAATAGAGGAAATCCACAAACTTGTTTGAAAATAGTAGTCACAATTTATTCCAACAAGTTGAAAATATGAAGAGAACAGCAACACAGAATACAGGTACCAATGGTATAGGATAAACTTAAATCAGTTGATATTCCTTTATATACTAATAAACCGTAATAATATATCTTTAAGAGAGTGGTCAAGAACGGTCTTCACACAAACAGCGCCCAAGTTAGAACTAACTAACAATCTCAAACCCTCGTGCGACGTATGACGCATTTTAATGCTATGACGTAGTGTCTAGACATATATAAGTTTTATTCTTATCACGGAATCATTTCGGGTTACAGATTATTTCTTTTGAACTTTAATTAATATTAATAGAACCAATATAACTATGGAAATAAAACTACTTTCGTAACACTTACTATAAACCAACCACCACCCACTCACCATCTACCTACCTTTTTGCCTACCTACCTGCCTCCCTTCCCCAAAGACGTTTCTGTATGTGATTCTGCTTATCTTTTAAAGCTATTAAAATCATTTCTCCCAGTGCCAAGAGTGCAGTAAATTTCACGAAAGAATGTTCCCAATACACCCCACATACACACACACGCGCACAAACTCACCTCTTACAAAATATCTCTTGACTTGTTTACAGTCGTGCCTTCTAGATAGAAGACTATAACGTCCTAGGTCCCAAAGCTCCTGCAGGGCGACAGGAATTGATTGTTGGCAGGGCTGAAACCCGTGATGTTTTGTTGACCAACCTCATATAGTGACAACTATTTCAGATAAAAGAAACACATTTAAAATCAAATAATGTTATCATCCGGTCTTAACAGTGGCGCATTTGATATCAAACGTGTCTAGATTTGAAAGTGAATCAAAATTTCTAATCCTAGCGCACAACAAATGATGGGAGCATGCACTCTGGATAAACTAAATGCAATCCTCAATTCATCCGTTTGCTCCGGAGCCTCCCCGGAGGCCAACTATGTGGAGATCATCAGAAGCCAGATCACTTTAATGTTTGCTACCTACGATTCTAAATGCATGCATCGTGAGTACATTTCAGCTAGTTTTCTTATTTAATAATAATAATAATTCTCTTTGTATAGCGCTGCTAACTTACATAATGTAAGCGCGGAGCGCATTTAAAATTGAGCAACAAACAACTAAGAACACGGATATGTTTCTCTAGGCAAAAAGAGGATATGAAGCTAATTGTTAATTTAACACTTTACAAACATAGGACAAAGCAAACAAATGTAGAATTAACTGACTTAATATAAAAGTAAAACACTAGGGGTCTAAAAAATATGAAAATAATGTGTTTTCAAGTTCTATTTAAAAGTGATGATAGAACTTGTTCGCCTGAGTTGGGTGGGAAGTAGATTCCATTCTTTCGGACCAGGTCTTTAGATGGCTCTTAGGTCAACGGCCGTCAGCGAGAAACGGATAAATTTAGACTATTACTAAGGCTTAACCGAACCATCTACAGTGACGCACCCTTATACTTTTCTATAAGGGTTTAGAAATAATACATTAGATTACCAGTTATACAAAATATTGGAATTGATTTACCGCCGCCAGCGCAATTTGTTCACCAATGCAAAAGTTTTATAAAGATCAAGTGAAGAGCTTTTTATCAAAATTGAGTTAACATTTGATTTTGATAGTAAATAGTGTATTCATTATCTGAATGTTAATAAAATCATTTATACAAAATTTCCGGCAACATAGGCAAGTGACTTAAGAGAAAGGATTTCGATTAGAAAAAATGAATATTATCGCGTGTTTTGAATATATTGCCACATGTTTTGAATCTCTTTCCGGTTCTTATTTTTAACAAAATGGTTGCATATAGATCTAAATTTAGAGCGTCGTGTTTTGTTTATTTATTACTTTTCTCAAACGTCACTTCCGTATGAGGCTATTCCGAATCTCGTCCCTTGGAGAAAAACCTCTTCAGTTGGAATTTAAGACTCCCAATAAGCCAACTTTTTAAATAATAATTAAGTTCTTTCCACTGCTTAATCTCATTACGTTTTTGTAAATATTTCTACAGAGTGTAGAACTACTCTGATCCCTGATCTGAGAGAATGCTACTCAAGCAACGGGCTCGATGCCAATCTGTTCGCTTCCAACGCCAGCAACGGTGCCCTCATCGGAACCTCCGAGGCTGAAGCTAGCAAGTTCTGTGGGTAGGTTCCAGAAGTTTTTTTTAGAATAAAGCTACCAACATACTTAAGTTAATGGCTTATTACATGCATGTTACACGCTAAAAGGTTTCCCTTTATTTACGCTAACAATAATTAGGGCTAAAGCTAAATTGTTGCCCTGTATGCAAGCCAAAATTGATGCCTGCCCAGAAGCCCCTTTAATCTTGCAATCAGTTGGAGTTGACTTCGCAATATTTTCTAAGGTCGTCAGTATACTTTGTGAGAATACTAAAGGTGAGTTCTTTTTACTCTAGTTCAAGGGTTTATAGTCACTGATAAGGTAGTTTTAAGGCAACACGGCATCGGTATGACTTTCAGAAGGTATAGGCTTGAAATCTTAGTGAGATTCAGATCTGGAGGGAGGACGAACGTTAATACTTGTGTATGTACGTTAGATCATGGTCGGCAACCTATGGCACGCGGAGGAAGCAGAGCAATTTTCAATGGCACGCGGAGGACCCCAAAAATGCAATTAAAGTTTCTTCTTCAAGAAATTGAGTGTTAGAGCATGTCGACTTTTTTTTATGTTTGCACGCTGAAAGAATTAAGAATCTTACTTTGGCACACTATAATCAAAAGGTTGTTGACCCCTGCGTTAGACGATGATAATAATAATTATATTATTTGTATAGCGCTGCCAACAAACATAATGTAAAGTCAGAGCGCATTTAGCATTGAGCAACAAACATGCCAGAACACGGATTTAATTCTCCAGGCTGAAAATGTTGTCCCCGATTTGTGCAGCTCCGGTTAAGAAAAATAAAGGCCGCGGGGAGTCTTTCTGGCCACACATGATCCTTGCAAAGTTGTTGCGGTTAAAACTGGCTATCGCGGCTTAACTTAACATAAATTTTTAAAAGTATATAAAGTAAGTTTTTGATTATTGTAGTAATTATTTTTGAGCCGCTCGGTACCGCTATTTGTCCTGGAAACTTTTATCAAGCGGGAATGAATGTAAGCCAAATGTCTTTGTTTTGCGCAGGCTATCTCGGCAGCCTGTCCTGTGTGGCCGCTACTGTCAACGACGTGGACGTCTGCCAGGAGAGACACTCCCAGTCTATGATGCAGCTGGACATGCAGGCCAGACAGAACAACTGGCCGGAGGAAAGGTTCTTCGCCTCTTTCTGCCAGTAAGTGACATCTATATGGGACCTTTTTTTTTATCGTTGAGATAGATCTAGTTGTGTTTACGAGTTTTTAATGAGCTTAATTGTAGAGGCCGACCGAAAGCAAAGTATTGGTTTCGGCCGAAAACGAATCATACCGAAAGTTACACATTGACTTTCGCCCGAAACCGAAGCCTAAATTTTAAGTTATACTACACCTTCGGTTGAAACCGAAATTGCCGAACAATAAATTTAATAATTTTTTTCAAAGTAGTCCAACACAGCCTACACTCCATTTTTTTTGCATTCTTTGAAGTGATTAAATATTAAATAGTCCGCTTATTATTAACTTCAATTGTCTACTTCACACACATTAATTGGCAACAGTTTAAGTAAATCAAATTATCAATAAGCAGATTCATAGATGCAGCACTAACTTTGCAGTCTGAATTTCGAAAGTTAAAATAGATATTCGACTGATGACCAAAAGACAATATCCGTTTCAGCCGAAAGTTAACTTTTTGTATTCGGCCGAAACCAAAACTACACCGAAAGAGGGCAATTGCCTACTTTTGGTGCCGATACCGAAACCGACACCGAATTTCGGTCGGCCTCTACTTCAAAGTGTTAACTATGAACTAGCTTTCTCCCCTTTAAATGGAGAGTGATCCGGACTGATGATGTAGAAATTTGGACCTGAAACCGAATCACTGTCATGAGATAGTGTTGATGGATATGTATATGTTACTTTAATTGGAGAAACTCTATGAACATGCTTAACATTCTGAGATGTTGAAAGACATGCAATCTTTAAAAATTCAATCTTTTAATATGTCAAAGCATAATAATTGCCTTACTGATCAACTAACTAAGGTATACTGGTAATTTGTTAACTATTATTATTTAAGAGAGAACATTAAAATCGTTTCCGAAAAAGAGATTTTCAAAATCTCTTACTTTACTATGGATCCTTTTCTTAAGATTGTCATCAGATTGAATACGTTAACTAACTCTCTCTTTCGCTGCTATGCTTGGTACACATTGGTAGAAAGTCAAAGCTCTTTGTGTCTTTTGGCAGTAAATAATAGTCGTCGGGTTTTTCCGATAACTAATCCCTAGAGCTATATTTGGTTCTTTTCAAGCCTCGGTAATTCCCGTTGAGTGTCAAAAGAGAAAATGATTCTTTTCGTTTCTTATACTGTTAAACATTTAATATGATCTCAGGCTCGCCATTGAACAAATCAAGTGCGACATGAACGCGTGGGCCAAGAAGGCCAACAAGGACTGCTCCCAGCTTGACGTCATTGGCTTCAGAAAGAAACTTGCCTGCGAATTTTTGGCACCACAGTGCAAAGCTAACAAAGCTCTAGTAAGTGTGTCTATGTTTTTATAGGTTTTTCTCCACTCAGATTTGAGGTTTCGTAGTGTAAAGCTAACAAAGCACAGTAAGTGTGTCTTTGTTTTTATAAGTTTTTCCCACTCAGATTTGATGTTTTGTCCTATATAAGAAGAAAGGTTTGTAAAAGAGAGGTGGTGGAACTCTAAATAGACATTTGTTTAAAGCTATGAGTTGTTATGTATGTGGCCAAGTGGTCGAGTGGCAGCGCGTTCCACTGGCGTACCAAAGGTCATGGATTCGAATCCTGGTGAAGGCTAGGATTTCTTCTCGAGTCTGGAGAGTGTCGCTGAGTCTGATGGGTACCTGACTTTAATTGGAGGTAATTTAAAGGCGACTGGGTATTGTGCTGGCCATGGAAACTGGTGATCGCAGTTTCACCGGCCCCATGGAATGAATTTGGACTGACTGGATACTTTACTTATGTAGTCAGTGTACACTAAAATCCCGCTACTCTAAAGTTAAAACAAAACCCTAGAATACTCATATAAGGTTCGGACAACAACAACATCTGTCCAGATGGACGCGTCACCTTTTAGGGCCGGCACAAATAATTGGTCCAGTTCCATCCGATCTAATCCTTACAGTTCGGGCAATACAAAAGTTCGTACTTGACCTTTATTTCTTTCTGCTTGAGGATAGTTTCGACAACCCCGGTCCAGGTGGGGGGAACGGGGGTGGGCAAAGCTCACTAACGTCAATTGTTATCATACAGTGTGCAGTTGAAAATTGAGTGATTATAGCATGTTCATTTCCCATGATTCCACCATGGGTCATCCTGACTTGACCTTCATCTTGCCACACAGCTCGGCCCTATGTCAGGTTTAGTTTAACCAAGTGGTTTAACCGAACCATCTACAGTGACGCACTCGTATACTTTTCTATAAGGGTTTATAAATAATACATTAGATAAGCAATTATACAAAAGTTTGGAATTGTTTTAAATTAGTAAATTGAAAGATACTAAAAATAAATAAAAAAAAATTCTGCAGATTTTAAATTGCACAGTACGATATAAAATGGGTTACGGTGGTCTGGGCTGCGCGTTTGGCTGGTGAACCGAAGGTTCCGGGTTCGAATCCTGATGCGGGCTAGGAATATTTCTCGGAACTGGAGGGTGTCCCTGAATCTACCAAGGTCTGATGGGTACCTGACCTAAGTAGGGGTAAAGTTAAGGCGGCTGTACATAGCGCTGGCCACACAATCACATAGTATGCCGTAGTCACAGAAACTGATGAACGCTGCTTCACTGGTCCTATGGACCAATTTGGAACGACGGGATACTTTACTGGTACGATATAAACAATAAAATAGCTGATACATTTTCTAACAGTTCTACAAATATTTTTTTTTATATTTTTTTTTTCAGATGGATAAACAAGACAACCCATGTAGAGTCAACATCAAGAAACCTGTCCAGAAGAACTAAGCTCTTCAAGTCTGCAATATCCATTTTTGGAGCCACTTTATGATGTTCTTTTTTCAAGCAGCTGTCAAAGTTAAACACCAAGCAGTTCAGACATTTCTTTTCGTAAATATTTAATTGGTCGATTATACAAATTTAGCCATTTTTGTAAACGGCTTGAAGCAAATTCTTAAAAAATAAAACATATTTTCGAAGTAATCAGAATTATCTTATTTGTATTCAATTGTATATTTGTTTTCAAAGTGGTCAATACAATTGAGAAATTCAAACAGATGACAGATGCCTAAGTATGGCTAGCCTTCCCGGCTTCAAAATTGTTCTGACATTCCATGCACGGTAATGGTCCTGGTGGAATTGATTTGAAAGTAGGTCAAGTGGCTTTTAACTGGGTTAACTTTCATCACCTGACTTAAGGAAGTCTCAAATTACAAATTTAAAATTTTATTTAGCGCTATTCACAACAATTAGTTTCGAATGCACTTTATACATTTACCCGATATTATTAAAATAATTTGAATACGTATGTTTTTAATCTAAATTTAAAAATGTCAATATTATCCGCCTGTTTAAATGTGTCCGGAAGTTCGTTCCACCACAGAGTCGCTACAACGATGTAGGAGCGAGAGCTCCAAATGTTTTGCTTTTTATTTGTTGTTCCTTGAGTTGTTGATGAATTTTATTTGAACGCTGTCCTGCCAGTATGATGTGTGGAGCTCAACCATGGATCCGATGTACGGTGGAGACTGACCATGAAGACTTTTATAGGGCATAATCAGAACGTCTTTTCCAAGGGCATAATTATCTTTAGTTCTCTTCTTGGGCGTTTTTGTAGCAGGTTTTATGTTTTACAACATATGGTTGCTAGCCTTATGTTTAACCACCAACTAGGAGGACCAGGGCACTTTCTGAGGGGTCACCTGCAATATTTACATATTCATCTGTTGATTCGTAATCAACCATTTCTTCTTTTTTTTTAAATTCTGACCTTCTCTTTCTCAAATACTGGTTCTATTCCATGCAACTTCTTATGCTACTTCATTAGCATCAACCAAAACTTTATTGAACTCTAAATCACTTCTAGCTGTAACCAAAATCTCTTCGTTTCTTTCAGGTGACTAACTGCTTTCTGTAACTGAAGTTCTTTTCTTGTAGTATCTTACTAGTTATGTTTACTTCAAACAAAATGTTGTGCCATGTGACAAGTGCAGCAATAAACTTGAAGTCTGATATATTTTTAAGTAACCTAGGTGCTTCTTCCTTTGCAATACTGGCTCTAGATCCATTTAGTGTCTTCAGAAATCTCTTCCGAAGGTTCACAAACATGAGATAACTGGTATCGCAGAGGTGTAGTGAGCAGGGGTCGGGAACCTTTTGTCTGAGAGAGCCATGGACACCACATATTTTGAAAAGTAATTATGCGAGAGCCATACATTAGGCCTATGTTTAAACTAAAAATTCAAGTAAATGTGTGCATTTTGTGTAATTTCAACACTAAAAGTACAAAAATTATGCCTCCGAATTCTTCTGATGCTGAGCTGCAGTAGACTTTAGCTCATTTAATTTGTAGAATTGAAATATTGATATGCAATTAATATGTAGATCAAAAAGTCTTTAAAAAAACATTTTTTTAATAATCGAACATTTGTATGCGAGCCAGATGCAGCCATCAAAAGAGTCATATTTGGCACGCGAGCCATGGGTTCCCGACACCTGTGTTAGTGAATCAATTCGACTGGGACACCTTATGCCACTTAGGAGATTTAAAGTACTCGTTTTCGGAATTAACAGTCAAAAAATGCACAAAAACAACAACTGCACTGCAAATGCAAACAGCATCGCATCCAGGGTGTGGCCGGGGGAAGTGAGGGGTTGCCTTTTTGCACTCCGCTACGCACAGCGAGGTTGCCAAACTAAGTAGCCTACTGTTAGGGCATATTTTCCTATTTTCAAAGACAACTTAAATATAATGCCCTTCGCCTTTCATTACCTAGTAAACCATCTGCCTATGCTAGTAGCGCGCAGAAGCACTAAGCCTTAATATCAGATATATATAGCTTGGATGAACCTTCCAGGATTTAAACTCCCACTGGTTTAACTCTGGGGGTCGTCAGGGTACGCAAGCTGCCAAGCCAATTCAAGGTTCTTGCACCAGCTGGCAGATGCCTAAGCATACTATCGGTACAAAAATGCTTTGCGCTGAAACCTTCATTGGAAAATACCAGCTTTATAAGAGAGATCTGTCAAATTAGGCCTACTTATCCATTTACGGGAATATGTGCGGCCACACGGCCACACGTCGCTCTCGTGTGATGTGTTGAACAATATTGGAAAACATTTCTTAGCCTATTAAAGCTAATTAAAAAAAAATGTTATTGTAAGTTTGTGTTAAAGTGGTGCAGCTCGCATTTCAATGTTTAATAGCAAAGAAATAAAAGCGTACATTAAAACAGAGGAGGGTAACAAAATATCTTCTGAAATTTCAATACCAAAACAACATAATTTTACAAACGAAAAAACAAACGAAAAACAAAACTACAACAAAATAAATAACATTTTCTTTAAAGTTTTGCGGCCTGATTAAAAAATTATAATTAAATACGATCGATGCATGGGGGATAATCCTTGAAATGTTTAAGAGCAACTCAAAGACAACTGTCGTTACTTCCCTTACCTATTGCTGTGTTGTTTATTTTTATTCTTAACTATCTAAATTGCCCTGCGTCGCCCAGGTGAAAATAAAACAGGCCTTTATAAGATACAGATAAAAAATTTATAAACTACAACAAACAAAAAGGTATAAATCTAATAATAAAAAAAAAATACTGAAAACTTTTAGGAAAGTAATTAAAATAAAACATTTTGTAGGAAAAAAAAAGGTGTAAACTAACTGGAGAATCGAACATGGCTCGCCAGCATGGCAATTCGATACGTCAACATCGATACATGTCCGAAGTGAAATCGCAAAAGTATAATATGGGACAATAAGGTCACGTGTCTTTAGATTAACTAATATGATTGGTTGAACACACACACAGTCTACTTTGTATACTTTGATAACAAAGGTTTCTCACGTGGTCTCTTGTTGTCTACCCAGTTCAAAAATTATTGATGACATGACGTAAATCCTCGCTAATCTTCTGTGGATTACAGCTGGTAACATTTTATTGGGTTTATTTTAATACTAGTGGTTATGCCCGTCAAATTGACGGAGAAACGAACGACTACAATATAACAATATTAGTTAAGTTAAGTTAATATTAATGTTAAGAGAGAAAGAAAAGAGACTATTAGAATTAACGTTTCTTTTCGGTATTTAGTTTTTGTTCTTTTTAATTGTTTCTGACCCTGGCATATGCATAATAATTGTTACTGTCAAGCGTCTGGTATTATAACGTATGGAACAGTTGTGTTGACGTGACTTGTTATTAAAAATAGCCTATTAAATTAACAATAATATACTATCTAAAAGAAAAAAAACACAACACCAAACAATAAAAAGGTAAATAATAAAAAAATAATATTTCAATACAATAAAAACAAAAGTGATAACGATTTTTTTCGGTATTTAATTTTATTTCTTGCTTATTGTATTAGACATCTAATAAATCAGTGTTGAGAATGTTTCTTTCGGTATTTAGTTTTTGTTAGTTTTAATTGTTTCTGGTCGACATGACCCTGGCATATGCCCAAAAATTGTGGCCTCAAGGACTGGCGTTGTGTGTAAACCGCCGATACATTCCCAATAAGAATACACTGGTCGAACGCAATGGGGCACAGCCCCCGCAGCGGGTCTGAGGTCCATTACACTGCCGAGAGGCCACTGATCTCGGGGGTGGGGGGGGGGAGGAAGCAATGTACGCTGCAATCCCGTCTCGAGAACCACTCGATGCCTGAATGCATGTACCTATAGTATAGGATTTGTACTACCGGGTGACAGAGCAGGTACACAGGCGAGCCACCACGATAATGATCCTTATGGGAACCGCATTGAACGATCGCTGGGCTGAGAAACCTTACCCTTTCGGCGTGTCGTTTGGGTGGCTGGAGCCCGGACAGAGATTGCTCAATCCTAAGCGTTACGCCCTGGACACAAGAGCCGAAAGGCTAGTCCGGGTTTTTTAAAGAGACTTTTTAATTCGATATTAAAATGTAGCGAACAGTTGTGTTGACTTGACTTGTTATTAATAATATTAAATTAACAGTAATGTACTATCTAAAAGAAAAAAAACATAAACACAAAACAATAAAAAAGATAAATAATATTTAACAAAAATAGAAAATGATATTTCAATGCAATAAAAACTAAATTGAGACAGATTTTTTTGGGTATTTAATTTTTGTTCTTGCTTATTGTATCAATAAAACAGTATTGATAATGTTTCTATCGGTATTTAGTTTTTATTTTATATTGTTGCTGTCAAGCTTATGGTACCCGGTATTTGAAAGTAATCATTTATAAGCCTAACTTGTTGTTTTTTTTTTATAATTCGTATCATTTAATTTATAGAGTTTATACAGTCGCCTATTAAAGGATATTCTCAATAGCGATGTAAATCCATTAAATAATTAAAACATTTGGTTACTTTTACTTAAATGATAATGCAAACATCAATAATGAAAAAAAAAATTATTTGATAGACATTACGTCATATGATAGTTTTTTTTCAAAGTAGCCTACACCATTCAAACTCTCCAAGAAAATTGCGGTGCGTAACTTTTAAAAAAGGTCTCGCCACATTAGAAAAAACAACAGCAGAATTGGGAAAACCCGAAAAGACCCTCGCGTTCAACATAGTGAAACTCGCGTTCAATATAGTAAATGAACGGAAACGGCCATTTGCTATGTACCGTTATATTTATTTGCATAGATGGATGTAACATTTTGGATTTTTTAAATCAACACATTTGTGATTATAAGTGATAAAATAAAATTATCTTTTGGAGGACGTTTCCAATTTATACATTTAATTTTTGGCCCGAATAGTCAAACGGCTTAGGAGCCTATAGCGAACAAACATATATATAAATAAATATATAAACAAACATATAAACAAACTCACGGTAATTATATATGTTGATGATTGATGATTGATGATAACATTAATATAGGGCCTAGTTAAAGACACATATTATTTTCTAAACTCCAATAATGCAATGCAGACCTTTATCCAAAGTGTTAAAAATTTAAAAAAGAAACAAATTGGAAAAAGTTTGTAAAATAGTCTACATCTAGTACATTTCTTGAAAAAGCAACACACACACAAACACGCACGAACACACATTATATGATATATGTATATAAAGACACACATACACTCATGACTCATACATGCACATATATTATTTATATATGAATGTATCCTGGATCGTCTCAAACACTATAATAAGAACGACCGCTTGCTCTATTTTAAAGTTAAGGTTTGTTATTTTCCGTGCGCAGCCATTAACATTGTCCATTGTCAACGTACCTAAAGATTTCCGATGTTTACAACTTTCGCTTTTAATCTTAATTTTCCATTGAGAAAATCATAGCGAATTCCTAAACCGGAAGTCCAGAGAACAGGGTGCGATCGGAAATTCCAAAACAGAATATTTCAAGTTATCAAACAGCAGAAACATCAAAGCATCTTATTATAGTCTTTGGTCGTCTGTCTTCTGTCTAAGGTCTGGCACACTATAAAATAATATACTCAAGCCACTCAATGGCCCTTTAAAGAATGCAACACTTGAACTTATTTACAATGATTAAAGCAATGAATAATAAATGGGGCAAGATTGGTTGATAATAAAGTAGTATCTTTAACACTCTGCAAAGACTATAATAAGATGGAACGCTTGCTTCAATATTTTTTCTATTTATGACTCGAATGACTTCTTTTCGGAGTTCCCGATTCCCTTTTACACTTCCGTTTTATTTAATCGCTTTGATTTTCTCATGAAAAATTAAAATTAACAGCGAAAGTTGTATACAGCGGAAACATTTAGACAAAGGTAGAAGTTATTTAAGACAGCGTTATTGGATGCGCGCGGAAAAAGAACAAAAAAGCTCTGAAAATAGAGCAAGTGGTCCATTTTATTATAGTCTTTGGTAAAACTACAACAACATTCAAACTACAGCTTTGCAAGACTTGTAAAGGTTTTGGTGCAGAAAGTGCTAGAATAGATTTTCTCCATTGTGTCAGAAAGCGAAGGAAAACGCTACAACTATTTAGAGATTTCGAGAATTTGTCTTAATTGTTACAGACGCTCCTTCTATAAATAAGATTATTGCGTCCTGTGCTGTTCCGTAGTCTGAGTCTAGTCTTGTATTTAGATTAGTGTTTTAAATGATGTTAAATTACTGGTTTTCCTGGTTTGTTCAGGCAACCGATTCCATGCCAGAATGCCATTTGAGAAGAAAGCGTATTTATATGCATTTGTTCTCGCATAAGGGACAAGGAAAATGCACACGAATATATAATTAAGTCATAGTAAAAATAAATAAATTAATCTAAAGGAATAATAGATATAAATTTATATATACATTAAGAAACAATTTTTAAAACACGCTTTACACAAAGTACAATATATATATTTTTGGGCTGCATGTAAGCCAAATAGAGGCTTTTGATCCGCTGTAGTGTTTAATGGAAGAGCACCTTTCTGTGTGAGCTGGCGCGTGGCCATGTATAATTGATTTCAGTCCACCTAGGCTGACAGTCTCTGGTCAATGTCTTAAGTTTATTGTTGGAGTTGCGATGCCCTTGAACAATTCTTGTTATTGTTGGCATTGCCATTATTGCCTTTAAGAAATTCTTGTTAAAGCTTTACTGCAGGTAGCCCGAGACCCCCCCAAAAAAAATTAGTGCTGTGGGTTAGCTACGGGTAAGCTGAACATTAGGCTACCGGCCCCCATTTTGTGGTCCGCTTCCGCTGTGGTCCAGATCCTAACAGTGCACAAGTCGAGCCTATTATAATAAAATTATGTCTAACGACCTACCGTGGAGGAATGGGGGGTGGGGGTGAGGGTGGAAGGGAGGCAAGTCATTTCCGCCCCGAGGCGAAACGCTCTCTAACATGCTGTGGTTTGCTGATGTATCACTCCCAGTACTTTTTTGTTAACGATAGATTTGGTAACCCAGTTTACGACTTATGTGCAGGTGTAATAGATACACCTGTGTTTCTGATGTAGGCATCACCCTGCTCCGCATTACGCAAGTTACATCTTAAAAGTGTCGTTGTCGCTCTCGGGACGTCATAGTGTACGTAGTAAAGTTTTTCGTCGAACCAACATCATAGTGCCGGTGACGTTTCTGTTGCCATACTAGGGGTTTGTGTGGACAGCACAATGCCCAGCCGCCTTTATTTTACCCCAACTAATGTCAGGTACCCATCATATCTGGGTAGACTCAGGTACACCCGCCAGTCTCGGGAACAAATCCAAGACTTCACCAGGATTCCTTCCCAGAATTTTCGGAACACCAGTCGAAAGCGCTGCCCGCTCGGCCACCTTGCCCATGTCGGGACGACATGGTGGCACGCGTCACGCAGAAGCGTGCCACTCCAATCTCTGACATGATATCGAAAAATCCTTCGTTTACATTGGGTGAAAAATTGGGAGAAAATAGTTAAGTTTGTGAGTGAGAGGCCGGTCGGTCCTGAGAGTTCGCAGACTACTCCAAAACTGTCAACTCGACAATCCAGGTTCTAGCCTTCCCTAATCTGCACCGCCATGCTTGAGATTTAGTTATTCTTCTATCTCATAACCCGAGTGAGGTCGTTAAGGCACCATTTTCGGACAGTTGGATGATTTTACGCCATTCGTCTCGGTCCAGCGCCGCCCTCTGGGAGTCTGCAAGCGACAAGCCGGTCCACTCCTTGATATCATCATCCCATCGTCTCTTCTGCCTGCCTCTCTTTCTTCCACCCCGCACTGTGCCCTGCAGGATGGTTTTCGCCAGGCCTTCGGATCTTGCCACATGCCCGTACCATCTGAGTTTTCTGGATTTAATAGCGCTGAGTAGATCCTCGTGAGGGCCGACGACGTTGGTGATTCACTCACGGACAGTCTCATTTGTAACTCGATCTTTGTAGGAGATGTCTAAATGTTTACGTAGGCATCTCATTTCCAGGGCTATGATTCTTTTCTGGAGATCTACTGTAAGTGTCCAAGTTTCACAGCCGTACATATAAACTGCCATCAGTCGAATCTTTGAGTAAAGTGAGATTGTCTTGCTTCGCCAGATGTTTTGCAGCTTGCAAAGTGCAGCAGTTGTCTGGACTATTCTTGCAAGAATTTCCGGCTTGGATCCTACATCGGATATTATGGATCCCAGATATTTGAAGTTGGAGACTTTCTCGAGATTTAGATCGAGGACGTAATAATCTACTGCAGGGGTTGGCAACCTTTTTGTAATAGTGTTCCACAATAGGATTTCCAATCCATTCGGCGTGCCAACAGCTTAAAAGTCACCCTGTTTTTTTCTTGTAGAAATGACTTGCATTGACTTTTTTTTATGAGTCTGGCGTGCCATTGAAAATTGCTCTGCAATGCCGTTCGGCACGCGTGCCGTAGGTTGCCGACCCCTGATCTACTGCATAGGGTGAACGTCTTTAAACTTCTGAGGAAGTCCGGTGAAGCAAGCATCATTGTAGGAGTTTTGGGACAAAAGAACGTAATAATCTTCAAGAGCGCACCGAGCATGCTAAAATAACATGGATGGAAGCGCTATATAAATAACCATAATTATTAAATTAAAAATGTTGGTTTTTTAATTCTCAAAACACCGTTATTATTTACAGCTGACTTGTAATCCACTTTTCTTTTTTTTTTAAAGTCCAAAGTCAACACTCCTTCTTATGACGTCACATCGAGGCCCACGTTGAAATCTCTTCATTTCAGTAGATCGAACCTTTCAAAGCAACATTTTAAAATCCTCCATTAAATGTCGATTATCCAGATTTAGCGTCATCCATCATCCGCTGTTTTTGTAATTTTTTATTTTTTTACACCTTCGTGGTGTGGTCCGAACACGATTTGACAACACCCTGAGGGCGGCACGTACATAGTTCAGGCTGCGGTGGTTTTATCATTTAGTCTGAGTCCTGAGTCTGTGTTGTCATTTTTTGTACATTAAAACCAAAAACAATAAATACATTTCGTTATACTTTTACTAATTATACTAAGGACATAAGTTTTATAAATAGATATTAGTGTTTATATCTCATCTATATTACTATTTGTGTGTGTGTATGTGTGTGTATGTGTGTGTGTGTGTGTGTGTGTAGATTTAGTTTCAGGTTATGATGTTTTTATTTACTCAATCAAACCTAGCCATAGAAACAAGATGGCGTTGAATTTAACGGTCACTTGGGATGCAGTGCATGAATTTCAAACCCCACCAATGTGCACAGGGGTGCACCGAGCATGCTAAATGTGATAGCATGGAGAGAACCGCTATATAAATGATCATTATGATCATTATCGTTGAAGTCCCCTAGTAGATAAAGAAAACCACTTTTAAATTTTCAGGGCTGCTGAGAACAATTCACTAGTTTTTCGGCCATGCATACCACAGGATTGTGAGGCCAGTACGACAGTGGTTGTCGGCATACCAGCTAGAAAACTCGAGAAGAAAACATAGCATTCCAATGCCCCTTCCTCCAATCACATTTCCAAAACAAAATAAAGTATAATAGTATTAGTTGTTACCTGATTATATTAGGTGTTAAGTGGCAAACAAATGACAAATTTGTGTTCTTTTAAGTTGACAAACGTTCTTTCTAGATAGAAGATTATTACATCCACTAGGCCCAAAACTCCTGCAGGGCGGCAGGGATAGAACCCGCGACGTGTCGGTTGTGTAAAAACAGAATGAAACAGAATGTAACATGGTGTGCCTTTCTGTGAGTGTAACACTGCCAAGCTTTTGAATTGTTCAGTAATTTAATAGAATTGATCAGAGATCGGCAAGCCACGTCACGCGTGCTAATCTTGTCACGCAGAGCGGTTTTAAATGGCACGCGAACGACCCCCAAAAGACAATGCAAGTATCATCTACAAGAAATTAATTGGCAGAGCGGTGGATTTTTAGTAAGTTGGCACTCTGAATGAATTAGAAATTCTACTTTGGAAGACTATTATCAAAAGGTTGTCGACCCCTGGAATAGATGCCCATTTTTGCTGCTGGAATATATAGATACAGGAAAGAAATTTGGTCACCACACGCGTGTGTCAAGAGATGATGTAGGGCAGGGGTCGGCAACCTTTGGTTTTATTGTGCCGAACTAGGATTTTCTAATTCATTCAGCGTGTCAACAGCATGAAAGTCAAACTGCTTAACTATATTATTTTTATAAAACAATATATTTAGTGCTGGAGGAAGACCAAGACCAAAACAAAAATAGCGTTATAGATAAAATCTTAAAGCGTTTTATATTTGTTAAAAAATTAGACTTACCTTTTTGGTATTACAATCTTTTTTTTTAATTTAAAAGTCATTTATAACTAATGCATAATTTGGTTACTCAACTACTTTCTATGTATCAACATTTGAATTTATTTTTGAAGACATATTCTAGTTATAATCTCAACATGAGATTTCGGTATATATATTATTTACTGATTAATACACCGCAACAATAATTGGAAGAGATACGTAGTGATCAAACAAACTGGGTAGTTAATGTAGTGTTTAAAAATGTACATATAAATTCTTTAGTTATAAAATATTTATACAATTTTTAACTATGTTTTATAGTTTTTATAATTTTAAAGTCATTAATTGTAAGCTATTTATTTTTTTAAAGAAAAAAAAAACATTAAAAATATTAAGACAAAAAAAAAACGGATTTTATCTCCTTCGAATGAAATTCTCCAAATTAATTTGATGATAGTGAACGAGATTTTTTTTTTAATAGGGCATTTGCAATCACGTGACAAAAAGCACGTGATTTTTGTTTATTTTGTGTAATGGTGTACAATGGCGCTGTATTAATATAGTTTCATATAGGCTCGAGCTTTTTTTAAATTGATATTTTGTGTTTAAAATGATGATTAATGTATTAATATGGATTTTATTTATTCTATATTAGATTATTAGACCTATCACAAGAAGATTATTACATTTAAAATGTTATATTACTATTGAACGATTACGCCTACAATGAAAATAACGAATGACTCCAACAATTCACTTCAATAAATCCATTCAAATGCAACACTTACCGGCCAGATATTAAGATGACGAATTGAGCTTAAAATGTTGAAATTCGTTGAAAAAATACCATGTCAGTCTTTCTCGTGTACTAGTAAGATTATCTACGACGATACACATTTTCTGCATTAATAAAGTCGTTTTAATTAGTTTTTTTTAAACATTAATTTTAATAATCACAACAATTACATTCTATAACGCTAGTAAATAAACCTGTTATATTTATTACAAGAATAAAACAAACACATTTGTTTTAGAAATAATTTAATTTATGCTTAATTTAGAAAGTTTTTGAATGTAATATATAATTTTATAATAAAGAAAACAAATAGTAGGCCTAAAAAATAATGGTTTTTAAAAATTTGCTTTAATGCATGTATAGGTTTATTTTTATATGCTGGGTGCAATTGCAATTACCACTGACAATTTCAAATTAAAAAAAGTTTTTTATCTTTTTACTACCCACCAAGTATTCTAAGACTTCCATTGTTAAGATTTATTCATTTAGCATCTTGTCTAAAATTTAAAATGAGTTTGTTCACTCACAACTATTTTACAACAGTTGTTTGAAAGGTGTGGCCACAGAGTTACCTCATGAGATCGTACATGTGTAGTTATTAGATTTATAATGAAAATGTAGCACGCGTAATAGTCTCATATAACTTTCAAAGAGTGGACCCCCAAGAAAAACACTTCCCTACCAAGACGACAATTATATAAATATATATAGATACGCCTATATGCACTACGCTTTCTGCTCGTCGCGTAACATACTGGCAACTCCTGCGACGCAACTGATGCCAAGCTGTATTGGCTACGCCTTTCCCTTGTAAATATCTGATGCATGGAGAGAGGGGAACTGATGCATGGGCAACATCAGACTCTCTTTAACACACTGCCCAGGCTTGCGCCCTGGAGATGGCACTCCAGCTTTGCTATATAGCGTCGACAAAACACGGAAAGCGGCAGTTACCGGCGCTAAACCATCCGCTGCAGAGGCAAGACCTATAGAAGAAGCTGGATAAGGAGCGAAGAAAAGTAGAGAACATATACTGCCCCTGACCAGTTCCAACCGTTCGCTTTCAAGTGCCAGAGATCCTACAGAGCCTGTCTCTCAAGGATAAGTATCCACAGACACAGCAATGCTGCGGGGCTTGCGAGGTCACAGGAGTGCAAATCTAATCGTCTTCAGAGACTATGGAGCCTATGATGATGATATGCATTAAAATACATTGTTTTAATCTGTCTTTTTTAAATATTTGTATCAGTCAGTATATAACACACAAATTGGTAAAATTGTGTCCTATTATATGCATTTAAGTACATTTAAACTGTTTTTATTTACTATTTGTTTACTTTATTTAACAATATTTTTCCACAAATGAAGATATTACGTTTTTTGAATGATATGAAATGTTTTTATCGCTTTGCGCCAAAACGTCCAGCGCCAAAACGGCGGCACCCAAACGTCCTGCTTCGCTCCACAATAATATGAAGAGGAAGACAAAGAAAACTTGAGAAACTATAATACTATAAACTTTAAATCTTGACAATCAGAGATCACAAGTCCAATGCATAAAAAAAAAAGTCGACGTCCAGTGTGATTCCCATGTAGTTCGCCACGTAGCAACCATTTATTATACTGACGTACGTTGTTTGAACATTTAAAAATATCTCGCGTGCCAATGAAAATCGTTAAGCGTGCCAAGTCTTTCACACGTATCTAAGGTTGTCGACTCCTGGTGTAGGGGGTAGGGGCAATGTTGATATTTGATATAAGCCAGTGTGAAGTGTTACATTGTGTTACATATTTAATCTGTCCTCAATAAAGGTCGCGCCTTATAAAGCTTTTAGTTAGAAGAAAGTTAGAAGAAAGTTAGAAGAAAGACACAATTAATGTGTTGGGCGTTTTGTACAGGAAAACATGTTGGAGCACGGTAGGTACCGTAGGTCCCGGGTTCAAATCCCGGTTAAGACTAGGATTCCCCCCCCCCCCCGGGTCTGGAGGGTGTCCCTGAGTCTGATGGGTACCTGACCTTAGTTGGGGTAAAGTAAAGGCGGCTTTGCATTGTGCCGGCCCACAATCACCTATTATGCCTTGCCCCTCAGAAACTGGTGAACGGCTGCTTCACTGGCCCTATGATGAATTGGGTCCGACGGTTACTTTACGTACTTTACTCGAATGGACAGGAAAAAGTCACAGACACACACGCATAAACATTTTATAATGTAAATTAACCAGCCGCTCCTTTTATTTGTTTGCTAGTATTTTTACAATCATAACAATTTTTTTTTTAAATAATCGAATCCTCTCTCTTCAGAGAGTTACATGCACTTAGTATCGAAACGTGTGTGGTATCGATACTTTGAACACCAAACGACACGTAGACCAGCGGTTCCCAGCCTGTGAGTCGCGACCCCTTTGCGGTTCGAACGACCATTTTTACGAGGGTCGGCTAAGACCATTGTAAAAAACATTTTCGATAGTCTTTGGCTTAGGAACCAAAATAGCCCGCCTACATGCAGATACATCCACATTAATAGAGTACCCGTCATCGCACCAACCCCAGATACATGTATTAATCTTACAATATATTTTTGTGTGTGATTAATCAACACATGTTCCGGAAACTATGAATCGGAGTAAGCGAATGTGCCCCCTGCGGAATAGCTCCCGAAAATGCGGAAAATGTCCTTCAGACCTGCCCTCTGTACCATTCTACCTGGTCAGCCATTTGGGCCTAGAAGGGCTACCTTCAATGACAAACTGTACGGTAAACTAGAGCAACTGACAGCCATGGCGCAGTTCATTACAACTATCGGACTTGTTGTCTGAATCCTCCGAAACATAACTTTTGAGAAAGAAGAAGAAGAAGAAGAAGAAGAATAGGCTTATGCATTAATTATGTTTAATTTTTAGCAATGAAAATGCATCCTGCATATTAGATATTTACATAACAATTCGTAACAGCAGAAAATTACAGTTCTAAGATAGCGACGAAAATAATTTTATAGTTGGGGGTCGCCACAACGTGAGAAACTGTATTAAAGGGTCGCGGCATTAGAAAGGTTGGGAACCACTGACGTCGTGGATGAATCGTCACTTCCCAGTTCTTTTTAACCTAAAAGATTATTTAAAAAAAAAAAACAAAAAAAAAACGAAAAAAAAAAACCTACCTGTCATCTGAACTAAGCATGAACTGAGGGCGCGTAACAGTGACGTGGTGATCTGGACTGTTCCAAACCTAATCTGTTTACAATTTTTCTGTCTATTCACAAATTTTACAATTAAACGTAATTTTCTATTTACTAAATTACAGTAAAAATAATAATTCAACTTTTCAAGACTTTGAAACTAATTTAACAGTGTTTTCAATTAAAAACTAAAACTAAAACAAATACAAACCTTTAATTTGATTAAGTAAATCATTTACAAATAAATCAAAATAATACGTAGGTGTAAACATAACATAAAAAAAAAAAAAAAGTCGTGTAACGTCATAAAGTATTTGGCGCAGATCAGTATCTTCAGTACAAAGAGCTATTCTATGGATAACTTTCATTTTGTATTACGTAAGTACAATCTTCTTTTTTAAATAAAAAAAACACAACATTATAGCTATTGTAGAAGATAGTGTGATATATAGAAATTAAATTACCCATCGGACCAAATTGATTCGCCAGTTTCTATGGCCAATGTATACTAGGTGATTGTGTGGCCAGAACTATGCACAGCCGCCTTTACTTTAACTCCAACTTAGGTCAGGTACCCATCAGAGCTGGGTAGA
The DNA here is from genome assembly GCA_949126835.1 of Anisus vortex. Taxonomy (NCBI): domain Eukaryota; kingdom Metazoa; phylum Mollusca; class Gastropoda; family Planorbidae; genus Anisus; species Anisus vortex. The sequence continues at coordinate 25,237,125 of OX421507.1, forward strand.
CTCAGGGGACACCCTCCATACCCTGGAAAAACAATCCTAACCTGCACCAGGATTGGAACCCGGGACCTTCGGCCCATCAACCATTAAATGCAAATGCAATTAGAAGGAAATAGGTTCTTGCTTTAGACACTTTGAATGTCATCAAAGGTGTATTAAAAATAACAAAACAAAAATTAAAGAGTAACATGTTTTCTGACTTTGTACCAACAATGCATTGTTATAGTCCTTAAATATTGAATTGGTAAGGCCAGCTACTAGTAAAAGTAAGTGGAATCTATCTATTTAGTTTTCTGCCTATCTATCTATCTATCTATCTATCTATCTATTTATCTATCTATCTATCTATCTATCTATCTATCTATCTATCTATCTATCTATCTATCTATCTATCTAATCTATCTATCTATTTATCTATCTATCTATCTGTCTGCCTGTCTATTTATCTATCTATCTATCGATCTATTTATCTATCTAACTATCTATTTTCTCTTTATCTGTCTCTTTATGGTCAGTTAATTGTTTAAATAACATTCAAAAGCTACAAAATGATATTTATTTGAAACCTTTTCTTAATATGTATGAGCGTATCATATATAATAATTATTAGATTAGTTTCACCGCTTATGGGGTAACTGCATCTGATCAATACAATTTTCTTTTCAGTTATCACTGTTTGAAATTACCAAGTGTAATAAAATTATGTTTAAAAAAACACACAGGAAAAGAAAAAAATTCCCTTTACTAAGGGGAACAACTCTACTTCAAAACTTAACGCAATGTTGTTTTTTAAATTCTTCTTGCAGAGTTAGCTTTCTTTGTGTCCATCTATTTCCTGTGCCCGTCACACCAGCAGACCGCGGCGCCGAACAACAAATGCATGGAAGATTTCGGCAACGCCCTCTTCGGCTGTGTCAAGGACGCCGGGCTAGGTACCGGTAATTTCCTCTGGTTCACCACAAACGCCACCAGCCCGAAGTCTGAAGCGCCATCGAGCGAAGATGCTTTCAAAAAGCAGATATGTGGGTAGGCATTGCTTTTGCCTATAAAGTGTATGTGTATGCGTGTTTGTGTGTATGTTTGTGTTTGACTGTTTCGTTCATTTCTACAATCATGACAATCATACGACTGAACCATTACAACAGTCCCACAATCAATCATACTTTGTTTCGCCTTTATACTACAATACAATAATACATGCATTTCTTCTTCTTCTATTTACCAGTCTGCAGAGAAGTTTGCTCTCTTGCAGTCAATGTAAGATACACTGGCATTGTTATTCTGGGTTTTCCTTTGTGTTTTTTTTTTCAAACCCCGCTGTTCAAGAGAGTTTTCTTTTCTGCGCCCAACACCTGTTAATGCATGCATTAAAGCCGTGGAAGTTGTACAATCATTCTCGTTATCTTGCCATGCGTGCTCTACACTGGGGTTGGAAACCTTTTGATTATAATTATACCAAAGTACGATTTCTACATTCATTCCGAGTGCCAAGAACCTTACAATTTATCCGGCTGTAGAATTCAATTTCTTGTAGGAATAACTTAAATTGCCTTTTTTGGAGGTCTTTTGCGTGCCATTAAAAATCGCTTTGCGTGCCAAGTCAGGCACCCGTGCCATAGGTTGCCCACCTCTGCTCTATACTTATATCTTTTTTACAATCATACCGCTACTGCAACCACAACACACCAACAAATGGTAGACGAAGGTACATTCTGACATGAATCTAAACGACCCATTGCGTCGAGACCAATATTATTTCGAAAAACTCTATCCTCCCGAGTACTATTTCACATGTTGGAGGATACGATTGATTCCACTATACACACATTTTTATCCAGCACTGTACCAGGATCTCTTAAGTCAATCTAAATACAATGATTCTGCGATTCTCACAGTCGCAGAGCTGCTATCAGGCTCCTACTCTCTCAAGCGGATCTCACAAGACTACTGCCGCAATTGATTGATCTAATACCATAGGTTCTCAACGGGGGCGTTGTCGCGCCCCAGGGGGCGGTGAGCAGGTTTAGGGAGGCGCTAGCGTTCCCGGGGGCGATTTGGGGGCGGTAAAGGGCAATTGGGCTGTAAGAATGTACCTGATAAGATTTCAACTCCAAACATATTGAATCGATTAGTTTTTTTTATTAATGAAATGTGATGTAAACGCTGCTAAGTATCTAAGCTGCTAATATTAATGATATTATTATCTCAGTTTTACTGAGATGTTATTTAATGCGTGTATTTCTATCTTTACAGCATACGATTATTGTTAAGCGGATTAGATGCGTAGTAACTATACGAACTGGGTAGTTAATGTAATGTTTGAAAATATACATAGGCCTATACATTCTTTAGTAATATAATATTTATATAATTTTCAAATACTTTTTACAGTTGAATCAGTTATACATTTTTAGCCATTTATAATTTTTTTTTAAAGAAAAAAAACAAACATTAGAAATATTAGCTCAAATAAAACTGGTTAATTATCTCCCTTTAATAAAAAAAAAAAGCAACGAACTATTATTGTCTCGATATAATTTTTAATTGTTTGCCAATTTTATAATTTTCTTGTTATGTCTTTATGTATGCCTTTATTGCCTATTTATTGTTCTTATTGTTTGTACTATGTGGCAAAATAAATATTGCTTATTGTTCATTGACGAGGACTACAAGCGATGGATACATTACACAGAAGCGCATTGGTTAGCAAAAGATAACTGTTTAAATATAATGTATGAGACTTGGATTCAGTGCTCTAGTTTTTTAAAAGCAAAGGCGATTCTTTGGGAGAAAATTAAACAGTTTCTCTAAGTGTGAGTTTGGGCAACAATTTTATATTGCATTCTTATCAACCTCTTTTGTGGAAAGTGGATTTTATGCTAGTACCATTTGGTTGTTAAAAAAGAAAAACAAGACAAGCTGCAAATAGTGAAGCGTGGAGACATAAGGCTTTTGCAAACAAAATTGAAACAAATTTAGACAAACTACTAGCAACACACCAGGCAAACGATTCACATTAACATTGAATTTTTGTTAAGCCTCTTGTGGCGGTGAACTGAAAAAGGTTGAGAACCTATGATCTATACAAAGATTGGATATAACCTCCTTAATTAATTTCCTTGTACCTATTGATGCAAGCCGAAGCTAGAATTTAATACACTTTAATACCTAATTCACTTATCTATGTAAGCGAGTAATATGAATAAACCACTATTAATTAGAACAAAACTATATGATGAAAGGTAGTTTAAGTCACTTTATATGTATATACATGTCAGTGTTTAGAGAACAGATCTATAATTTTATTAATTAGATAAGTGAACAAAGGCGGGCGCTTTTTCAAACAAGAATAATGATTTAGTGTAATCCACTCATTTTATAGATCAGTGCTCCACCCTTATGGAGCAGAGCTATTATACTGACTTTTGGTTTAACTCTGAGGTTAAAAACAGTTCTTCATGAACGTCGAGTACTAAATTTAACCTATAAGATAATACACTAGATACCCTTTAAGACTGTCTCTTCGGGCACTCTTTACAATGAACAATGAACAATGTTTAATTGCCACATAGTACCTAGGTACAATAAAGGCAAAGTTACGTAGTAATACAATATATATATATATATATATATAATACATACTAATAATGAAAACAATAATAATTTAATTAAAGGTGTCCTAAAAGAAAGTTCAAGGGGGATAATTAAATTTATAGTACAATTTATAAGGGGGAGCTAACATAGAAATACAGTTACATCACTTTCATTAGACCTGCTTCGCATTAACACGTCTTGCATTCTCATTCCCACTCACAACAGAGTTCAGCAACAAATCGGCGCATGTGCCTTACAAAAGGTGGGTGCAGTCCTCAACACAACTTCCTGCATTGGGACTTCCGCCAGTACCAGCCAAGTGGAGACAATCACCCGCCAGCTTCAAGCAATCTTCGGCACCTACGACTTGAAATGCATGCATCGTGAGTACAGTTGGAAAAAAATTTTTGGCACAGTTTCACCCCTTAGCCCTTTCCCTAATACTACCTTAATAATTTCATATATAAACTTATCAACTACTTATAAACCTATTAAATTAAAGTACCCTTCGGACCAAACTGATCATAGGGCTGGTGAAGAAGCGTTCACCAGTTTCTGTGGCCACAGCATACGAGGGGGATGTGTGGCCAGCGCAATGCCCAGCCGCCTTTACTTTACCTTAACTAAAAGCTGGTACCCATCAGAGCTGGATAGACTCGGGGACACCCTCCAGACCCGGGAAAGAATCCTAGCCTGCACCAGGATTCGAACACAGGACCTTCAGTACGCAGCCAAACGCGCTGCCGTACGGACACCCAACCTATTATATCATAGGTATTATATCAACCTATTAGTTACACTAATATAATGGCTCTTATTAGGTATTAGGTATTATATCAACCTATTAGTTACACTAATATAATGGCTCTTATTAGGTATTAGGTATTATATCAACCTATTAGTTACACTAATATAATGGCTCTTTATTGATTTAGGCAAACGTAAATTGGGTTAATTTTAAACCATGCAGGATTTTAAAAATAAACGAAAAAATCGTACAATTCAAATTACATTCGGTTGAACTACTAGCTGACTAGCTCCATATTGTGATATATCTGTAATTTGTGTGTGATCTGTATGATGTATGATTTTTTATGCTTTATTCTATGTGAAAGATCGACTATATGAACTATACTCTGCACATACTATATTGCTATTCAATAGTTATTTTTCAATCAGTTAGTTATGCTTTACAAAATTCTACCTATAGTCTACAATTATTTAGAAATTTGCAATCACGTCAATAATTAGATTAGTTTTTAAAATTTACTATTCATATAATAATATGTTTAAATTAATGACATATTTGGCTGCTCGATGGTTTCAAATAAAGTTACCATGATGCAAACAGAGAAACACTGTATTGAATATTCAACCTATTAATAATGACTAAAATAAAAGACCAATGAAAGTAGCGATGGTCAAATCAAAGACTATAATAAGATGGACCACTTGCTTTGATATTTCTGCTATTTATTAACTTGAAATACTTAGTTTCGGAATTTCCGATCGCACTAAGTCCACTAGACTTCCTAGAAAGTTGAATACAGCTGAAACATTTAATGCAATCGTATGAGCGCAGAAGTCATTCAAGACAGCCTATTGGTTGCGCACGTAAAAAAGAACATAAATATAGAGCAAGCGGTCCACTTTATTATAGTCTATGGTCGAATTCATTGAATGCGTTAAACGGGATTCTTTTCATTGTACTGTGTGTTGGTTTGTTTATATGGTAGGGTGTGTACTGTAAGAAATATATAATGCTGTTGTATTTCTTTTCCTATGATGATCTATCGACTTCCCCCCCCCCCCTTAACTTGTTTAATGGCACACTATGTGGGTGAATCGTCTGGTTAAACACACACACACACGCACGCACATAGCCTATACTCGCTCGCACATACACACAGAAATACACACACAGAGACATACACACACAGAGACATACACACACACAGACATTCACACACACACACATTCATTAGATGCTATAATCCCTTAAAACGAATAACTTTTCCCAGCGTGCAGAAACACTCTCATCCCTGATCTCCAGAAGTGCTACTCAAGCAACGGCGTTGACGCCAAACTCTTTGCGTCCAACTCTTCATCGGGGGCAGCTATAGGGACCACTGATGACGAAACCAGCAAATTTTGCGGGTATATATTTATGTATATTATATATATATATAAATTATATGTTTAGATAGATTTAAAACTTGTGTAATGACCATGTCTAATCCAGAAGAAAATGCAATAATATTAATTTAAACAAGTAGGCTACATAATTTCTAGCCTATATGCCAAAACGAAAATGATTGGTTATCAAAATCTTGTGTAGAAATTTTGGACCAATAATGACCCAGCGCACCTTGCTTAAAATTTAAGTCTGCATGATCCATAGGCAATACATATCAAGTAGGCCTACACTAAAGTAAAGTAATGTATCCAGTCGGACCAAATTAAAATATATGGTCGGTGTAGCAGCGTTCGCCAGTTTCTGTGGCCACGGCATACTGGGTGATTGTGTGGCCAGCACTATGCTCAGCCGCCTTTACTTTCTCCCCAACTAAGGTCAGATAACCATTGGAGCTGGGTAGACTCAGGAAACCCTTCCATATCCGTGTAAAAAGTCCTAGCCTTCACCAGGACTCGAACCCGGACCTCCAGTACACCAGCAGAACGTACTGCCATCTGGGTCACAGTGCCCCCTAAAAGTCTACTATAGAGACTATTTAAAAATACAATCAATGATTTCTGAAATCAGAACCTAAAAGTCTACTATAGAGACTATTTAAAAATACAATCAATGATTTCTGAAATCAGAACCTAAAAGTCTACTATAGAGGCAATTTAAAAATACAATCAATGATTTCTGAAATCAGAACCTAAAAGCTACACCAGTTTTGAAAGAACTTTTGAAATTGTTTTACCATCGTGGAAGTTAAGGTGGAAACTATACACTAATGGCTGCAAATTTACAGCCAATATGTCAAACTTATTCACCACTTAAATGGGGTAGGTTGGTTTGTTACTAATAGAGTACAGTGAAATTAAGCATAAATTTACTTTTAAACAAAAACCTTTTTTAATAAACTCACTGTTTTAAACAAAGACCATAGGTTTACAACATATATATAATATATATATAACTAAATCGCTATTTTCCCAATTTCGCATTGGTAATCGTGAAAAAAAATCAATTGGGGGCCGTACATTGAAAATAAGATGTATTTATTAGTTATCTTTATTTTATAGTGAGTGAACAGAAGTGAAAAGTGGTGGATATGTTATTATATTTTGTTTACATATTTGTTAAGGGAGGAAGTTTAAATCCTTTTTCTGCGCAACTTTTTAGTAGATTAAGCCACCTTGATTTATAATATATTCTAAGTCTATGATTAAGACTATATTAAAATCTATTATTAACCAACACATACACATAATTTAATTTTCTACCTTCAGAGCTAAAGAAAAAGTAATAGGATGTATGAAGGAGAAATCTGATGCCTGTCCAGAAGGTCCAACCATCCTGGCTGCCATAGGCCTGAATTACACAACCTTCAGCAAGATGACGGATCTGCTATGTTCACATGTTAAAAGTACAGCTGGCTTGTTTTTGTCTTTTTTTTTTTTAAATAATTAAGATAGACACCTAGACAACTAAGAACTAACTATCAATCTATTTAATGGAGTTTTTTTTATTAAAAGGGGGGGGGGGGGAATAGCAACCTATAACTTTATTATCTTCTTTACTTTCATTCTTAACCCTGAAAAAGACTGCATTTTTTTTGTAATTTTAAATTGTGAAGTAAGCCCAAGGTTTTCTAAATACCTGTTCACAACCCGGTACCGGGCTGCTGAAGCAAAACTATCGGGTCACAATAAGAAGGGATAAAAAAACTTTCAGTACCGTTGTCAGATTGTTGTGATTTACTGCAGTTTTTTTAAATTTTTTTTTGCGGACAATAAATGGGATTGAATCCAGTCTTTCCTAGAGCTTAATATAATACACGATAATATTTGTGTAGAAATTCAAAGCTGTCATATGCTATCTATATACATATTGAATACGATAAAAATGGGGTTAGTAGGTCTCGAAGTAGGTCACGAAGTAGGTCACGAAGTAGGTCACGAAGTAGGTCATGAAGTAGAAGTACTAAAAAAGCCAGTTTATGAAAACTATATGTTTTGAAAACACTAGCTTAGATTATATGAATATTTTGCTTTATGTAGACTATTAATCTCAAAAGTTAAAATTGACGCTATTAGAATATCTTTTCCCTATCGCCAAGCTGAGTTATTATATGTCGCGACCCAATTTTCATTTTTTTTTTAAATCATAGATCTAATCGTTTTTTGGTATATTTTTCCAATCTACAATTAGCCTTTCTGGCGATAATGTTTCTAGCCTATCATTTGCTTATCCGACTATGCTATTTCCAGCATATCACTAGCGTATCTATAATATTTCTATCTTAATATAAACGTATCTTATCTATTACAAGATGAAATTCACCAGCGTTGCCTGGCGAAATAAGTACATAGTCCTATATAGGCTACAGATAAAAAATGTATAAACGACAATGAACATAAAATTATAATAATTAAAAATATATTTATTATTTACTGAAAACATTTAGGAAAGAAATTTAAAAAAAAATTTTTTATCGGGTTAAAAAAGGGCTTTTTTTTTAATTTAAAAAAAAGTTTGGATTATCCCTGGCTGAGAATCAAACACCCTTTTCCGGCATGCGTCTTAAATATAATTGTTAGGTTTCACTTACTGAAAACATTTTAGGAAATCTTTAAGTCCTGAAATTCTTTACAATCTTAAAAGAAAAATTATATTAATGGGAATAAAGAAAAGTAGAATAAGAACCCAGGTCGCACTATTGGCAGTCGGATACGCTAACCACTCAGCTAGGGAGGACACATACCGGAAGCGAAATAGAAAAAGTATAATATGAGACTATAAGGTCACGTGTCTTTAGATTAACCGATGGGGATCGGAATACACCCACACTTTATACTTTATACATATAGATATTACCACCCTGTCATTGTGCTATATATTATATTCCCACCCTATCATTGAGTTATCTTTCATATAGCTAACTTCTCACTAGCGTATGCTTTGACTATTATATTTCTACCCAATCATCAGCCTATCTGACTGGACTGTCATGTTTCGCCGAGACCACAAATGAAGTGCAAGTATGCCAACAGAAACAGAGCCAGTCCCTGACACAGCTCAATGTCCAGGCGTCCCAGGGCAACTGGACAGAGGATCGATACTTCTCATATTACTGCGAGTATGTTTCTTATTTAAATTAAAAAAGTTCTACGTTTAAATTAGGACTAATTGGTTAAACACTTTAAAGCACAAAAAATAATTGGTTCGGTGTTCAAATAACAAAGGCATAGCGTTTGTTTCTAAATTTTAACTTTTAACGTTAAACATTATTAATTTGTAATGCTATTAGGGTAGTTTTAGTGGGGCACGCTGGCCGAACGTACTGAGGGTCCTGGGTTCGAATCCTCGTGAAGGCTAGGATTTTTTCCCGGGACTCGAGGGTGTCCATGAGTCTGTCCAGGATTAATGGGTACCTGACTTTGAGGCGTGAAGTAATGGCTGAGAATTGTGCTGGCCACACATCCTCTATAATGCTTCTGAAGATCGGCCCTTTGATCAATTTAGAACGACGTTTTTTAAAAAAACTTTTTTTATTAAAAAAAATGGACCAATAAGACCAATGTAGTCATCGCTTAAAATGTAAAACCCTCATTGACAATGATAATCCCAGAGACATTCCGTCCAGGATTGAAAAAAAAAAAGGATTATGAGCTTCGTACAGACCAACTCCGTCGTTACAGTTTCAAAAGAGTATGTTAGAATGTATCTTCTTATTTTTACGTAGGTGCCGGCCTTGTACATGTCGATATTAGTATTGCGTATAGCGTTAAGTTTAAGGTAAGAAAGGTTGGAGAAGGTTAAAAGGGGAGGGGGTCTACGGCCTTGATTGCTGTATTATCTTCTCATCTTTAAGATACCACACGGACAACAAATACATAATAACATTAAAATAGCAAATATATTAATAATAATAATAATACTTGTATATTCATTGATTCAAGAAAAACAACAACAACATCGTGGTGTATTTCAGAGCTGCAGTAGATAATATCGACTGTGATATCGTGGCCTGGGGTAAAAAGAACCACGAAGCTTGCGTGCCAGCAGTTATAGAACTGAGACGGACCCTTCAGTGTGATTTTCTAGCCCAGCAGTGCAAATCCAATGTCAAACTGGTAGGTCATGGGTAAACCACTTTTAAAAGTTGCTTTAAAATTTGAATGAGCCATTAATCATACATGGTCAGAGGCGTATTAAGGCATGTTACACATGGTCTATGGAACAGGGGCCCCCATACAAAAGGGGTCCACACACATACCAAAACACAGGCTAACACAGCAATGTCGGAAGGCAGGGGCGTGGCCACAAAGGACCCACACTAAAAATTGGCCCTTGGGAACAGGCCCACGCAATGCGAAATACTGCCCTGTACATGCAGTGCCGTTGCACTTTAGGGGCCCCTGCATTTTGACATTCGACATTATGACATGAGAAAAAAACAATTCGGACACTCCTTTGGGGAATCCCTCAAGTAGGGGCTTGGGGGGACTTTCAAATTTGGACCCTCCCCCCTTCCCTAGCTACGCCACTGTGTACATGGTAGTTTAAAATGAATCCACTGATTTCAGTACGCAATATTTGATTAGGAGAAAGTTATACCAACTATAAGATGGACCGCTTGTTTTGATATTTCTATTTGATAACTTGAAACACTTAGTTTCGGAATTTCCGATCACGCTAAGTCCTCTAGACTTTTAGTTTAGTAATTCTCTATGATTTTGTCAATGGAAAATTAAGTTTAAAATCGAAAGTTGTATACAGCGGAAACCTTTAGTCCAATCGTAGGAGTGTAGTAGTCATTCAAGACAGCATTTTGGTTGTGGTTGCAGAAGGGAAAAAACAACAACACATAAGCAATAAAAATAGAGCAAGCGGTCCATCTTATTATAGTCTTTGGTTATACTAAAACTAAGCCATGTCATAAATACGCTATTCACAATTAACATTATTTTCTGTATCACAAATGTTCAATGTAGCCACCACCTTAAGTAGCCTACTGGCAACATCAATGCTATAATATAACTCCTACAAGTCGCCTACCACGCTATGCTAAAAGACCTGTAATACAAATTTCCATTTGTTTGTATCAATAAAGGAATTGTATATCTTATCAACATATCATGATCCATTGATTCGATCGTTGATGTCTTTTTGATATTTAGAATAATCGCTTTTGGTGGCGTTCATAAAAATACTTAACACTCCAGGAACAGTAAAATATATAGATAAGTTTATTCACACACATATATTTTTATGTCCTCACAATTCATATGAATATCCATGCACAATGATATCTGTATATATATTCACTAAATAGCATTGCAATTTGTATAATCGAATTTACAGAATAGATTCACAGAGATCTCTCATATTATGTCCATTACAAAATCTCCACATAAAAATACAGCTCCTCTCTCTACAAAAGCTGAATGCCTACTACTCTACCAATGTCAAGTCTCGTAACCTTTCCTCCGATCTTTTCTAACCTAGCACGCGAATTAACAACACAACTGCGCAATTATTATAGTCTCCGTCTGCTTTTGCTATCCAAGGTCAAGGTCTACTCTTCTTTTCATTGGTTATCTCTCTTTGACCATAGACTATTTATTATGTTCTATTTCAATCACTGACAATGATTTTAAATGATGTTAAGTTACAGGTTTTCCTTTTCTGTTCAGCCAACCCATTGCATGCCCGAATGCCATTCGGGAAGAAAGAGCATTTATAAGCATTTGTTCTCGCATAAGGGATAAGGAAAGTGTTTTGTCTTTATGTTAATCTGAGCATTGCAACAGGTTGTTATTGGGTTGTATTTCTAAATTAGAGTTTAATGCCTTATATATTTCTACTACTTTACTTTGATTGTAAAAGTTCGAAAAACACGCTGCATCGTGAAAACTTAATTTATTTTTGCCAGTTCGAGAACACGGGTTCTATCTGAGGACTCGCCAGTCCAGAGTAAACAAACAAATTAATGGCTTATAAGTTTACAGACGTTCCTTCTAGATAGAAGATTATTACGTCCACTACGCCCAAAACTCCTGCAGGGCGACAGGGATCCGTCGGTGGCAGGGCTAGAACCCGCGACCTGTCCGTTGGTTTTTGGTTGACAGTCCGGTGAACTAACCGCTGGACCAGCCGGCTAATGTTGCCGGTAGAACGAATGCGACATCATGGCGTCTTAGGCAGTCACGTGAATAACTTAGATAGATCTAAATCCTCTTTTAAAATGGTCTCGGGCTCATTCCATGATGATGAATGAGAACTCAATATATCGGTTCTTTCTTTTTTTTTAAATAAAGCTGATAATAATTTGATATCAAATGTTGTTACGGTACACTAAAAATATCGATTTATGCATCAGATAACAAAAAAAAATGAATTAAAACATATATAACTTTCTAACCATATCTATATATATATTTGTTTATCGATCTTTCTATTTATGTATGTATATGATTTTCGATGTATCTATCTATTTATCTATCGATCTAATCAGTTATATATCAACATATCTTTCTAGATATGTATTCCACATGTATTTTCACGTTCATTCTAAATTTGTTTTTTTTTTCAACAAGATGGAAAAGCCTGACAACGTCTGTAGAGGTAGACTGTCATCCTCTTCTGGCGCCACCATAACTCAAGCAGTTCTCTTGGTCATTTCATCAATGGCAATGGCACTGATTATGAACTAAGGAAATAACAACATCAACAACTTAATCTAATAACTTAACTTAAGATATTTTGTTGTATACCTTGATAGAAAAAATTCTATTATGATCATATACGAAATCTAAGTATTTAATAGATACGATTATTTGATTGATTCAAGCAATTGTAAAGAAGTTGTGATTACAAAGTGGGTATTTTAACATTATTGAAACAGTTATAGAACAATAATTACAAAAAGAAATTTACATCCAATATGATCATATTTTAAATACAAACCACTAAATTAGACCCACTATAATACTGTTCATACATATAAACCCATAGACTATAATATACATGTACCGCTTGCTTTAATATTTCTGCTATATGATGACTTGAAACACTGATTTTCGGAATTCCCGATAATAAATAAAGTAATTGCTATACAGGAAATAAAATTATTGATATACAAGTTCCGTTTTTTTTAATCGCTATGATTTTCTCAATGAAAAATTAAAATCGAAAGTTGTACAGAGCGGAAACATTTATAGATCAGTGTTGTGTACGCACAGAAAAAGAACATAAGCTCTAAAACTAGAGCAGGCGGTCCATCTTATTATAGTCAATGATAATAGGATTAATAGGCCTACAATTATTCATTTAAAGTCGAAAAAATTCGATTTAATAAAACGGAACTTAAATGACAATTACTCTATTTAGAATCGGAAATTGCAAAAAAGAAGATAATAGAAAAAAAACTAAAACAAGCGGTCCATGTATATTATAGTCGATGATAAACCAATTGTCAACTTATTTTTTTATGTTTAATACAAGTAAGATAATACAATTTAATAACGAATTGAGAAATATTTCGGAACTTAAACATGACGACATAATTTCGGGTGTTTCTAAATGCATTCTGTCTTAAAAATGAACCTTCTTGAAACATTAATTACATTATCAATTACTGAGCACTGAGTGTTTCAAATCGAGACATTTTTTTTTTAAAGAAAAATATTGTTTATTTGATCTAAAGAAGGCGTGGTTGGCTTGAAGATCCTATGTATTTTTCCAGGAAATTTCGACAGCTTATGATCCCAACTGTCAATGTCATATCTACATTATTATTTTAGAAGGCGCTCAGCCCAAAGAAATAACCTTGGAGGCAATTACATAGGTTTTAAAGACAGAAACTAATTTCAGCAAGAGCATTTGGTGGTAATGTTGGGTTTTAAATCCATGTCTGCAAAATCATTCATACACCACCTACGGCGCAGGGCTGTCAAACTCAGCCGCACATTGCGGGCGAACTGGGATGAAAAGTCATTTATCAGTAGAGAATTAAACATCTAAAAAAATATATTTTTACTTTAGTTGGATGGATATAATTTTAAGCCGGCCGGAGGTGATCAGCAGGCCTCGAGTTTTACGCCTATGCCAAACGCCCAGCAAAGCATCACACAGAAAGAATACAAAGAGAAACAAGAAGGGAAAAATGACTCCCCATATAATGTTAATAGAATTTCCCGAATCATTAAATGTCTGATACGGTACACTTTTATGGAAATTGGTTGCTTTTCTTATGGTAAATGGTCAAGAAACAAAATATACTTTCGTGTTCTTAGGTGTATTTAATGTCATGTTCTTTTTTCTTCAAATTATGTTTGTATATTTATGTACAAATAATAACATGTGTTTTCCTTTTTTTTTAAAACAAAACAAACATAACGGACAGTAGGAAATCCGTCTGTTCTATAATGTTTTTTTTTACACTATTGCTATAATTGTATGTTCACATTTTTTTTTGAATTTGAGTATAAACAATTTGGAATTTGAAGCATATTTTAAAACTATTCATGTTTAATTAAACAATTAAATAATAAAGCATGTATCTTAATCTTTAAAAACAATAGCAAGAATCAAATATAATGTAAATACTGTTTCATTTTGACATTGACACTTTTTACGGTTCCATTTTCTGAAAAACAAATGTTTCTCTTTTTCTTTTGATGTCCTTTTTTTAAATTATAAGTTTGTGTTAACATTTGTTAATCAATAAAAAATGTGGTATTTAGGGCAATGTAAGATGAAAACAAAGACTTTTTTGAGAACTTAAATCATAGCATTACATGGAGGATTTTTGTTTATGTTTTACTAAAGTCTTAACAGAAAAACTACAGCGAAAATTCTTAGAACAAGTAATAGACAATTTTTTGGTTCAATGAAAGACAAGTGTTTATTTATATGTGACCCCTGAACTGTACCTCACGTTTGGTAAAAAGGCTATCAGCTAGCAATTCTATTTCAAGGGTCGGCAAAATTTTGATAATAGTGTGCCAAAGTGAATTTTCTAATTCACTCAGCGTGCCAACAGTCTAAAAGTCATCCTGCGTGTTATGGAAAATTGTTTTACGAGCCTAGTCTGGCACGCGTTCCAAATGTTGCCGACCTGTATTCTATTCTATTAAAACATATTTGCTTTGGAACATTAAAAATACTTTGAATGACATCAAATAAAGCATTACACTTATAATGACTGGGAGACTTAAAATGTACTAACCAAATTATTTAAAAATTAGCAAATGATTAATAGTTAATATAGATCAGAGTTTCCCAATGGTTAGCTAACAAAGGAAAATATAGAAGAAAAAAAATGTAGACTGTCTTTATTAATTATCACGACGAACTAGCAATAGACACATAATAATATATGTTGACCCAAGCGGACATTTGAAATGTGTTTTTTTTTCCATTTATAATTATTTATTTATAAATACTTTTATATAATAGCTAGGCCTATAAATTGTGAAAATATTTTTTTTTATCAGCTTTGTTACTTACAAGTAAAAGCGATAGAAACATTAGGTCACAACAACTAATCATTATCTTATCTTATCTTATCTTATCTTATACATTACAGACGCTCCTGCTATAGAGAAGATTATTGCGTTCTACGCTCATTTGTGGTCCGAGTCTAGTCTTGCAATTTTATTAATGTTTTAAATGATGTTAAGTTACTGGTTGTCCTGGTTTGCTCAGGCTGCATATTAAAAAGCCGGTTCGACAATGTTTTATGAATTTCTCATATTAGATGCCATTGGTGATTATGATATATCGTCTTGGTTTAGACTGACAATAATAATAAATAATAAGAATACAACTAAAATTAATGAGCATATTTTATGATAATAATAATGATTCTTTTTGTATAATGAAGACTCACCTATTTCGTCAGCAGAATTAGCGTATTACTACATATTTCGTTGTCTGTCTGTATTCTGTAACTGTAGTCAGCGCATAGAACTGTCACCAACGGGATATGCGCTATATAAGCACCGTTATTATTATTATTATTATTATTATTAATGTTGTTATTACAAAAAGACATTGAACAACAAACTACTAAGAACCCTTATATAAGTCTATAGACTGAAAAGGATATATGCTAATGAATAATTTAAAATTTTACATAGGCCTACATAGGGCAAATCAAATAATTGTAGCACCGACTTAATATATAAGTAAAACAGTGGGGGTCTAAAAAAAATTTAACGAAGGTAAATATTAAAATAATATTTTTTAAAGTTGTTTTTAAAAGTGACGATAGAACTTGTTGGCCTGCGCTTGATGGGAAGTAGATTTCATACTTTGGGCCAGACATGGATCTCAGGCCCACGGTCGTCAGAGAGAAACGGGGCACCTCCAGAAGCGAGAAGTCGGCAGAACGGAGTTGTTCTTTGGAGGAAAATAGGACTTGATAACGACATAGGACTTGATAACGACATTATATATTTTAGAGCGGTATAGATTCGCAGTTCATGTACATTTATACAACAAACGCTAAAGTTAAAAAAACATCATTTACAAAATATTAAATGAAAACACCGCTACAGAATCAAAGTAAATATAAGGCACATAAGAGGGCGTGTAGGGGGCACGATTGCCGTGCGGCTGCGCGTTTGGCTGGCGTACCGAAGGTCAAGAGTTCGAATCGAGGTGCAGGCTAGGATTTATTTACCCCGGATCTGGAGGGTGTCCCTGAGTCTACCCAGCTCTGATGGGTACCTGATCTAAGTTGGGGGTAAAGTAAAAACGGCTGTGCTTAGTGCTGTCCACACAATCACCCAGTATTCCCTGGCCACAGAAACTGGTGAACGCTGCTTCATCAGCCCTATAGATCAATTGGGTTCGACGGGTACTTCACTTACTTTACTATTATGGCTTGTAAACTAAAATATCAGTAAAGATCAGAACACACCTATTGAGAATATTTTATAAGGAGAAATTCCGCGATAAAAATCAAATGTAACACACAAAATATTTGGTAATTATATGGATATGTTTCTCTAATTTAAAAAAATATTGTAATGCACCTATTTAATTTTTTCAAGGTTATGTTGCATTATAAAAGTCGCAATATCATTTTAGAAAAGAAGGATGAACAGAAAAGTAATAATAATAAGTAAACCTTTTATTTACAAACTTTAAACAAAAAAAAAAAAGACAATCATCGATGGAACATCGCAGAAAGACAAATATAAAAACATATAATTTCCTATTTTATATGGATGAACTGGGTTACAGGCATGGACTAGTCTGTCTGAACCAATCAGGAGAATCAACTACGTAACATTACTTACAAATTTTTTCAAAATGCAAGACCAGACACGAACCACAGATAAGCACATAAGCAGTAATACTCTTTATAGAAGCACCGTCTGCAATATATACAATAACCTATGACAACAAAAACTCTGCTTTATCAACGGATCTCAAGTTGAGGCCCATTCAAACAAAATGGCTTCTTTGAAAAACAAAATGGCGAAAAGCTGAAAAGAGGGCTATTATCTTTTAAAACAAATACATATTCTAATTATAATTTTTTTTTTTACTATGCGATAGCATATCAGAGAAGAAAATTATAAGTTTCCTATAATGATTTTTTTACAAATTACATATCTATATAGCGGTATTCATAACAAAATCTTCGGATGCGCTTTATGTTTTCCATATTATGTTATTAAAATAAATCGAAAAATGTTTCTAAGTTTGTTTTTAAAATGTCAATTATTATCGGCTTGTTTAATTGTGTTCAAAAGTTTATTCCACAACAGAGGTACCACGACGCTGTAGGAGCGAGCTGCAACTGTTTCTCTTTTTAAATAGTTCAATAGTACAATGTCTAGGGAAGGGGGGGACGGTGAGCCGGCGTTCGGCTGGCGGGCCTAAGGTCCGGGGTTCGAACCTTGCTGAAGGCTAGGATTTGTTTCCGGGACTGGAGGGTGTCCCTGAGTCCACCCAGCTCTGACCTTAGTTAGGGTAAAGTAAAGGCGGCTGTGCATTGTGAAGGCCACATAATCACCTAATCAATTTACAATGTCTGCACACAAAGTACACATTTTAATTTTTATTCAAAAGACCACTAATTTGCGTTGCATGTTGTTGAATAAAGTAGTCTAAGTAATTACCCGTCGGACCAAAATGATCAAAGGGCTGGTGAAGCAGTTTCAGTGTCCGCTAGGGGATGTGTACCCATCAGAGCTGAGTAGACTAAGTGATACCATTGAGTTCAGGGAAAAAATCCTAGCCTTCACCAGGATTCGAACCAAGAACCTTCGCTACGCCAGTCGAACTCGCTGCCGCTCGCCAGCCTGAAAATCGTATTATGTATTTCAGAATCATTCATTGCCTAATAGCTTCACCAAATTTTTGTGGTGATTTTCTAGCTAGTTTGCAAACTACATTTGAAATTCTTACTGACCCAATTCCCGTCATCCCATCGAGATGAAACTTTGCACATAGACTCTCCACTGATGATAACACATTCTTTCCATTCTGCAACCACATCCCCATAATTCAACCAGTTATTAATAGGTTAATTATTTCATGACACTTTTATTAGTGCACATTTTTCTTAATCGCATCTGACCAACATATTTGTCCATATTTTAAATTATTTTATATTTACTTTTGCTTTGCATTGTTTCTGTCTTTCTGGGTGACCAATGGTAAATACACTGGAAGACAAATAATATTATTTAACGAAATGTCTATTAAGGCTTAATACGAAAAACTTTTTTTTAGGCTGTTTAGGCTGCATTTGTTTTGCATTAAAATGTATTAGGTCTACATTACAATTTTTGGCAAATAAAAGAATGTCATTATGGTTTTGTTGCTGTTTTTATTTTACTATTATGTTGCAGATACGATAAAATTGATTTTTTATATGTGTGACGTTTATCACATTTATTTTTATTTTTAAACTAAGGAATTTGATGTATGAAGATTTTAAACGGTACGAAATTATAGGGCGATATGTACTGCTTCTTCGACCCTCTAGGTTATGTAAGATAACTGAGATTGGAGGCCTCAATGCCCCCTCCCTTCCTTTCCCCTCCAGCCATCCGATGTTTCATTGTGCTTGGATGTGGCATGGTCCTTTCAGATGCTCAGTAAAGAAAAGCTCCGTCTCTTTTCAGTTTTGAGATAAGACCACACCCAATAAAAAATTCCAGTTTAGTCACGTGTTAGGGATGTCCAATCAGAATTTATTTGAGCTAGAAAAGAGGAAATTTACACTGAAAAGTCTTCAGTGCATCCGAGAGTCTCCGTACAGGAAACATCTCTCGGTATTAGTGCGGGGAGGTGATACCCTGATAGTATAGCTTGTCTGGTTTAATTTCTCTAAGTATTTCCACTATTTTCACCTGCACAAGTAGTGATTTAGTTTGCAATGTTACATCAAATCATCTGACATATGACAATAGTACTTTTGTTTTCAAGAAATAAAATGGAGATATAGTAATTCTCCACAAGTTATTAGCTGTTTTATAGTTCTATTAGTCTATGTGTTATGTGTGGCTGATGATATATTACAGAAAGTAGCAGGCTGGTGAATCCGACCTACTTATCTCAATAATAGTTGATGCAAATATAAATTTTGCGATATTTACCAATTACTGCAATAGCGCCATACTCCTTGACGACCAGCCGAGATTGTTAGTACTAACTTAGTACCAACGACTGCACCCTGACGTCTCTGTAAGGCCAACAATTCAACCAACTTACGACAATATGTTTGTTTGTGTATTGCATTTATCGAATTACCTAACAATAGCTAAGAAAGCAATGTTCACCAGTTTACATAGCCTCGACATACTATGTTGATGTTGCAAGTACAATTCGCAGTCGCCTTTTTCTTTGCCTGTACTACACCTCAACTATACTTAGAAAAACTCATACGCACACAAACACCCATACATACACACATTCATACACACACATGTACATACATACATATACACACACACATACATACACATACACACACATATATACATAAACAAATAAATACACACTCATACATACATACATACATCTACACACATCACACAAACAGACATACACACACATACATACATATGCCTACATAAAAAAAAATATATTAATCATACAAATATTTTGCTTTGTCAATCCCATTGTTGGCATACGTTCATAGCATGCAATTTATTGGCTTGAATAGTGCCTCAGAGCGAATTAGCAAATGTTAATTTCAGTACAACCGACAGATCAAAGACTTCACCAGTAACAAATGACTATTCTAGAGTTAATGTTAATTAGGAAAATTACATTTCAGCACTCTCCCAATGACCATCACCAATATTGTGAAAAAGACTATTTCTAAATGCAATACGCATTGACAAGTCTTAACGATTAACATTTCAGGTGTTATTCGATCATTATCTTCGAAACATGTCTGTGTGCCACGTTACTGGTTGTACGAAAATATGTAGATAATTAAATTTTATTTCATTTCCAAAAGATGGTGCCAAAAGAAAACGATGGATTGTGAATGTCAGATTTGAAGAATCACCTATTTATAATCCCAAACTAATTGCATGATGCAAAAGAATTTTCGTGTTGTTTTTTTTTATAAATCTCCGCATAATGTTTTTTTAATTACCAAGGACGCAACTCTTGACTAAATTATTTTATAAACAAATGCTACATTTAGCCTAACGCGACTAACACTTTGAGTAGGCCTATTAATTATCGCCTACTCACTTTTGATGTTAATTCGGATTCCTCATAACCAATCTTGTAGCCGTTGTATATTTCTAAAAGACAAGAACTGGCTGACGATGTTGAAATCAATGGTCAAACAGCACCAAAAGCATGTTTTTTGTTTACGAAAATGGCGGTAAATTTCACCGGAAGTTCACGATCATACCAGTTCAAAAGGTCACACCTAATTAAGACTTGTCAATTGTATTTTTTAATGACTCGCTGTTATTTTTGCTTCTTATATTCAATAACTTACTAATTTGCCTTATAATATTTTTTTCATTTCTAATCTTTTTCATTAACAAAACCGGAATAGAAATATTGATTATCTAAAGAAGACACCCAGGGGCTAATTGACAAGTCTTATTGATTATGCATGCATGGCGAACCTAAAAGGTCGATGTATTCCAACACTTCCGGTTCTATTCGTTTATTTACTAATAAAACATGCCTATGTGCTGCTTTTTATAGTTGTTCTGCGAGTAGGGAAAGATGTAGTAGATACAATCATTTCCAAAAGATGTTGCGGAAAGAAAACGATTGATTTTGAACGTCAGACGTAAAGAATCACTTATTTTGAATATAACATATTAGTATACTTCCTTTAAAATATTGTAGCCGGAAGTACATGTATGCATTGACACCTGACTAATATAGTTTAGTTTAGTGCATGCTAGTTGTAAACGAACACATTTTAATTAATCTTAACGCGACCAGCATATATACTAACATATACGCTACTAATTATCGCATACTCATACTCACTTTTGATGTTAAAAACGGATTCCTCTTATGTTTAAAAGGTATACTTAAAAAAGCCGAAAACATTATTTAAAGTTAGTTTTTTTCGGAATTAAAACCGGAAGTTCATGCATGCATTGAACCCTAAAGTTCATGGCTCAGTAAGACTTGTCAATGTATTTCTATCGCAATTATTGCCTCTAACATATTAGTAAATTGGTGAGGTTTCCCACGCTGTTTTTTTTTTTTTGTACTCAAAGCTCATTTTGACTTTGCTAATGATCTGACTACACATAGGTCGATTACCGAGATTTAGTAATTGACTAAATAAACGTAAATGATATAAAAATAACTTCCTATCTGTCAAGGTGGATTAAGGAACCTGCCATTAACATATGGCCTGTAGCAGGAGAAGCAAGTGAATATCTTTATGTTTTATTTTTCTTTGCCTCTTGATACTATATAGTTACTAGTTTTTATGCCCGTCAAATTGACGGAAAAACGAATGACTATATAATTGAAAAAAAAAATCTTTTTTATTTTTTCTTGTATGGCTAGGGATTAAGTAACTTGGGGATTAAGTTTCGGGGATTAAGTGTCTGGGGATTAAGCGACCTCTTACATTCCCTACTATATGCTTGTTCGTAAAAATGTAATCACTGGTAAATTTAATTTTACTGGAACTAATGAGGACCATGACTGTAGTATTGTTGTAGGGAGCTGCACAGATCGACTTACGTCATTATCAATTATCAAGACCAGCACTGTAAACGCTTATTTACTCCTGTCAAGACTTAGTCAGTTTTTATAAATAAATAAACACACACATACAACTCAAAAGCCTCAAGGTGTCCAGCTTTTTTTTCAAATGAAAGTCAAATATTCTTATGAACTATCGTGTGTCCTGTTTCTTCAAATTATTATTTTTAAAAAATCCTCTATAGTGACTTCACTATAGAGCGTTTGCAATCACGTGACAAAAAGCACGTGATTTGTGTTTACTTTCTGTAATGGTGTACAAGTAATAATGGCCGCTGTATTAATAAACTTTCATAAAGGCTCGGGCTTTTTTAAAATGATGTGTTGTGTTTTAAGTCTTATTAAGATTTAAGCTGTATTATGTATGTTAAATAAAATAGGCTATTTTATTATTATCATAGACATAGGTCATAGACGATGTGAGCCTATTAGTGACTTGACTAGACTAGATATTCACCAACACTATCACTTGACATCATAGCCTAGCCTACGAAACATTAAAAGTGTAGGCCTATAAAGTGAAATTGAAAGTGTAAATAGGTCTAGCCGGCCCTAGCCTAATCTTATTAATCAATTAATCTACAGTACTACTATTTACCTCCTTATTTTTGAGTAGGATAGCCAATATTCAGATGTGAATTTTGCATGATAAAGAAGTACTTCACTTTCACCACGTTACATTTGTACCTCAAGTGGGTTCTTATATTTACACAAATACGTCACTAAAAATAGAGTAAAAACCTAAGCCACGCCCACTGAGAACGCTCTATTGTTTCTTCCTGGATAACTAGAAGATATTTTAAGTGTCTGATTGCCCTACTTCCTGTCATCGTAACGAGCTCAAATTCGGCACATAGATGTGTTGCCGATGAACCCGTTCTATTAATATTTCAGCCCCATCTCCCAAGCCGAACCTCAAAGATCAGTGTTTCTTTTCATGGGCACTAGAAAAGACAAAAAAAGCAGAGCAAAAAAAAAGTCTTTTGCATCGTAGCCCCCAAAAAGAGTCGCAAAACGATACCGTATGTAAAAATAAGAGTTACCGTATCGCAAAAAAAACAACAAAAAAACAACAAAACAACAACAACAATAACATGGAATGGGTTGTCTGAACAAACCAGGAAAACTGGGCAAAATAGCGACTGGGCAAAATAGCGACTGTCAAAACAGCGACTGTCAAAACAGCGACTTCAAAATAGCGACTGAGCGAAATAGTGACTCTCATTTGAGCGACTACATAGGGGCAACGTAATCAGGTTGGCATTTCGACTTTTAAGACCCCCCCCCCTTTTTCGTACTGTTAACAAACCGAACTAGGAAAAAATTATTTTATTAATTTTTTAATGGAATTACGAAATACATTTTTGCGAGACCTTATATATCGCGACTATTTTCGAATTTTCCAGAAAATGCGCAATATATTTTCTCATATAATATAATGTGACGCCAAAGGTTTTAAGAATCCTTTTTTTTTTAAAACTTTTCTGTTTTAAATCTTCTTTTTAAATCATGTATTATGTTTTAAATCTTCTTTTTAAATCATGTATCATGTTTTAAAGCTTCTTTTTAAATCATGTAGTCTGTTTTAAATCTTCTTTTTAAGTCATGTAGTGTGTTTAAATCTTCTTTTTAAATCATGTATTCTGTTTTAAATCTTCTTTTTTAATCATGTATTATGTTTTAAATTTTAAACCTTCTTTTTAAAAGCATGTAGTGTGTTTAAATCTTCTTTTTAAATCATGTATTCTGTTTTAAATCTTCTTTTTAAAATCATGTACGTATTATGTAGTTAATCCAAATTAAATTTTTTTTTTTCATTCATTTCTAACGTTGTTGTTGTTTTTTCAAACAATCGCTATTGTGAAGTCGCTCAAATGACAGTCGCTGTTTTGACAGTCGCTGTTTTGAAACAGTCGCTATTTTGAAGTCGCTAAAGTGACAGTCGCTATTTTGCCCGGATGCCAAAACCAGTATCTTAACATCATCTAAAGCATTAATAAAGATGTTAGATTTGACTCGGACCAAGATGAACGTAGAACGCAATAATCTTCTTTATAGAATGAGCGTCTGTAACATATAATCATATAAGATAAGATTATGATGATGGACTTATAACAGTATATTTCGTCCTCAATAAACGTATTAAATATTGGAACTGATGTTATCTAGAGCTATCGAGTATGGTTGTCAATAGTCTCGAAAATTGTATAGAAATACCTATCTGTTATAATTTTATTGAGGGCCATTTATGTATATTACGTAGGCACTAAGGGACATGGGGGGTGTTACTATATTGTTCTTTATATTATTCTTATTATTATATTATTTCAGAGGCGTGTAAGATTGTCTATTGAACAACAGTAAACATGAATACTTGAGTACACATAGGTTTCTTCAGATGATAAGTTTATTACATATAATACATCAATGGACGCAGCACATGGTTCACAAATACTTCTTACACATAACTTGTCAATTGTATATAAGATCTTCACAACATCATTCTTCATTTATAGTTGTATACTTATTTAATTTATATCTTGAGCCCTTTATTTAGCTCCTTATAGGATTCTTTATTTATTTAAACACTATTCAAAGTCTACAAGACTTAGACTTGAATCAATTTAAGTATGACACAACTAGTTCAACATAACTTATATAAAACTGAACCTTCTACCTCAAGAATCCAACATGTACTGATTATTCACACTATCATTCTCTTCCTTGTCAACTCTTGACCACTCACTCAATTCATGCTTTTCTTACATTCTTCTTTTGCACACTTCACTACTGTTTATATTTATTTAGGGAAAAACTTCACTCACTGATTAAACATTCAAATCATGTTGCAGTGAATAAACTGGACTGCAACAGGGGGGTAACAGTGGCGTAGCCAGTTTTTGACATTTAGGGAATCGAACATTTAGGAAGAAGGCCCCACTTTAGACACTTTTATTACATATTAATTAAAGAACTAAGAGTTCGCTCGTATCAAGTGTTATAAGAATACTCTGTGTCCGGGCCAGCTTTGTAGGTACTCCTAGTACAGTTGTAGTTTTTTACACCATCCGCAAGTCTTTACAGAACTACTTTTAGTGTCGCAAAATTGATTGCTGATTTCCTGGATGCGAAAATAACAATGCAAAGTGTGTATAGTATCAACGCGAATGCTTCCACGGGACTGTAGTTATTTTCTTTTATACCATTCACCTTAACGGTCGTTGGGGGAGGGGGGAGGGAGTTATTGGACACTGCGTGTTCATCAGTCCTTTCAGTTTGCTTAGTAGACTTGGCGGCGCCTATCTCCTCTCCAAGTCAGTTGTGGATTTTTTCTTATTTCTGCCTGATTGCACCGAGGGTCGGACCCATGAGGTCGAGCTTGTGGGTCAAGTTCACTGTCAACTTTGCTATCCAGCCGCTTTATTCTTCTTTTAAATGTTTAAAGACTAGATAATCTGCTAGAAAGAAATGTAGGCTATAATAAATAATTTCTACAGATTCCAGAAAATATTTGAGTTTTTACATTTTTAACTTACTATGTTTCTGTCGTCCAAACTACAAAATACGTTATAAGAACATCCTATTTATTTCTAGTTATTTCCTTTCCGCTGTTGAAAAGACCATGCCCGATATATTTATATTAATAAACAAACGGAAATTCGTAAAACTAGCCATACCTCCTCTTTTCTGTTGAAAATGTTTGCAACCATTGTTTGTGTGGATCACTCCGTGTATCAGACCGATAGGCAGAAAGCCAGCTTGCTAAAACTCAAATCATTCATTAGCTTACGCAGAGTAAACCATCCACAGTCTATTAATTTCACCATCATTTCTCACTATACACAATAGCACTGAAGAGACCGCTAGTGTCGTCTATTAGGAAAACAGTTAAACGAAGAACATTAATTGATACATATTTATTTTTCTAATTACATTTAAATGAGATTTTTATATTCTAAAACAAATGTTTTGGTTTATTTATAATAAATATAAGATACTTAAATACCGCCATTACATTATGTAATTGTTATAATTATTAATGTTTAGAAAGTAAACTCTTTATTAAATCGACATAAACATGGCAGGAAAAGTTTATTTTACAAGTGTTTAACGTACAAAAATTGTATACTTATAAGTATATCTTGAAATGAATACAATAATACTGAATTTTTTATAAGGAAATAATTATTAATAAATAATAAATAAGTTTTGCATGATTAGAAACAAATTTGGAAACTGAAAATTAATTAAAGGGAAATAATTTACCTGTTTACTTTGCGTTAATAACTCTGATATGTTTCTTTTCTTTATAAAATAGATACAATCTTTACATATTTAATTTTAAAATAATAAAAGTTCAATAAAACAGTGAAAATTGTAAAATAATATATGACTAAACAATTTATATTTACATTAATATGTACATTTTAAAAAATAAAATTGACTACTCAACCTTTATAATTATAACTTATCTTTTACAGAAACCCATTGTTGGTTTCATTGAGAATTATAATACACAGGTCGTGAAAATTGTTATGATCGGTACGGACCACTTTACTAAAATGAAAAAAATATATATAATATTCATAATTACATATTATATACAATGATACCTCGGGTTACGAACTTCCTTTTTTTTACTGAACTTCGACCGTAACCTGAAACATTGAAATCAATGAAGTAAAGACATTTCGTTTCAAAATGAAAGAATCGTTATTTTTGTATTAACGTCCTGTCCGTTACCCGATAAAAGGCAAATGATACGTCCCATACGTATTAATTAAAGATTCCTGATTAAGTAAATATTTTCAACTATCTCTATAAAATTAGAGGTCGATGGATTTGTTCCTTATGTAGGTGGAGATACTTGATTTTGAAATGCACTTATGAGCGGATACCATACACACGAACGCCATTTTCATGAAATTCATGATTATTTCTTTCTATACCTCCACTGTTATACGTGTGTGCTTCCTAGGAGCCCTACTAGCACATTACGAACTTATAATTGATATGGTTAACAGGGAGAATGATGAAAAAGATAAACTGAACACAGTGTCTTTGCGAAGTAATCTGTGACTGCTGTGTAGTAAGACCAATAAAATTGAGGTTGCGCTAAGCAATGTTAGTATTGTACTGCGAGGTCCTCGTTTGTACTGTACGAGATCAACCGAACAGCGCAATCGAACACCTCGCAGTAACGTCTCCAACGTAAACTCTTCCTATCTGTCTCTCGCCCTAATTCGTAACCCGAGGCAGAGATTGTTACCTGAGACAATAATACAATCAAAGCTGTTGTTCGTTACCTGAATCGTTCGTAACCCGAAGTGCCACGGTATATCTGCTTCTTGGCATTTTAGCTTAGCTTACAGTGCTTTAATCTCACAAGGCGGTCAAATGAACAAATTATGTCTTTTGGCTAGAGGAAATGTTCAGGAATTATGTCTTTTGGCTAGAGGAAATGTTCAGGAATTATGTCTTTTGGCTAGAGGAAATGTTCAGGAATTATGTCTTTTGGCTAGAGGAAATGTTCAGGAATTATGTCTTTTGGCTAGAGGAAATGTTCAGGAATTATGTCTTTTGGCTAGAGGAAATGTTCAGGAATTATGTCTTTTGGCTAGAGGAAATGTTCAGGAATTATGTCTTTTGGCTAGAGGAAATGTTCAGGAATTATGTCTTTTGGCTAGAGGAAATGTTCAGGAATTATGTCTTTTGGCTAGAGGAAATGTTCAGGAATTATGTCTTTTGGCTAGAGGAAATGTTCAGGAATGATGTCTTTTGGCTAGAGGAAATGTTCAGGAATTATGTCTTTTGGCTAGAGGAAATGTTCAGGAATTATGTCTTTTGGCTAGAGGAAATGTTCAGGAATTATGTCTTTTGGCTAGAGGAAATGTTCAGGAATTATGTCTTTTGGCTAGAGGAAATGTTCAGGAATTATGTCTTTTGGCTAGAGGAAATGTTCAGGAATTATGTCTTTTGGCTAGAGGAAATGTTCAGGAATTATGTCTTTTGGCTAGAGGAAATGTTCAGGAATTATGTCTTTTGGCTAGAGGAAATGTTCAGGAATTATGTCTTTTGGCTAGAGGAAATGTTCAGGAATTATGTCTTTTGGCTAGAGGAAATGTTCAGGAATTATGTCTTTTGGCTAGAGGAAATGTTCAGGAATTATGTCTTTTGGCTAGAGGAAATGTTCAGGAATTATGTCTTTTGGCTAGAGGAAATGTTCAGGAATTATGTCTTTTGGCTAGAGGAAATGTTCAGGAATTATGTCTTTTGGCTAGAGGAAATGTTCAGGAATTATGTCTTTTGGCTAGAGGAAATGTTCAGGAATTATGTCTTTTGGCTAGAGGAAATGTTCAGGAATTATGTCTTTTGGCTAGAGGAAATGTTCAGGAATTATGTCTTTTGGCTAGAGGAAATGTTCAGGAATTATGTCTTTTGGCTAGAGGAAATGTTCAGGAATTATGTCTTTTGGCTAGAGGAAATGTTCAGGAATTATGTCTTTTGGCTAGAGGAAATGTTCAGGAATTATGTCTTTTGGCTAGAGGAAATGTTCAGGAATTATGTCTTTTGGCTAGAGGAAATGTTCAGGAATTATGTCTTTTGGCTAGAGGAAATGTTCAGGAATTATGTCTTTTGGCTAGAGGAAATGTTCAGGAATTATGTCTTTTGGCTAGAGGAAATGTTCAGGAATTATGTCTTTTGGCTAGAGGAAATGTTCAGGAATTATGTCTTTTGGCTAGAGGAAAGGTTCAGGAATTATGTCTTTTGGCTAGAGGAAATGTTCAGGAATTATGTCTTTTGGCTAGAGGAAATGTTCAGGAATTATGTCTTTTGGCTAGAGGAAATGCTCAGGAATTATGTCTTTTGGCTAGAGGAAATGTTCAGGAATTATGTCTTTTGGCTAGAGGAAATGTTCAGGAATTATGTCTTTTGGCTAGGGGAAATGTTCAGGAATTATGTCTTTTGGCTAGAGGAAATGTTCAGGAATTATGTCTTTTGGCTAGAGGAAATGTTCAGGAATTATGTCTTTTGGCTAGAGGAAATGTTCAGGAATTATGTCTTTTGGCTAGAAAAAATGTTCAGGAATTATGTCTTTTGGCTAGAGGAAATGTTCAGGAATTATGTCTTTTGGCTAGAGGAAATGTTCAGGAATTATGTCTTTTGGCTAGAGGAAATGTTCAGGAATTATGTCTTTTGGCTAGAGGAAATGTTCAGGAATTATGTCTTTTGGCTAGAGGAAATGTTCAGGAATTATGTCTTTTGGCTAGAGGAAATGTTCAGGAATTATGTCTTTTGGCTAGGGGAAATGTTCAGGAATTATGTCTTTTGGCTAGAGGAAATGTTCAGGAATTATGTCTTTTGGCTAGAGGAAATGTTCAGGAATTATGTTTTTTGGCTAGGGGAAATGTTCAGGAATTATGTCTTTTGGCTAGAGGAAATGTTCAGGAATTATGTCTTTTGGCTAGAGGAAATGTTCAGGAATTATGTCTTTTGGCTAGAGGAAATGTTCAGGAATTATGTCTTTTGGCTAGAGGAAATGTTCAGGAATTATGTCTTTTGGCTAGAGGAAATGTTCAGGAATTATGTCTTTTGGCTAGAGGAAATGTTCAGGAATTATGTCTTTTGGCTAGAGGAAATGTTCAGGAATTATGTCTTTTGGCTAGAGGAAATGTTCAGGAATTATGTCTTTTGGCTAGAGGATATGTTCAGGAATTATGTCTTTTGGCTAGAGGAAATGTTCAGGAATTATGTCTTTTGGCTAGAGGAAATGTTCAGGAATTATGTCTTTTGGCTAGAGGAAATGTTCAGGAATTATGTCTTTTGGCTAGAGGAAATGTTCAGGAATTATGTCTTTTGGCTAGAGGAAATGTTCAGGAATTATGTCTTTTGGCTAGGGGAAATGTTCAGGAATTATGTCTTTTGGCTAGAGGAAATGTTCAGGAATTATGTCTTTTGGCTAGAGGAAATGTTCAGGAATTATGTTTTTTGGCTAGGGGAAATGTTCAGGAATTATGTCTTTTGGCTAGAGGAAATGTTCAGGAATTATGTCTTTTGGCTAGAGGAAATGTTCAGGAATTATGTCTTTTGGCTAGAGGAAATGTTCAGGAATTATGTCTTTTGGCTAGAGGAAATGTTCAGGAATTATGTCTTTTGGCTAGAGGAAATGTTCAGGAATTATGTCTTTTGGCTAGAGGAAATGTTCAGGAATTATGTCTTTTGGCTAGAGGAAATGTTCAGGAATTATGTCTTTTGGCTAGAGGAAATGGTCAGGAATTATGTCTTTTGGCTAGAGGATATGTTCAGGAATTATGTCTTTTGGCTAGAGGAAATGTTCAGGAATTATGTCTTTTGGCTAGAGGAAATGTTCAGGAATTATGTCGTTTAAGTAAGAGGAAACGGTCGGAAATTATGTCGTTTAGCCTAGGGGAAACGGTCGGGTATTCTGTCGTTTCGGCTTGAGGAAACATTCGGGAATTCTGTCGTTTTGCCTAGAGGAAACGGTCGGGTATTCTGCCGTTTCGGCTTGAGGAATCATTCGGGAATTCTGTCGTTTTGCCTAGAGGAAACGGTCGGGTATTCTGTCGTTTCGGCTTGAGGAAACGTTCGGCAATTCTGTCGTTTTGCCTAGAGGAAACGGTCGGGTATTCGGTCGTTTCGGCTTGAGGAAACGGTCGGAAATTTTGTCGTTTTGCCTAGAGGAAACGGTCGGGTATTCTGTCGTTTCGGCTTGAGGAAACATTCGGGAATTCTGTCGTTTTGCCTAGAGGAAACGGTCGGGTATTCTCTCGTTTCAGCTTGAGGAAACGGTTGGGAATTATGTCGTTTCGGCTTGAGAAAACGGTAGGGAATTATGTCGTTTTGGCTTGAGGAAACGGTAGGGACAAACACCCGGTAGTGGTATGTTTTCGAGCCATATGCGACTAGGAGCTCAGTTTTCTCTCGGATTGTCTACATTGTAGTACGGCTCGTCTGTACTAGGCTATCATGCTTCATCATAGGAGGGATTGTGTAGAGCAGGGATCGGCAACCTATGTCATGCGTTCAAGACTAGGCAGGCAGAGCGATTTTCCATGGCACGCGAAAGACCACGAAAAGACGATAGACGATTCAAGTCTCTTTTAACAAGAAATTGAGTGCTAGAATACGATAACTTTTAGGCTGTTGGCCACGCTGAATGAATTAGAAAGTTTTCTTTGGCACACCATTATCATAAGGTTGCCGACCGTTGGTGTAGAGGGCGACACTAGCTGTTTCACGGCTGACCCACCTTTCGGGACAAAGTCATTACGTGCTCACTGATTTTGTGACCATGTGTGATGAGATGGGATAGTGTGACCAGTAGGACCCCCCCCCCCGTAGCTATTTGTGCACACACTATATATCTTACCACAATAGTGATCATTGGTCTGGAGGCTGATGGCAGTAGTTTAGCTGTTTCACGGCTGACCCACCTTTCGGGACAAAGTCATTACGTGCTCACTGATTTTGTGACCATGTTTGATGAGATGGGATAGTGTAACCAGTAGGACCCCCCCCCCCCCCCGTAGCTATTTGTGCACACACTATATATCCCACCACAATAGTGATCATTGGTCTGGAGACTGATGGCAGTAGTTTAGACCAGGCAATATTCCGATAACAACGTCCGATAGGTCTATTTGACGTGCTAGTCTTCATGCAGATTGAGTTCTACCTCTTCACACGCACTCACATGAATTGACTCATGAATTAAATCAACAGACACGCCGTAATCAAGTGACAAAACGATAAGTTTAACCAAAGACTATAATAAGATGGACAACTTGTTCTATCTTTAGAGCTTATATTATGTCCTTTTTTTTACCGTGCGCATCCAAAAACGCTGTCTTAAATTACTTCTACGCTCCTACGTTTGCATTAAAGCATTCCGCTGTTTACAACTTTCGATTTTAATTTTAAATTTTCATTAAAAAAATCATAGCGATTAAATAAAACGGAAGTGTACAGTACAAAAGGGAATCGGGAATTCCGATACTAAGTGTTTTAAGTTATCAAATAGCAGAAAAATTTAATCAATCGGACCATCTAATTACTATGCCCTTGCCAACTCTTTCCCTCACATCGGCGTCGGTTCCACCCTTCCTATTTACGATGCTGCCTAGATAGGTGAATTCTTCCATTTCTTCTAGCGCTTCAGCATTGAGAGTGATAGGCGATGTGTCTTCTGCGTTGACCCTAAGGTTGTCTGTAGATAGCGCTATAAAAATACAATTATTATTATTAGTATTATCAATCAAAAGGTTGCCGACCCCTGCCATAATGGCTTCCAGCTCTCGTATTTGTTTGTTTTGCCTAAAGCGTTTGTCTACTACAAACGCAACCGACACTAAAAGCAGGTAGGCGTCGCTAACATTCACACTTTAAAGACCAATCCTATACAGTGTACATATGTTGACCAGGAACATGTTAAAAGTAACACAAAAGTAATCATCCCCAAAATATTTTGTATAAAAATATATTTTTTTTAGGTTAAAACCATGACCAATAAGAGAAATGATTACGCCATTCGGTGGTAAATAAACTATCAATCTACTCGTGACATGCCCCCCCCCCCTCGTTGTGGCTCATAGAGAAACACGCATTGCACTTTGGGTTCAGTGGTTCTAACGTTATTTATGCAGCGCATATTATTTCATAAGAATATGTTCGCGAATACACTAGATTGTGATCCTCAGGGCCAACATCAAACAGCTATACGAATCTCAGGATTATATCACAACATCATACAGCTATACACATCTCAGGATTATATCACAACATCATACAGCTATACACATCTCAGGATTATATCATCGTGTATCGGTTCAAAAGGGGAGGGGGGAACGGAGGCCGAGCGGCATCGAGTTCGAATGGCGTACTAAAGGTCCTGGAGTTCGAATCCTGGTGGGGGCTAGGTTATTTTCTCCTGGACTGGAGGGTGTGCCTGAGTCTACCCAGCTATGATGGTACCTGACGTTAGTTAGGGTAGGTAAAGTAAAGGCGGCTGTGCATTGCGCTGGCCAAACAATCACCTAGTATGTCGTGGCCACAGAAACGGACGAACGCTGCTTTACCGGCCTTATGATCAATTTTATCCTAAGGGTATTTTACTTACTTTCTTAACAGCTCAACAGCATTAGAATTCGGGTTGAGAAAAAGAAAAACGTCTCCCCAATAAGACTAATTGAGAATCACTCGGAGTTGTTTTTTTGTTCTTGCCTTACAGATTGATTTCTAATGGGAAAACTTAAAAGCCTCCGGGCTGGGTAAAGAGGAAGATACAGTAGCGCTACCGATGCAGAGGGTTACAGTTCGAAACCCTCGAGGGCTAAATATGAACGTCATTCTTGTTTACCGCAATTTTTTTTTTAAAAACGTGAATACATTCCACAGACGCTCTTCATTGACGTCTTGATGGCGGCCGTGACGTCACATCCGGTACCTACTGGGTTTATAAATAAAATAAATCCTTTTGAAATGTTAAAAACATTAGCTGCTTACTATAAATACCTTGGGATTACCAAATTAGTATATATATATATTAAGGAAAAAAGCTTTGTCAAAACTGAATAACTTTATAATTGACGCAACAAACAAAGATTACCAATAAATAGATACAGCACGATATTTCAAGTTTAGAATTAATTATTAAAGCGTTAGAGCTACCTAAAGTTCGAAGTATTTATTTACATTAACATTTATTCAACACAGCACGGAATTTATTGTTGTGAGTTTTAACTACAATTATAACAAGAGAAAGGGAGAGAACACTATACAATTACAACACTAAAATGAGGACCAATTATGCGCTACTGTTGGGTAAGTGTTTGACAATATTTTATATATTTTTACACAACAATACTAATTGCATATTTTATGTATCTTTTTGTATAATTTTATACAGAATTCCAGGCATTGTACAAATTGTTTTTAATACAGCTATAAAATTATTACATTAGCAATGTATAGTTAAAAGTCTGCATAAAAACTTACAAGTATTAGAGTGCGTATTACGTAGATGACATAGCTGGTATCATAGTACTGTTATAGGTTTTATATGTTGTTTGTATATTGTTAAGATACGATAATATTGCTTTCCTGATCCAAACAAATGGAAAATTGACTTGATTACATAAGTTCCTTATTATTAAGAATATTTTAGACAATATCAGAAAACTATTTGTTCTCAGGCACATAAATATACTTATAAAATAGACATGCACTATCATACCATATATTATACAAGTAAAAAGTATCATTAAGTATTAAAAGAAGCCGACCACTTCGACTAGATATGATGTAGTTGTCGTGTAGCGGGTGTGTCTAAATATGAAGGATTTTATCAATCATAGATAGTCATTAAAAAAAAAAGGTTATATTATATTAAAAGTTATACGTATTGAATCGTACTAACATTGTAGACTGCCACCAAAGGCCAGCTCTTGACTTAATAGATACTAAGCTTAGTTAGAATTTATGAAGTGTGGAATGCCCCGAGCATTCTATTTCTAGAATCATATACGCAAGTGCAATCTTTTAATTAAAAAAAAAATCACGTAAATTATAAATACAACATTAAAAGTCTAAACTGAAATACAATTATGTTTTTTTTTTACAAAGTATAGTATAATTAAAAAAGTAAATTGTATGGAAAAAATGATGTTTATAGGCATATGATTGCGACAACGCTATTTAAACTTCACGTTTATGAATGAATAAGTACTGAGAGAAAAAGATACGATTTAAAGAATTTGGAGGACAGGTTTAATGTAACAGGGGGCACGGCGGGAGCGCGTTCGGTTGGCGTACCGAAGGTCCTGGGTTCGAATTCTGGTGCAGGTTAGGATTTTTTCCCCGTGTTTGGTGTGTGTCTCTGAGTCTACCCAGCTCTGATGGGGTACCTGACCTTAGTTGGGGTAAAGTAAAGACGGCTGTGCATAGTGCTGGTCACACAATCACCTAGTATGCCGTGGCCACAGAAATCGGTGAACGCTGCATCACCGGCCCCCATGGTTCAATTTGGTCCGTCTGGATACTTTTTTTGATGTAACACCTCTGACTTTCTAAGAACCATGTTTAAAAATTACAAAAAAAAAATAATGATATAACAGATTTTGAAAGAAATGTCT
This sequence comes from Anisus vortex, assembly GCA_949126835.1. NCBI lineage: Eukaryota > Metazoa > Mollusca > Gastropoda > Planorbidae > Anisus > Anisus vortex. The sequence goes on from OX421507.1 coordinate 25,272,279, forward strand.
GCTCAAATACGTTAATCAACACTGAAGTAGTGTTCCGGGTTCAAATCGCGAGATTGACCTTCCAACGGTCCTTAATACAAAACGTAATAAAGAACTTGTTATCTTTTTGAATATATCAAAGTTGGGCAGCTGAATTCAATGGAAAAAGTACAAGCTAAATGTCTTACGTGTTATAGGGCCCATTTACTAGTCATATGTACTTGACATATGAAATGACATGAATGCTATGGGTTACAGCCTGCAGACCACACGGTGTTAGTAACGGTAACTTTATCAGCATAAATGATTAATATTTCAGCAGTGATGTCCCTTGCCAGCCTTTTCCTGAAGGCCAGTGGTCAGACTGCTTGTCAGTCAGCCTTTCTAACAAAGCTGAATCAGTGTCTCGGCAATGTGAACCTGACAACAGACAACTTCTTATACGTGGCAAGAGATGGCAAATTAGGCAAAGTACCCGACAACCCAGTTGCATTTCAAACAAGACTTTGTTCGTGAGTACACTTTATTTTTATTGTGCTCTTCTCATATATTATCTTATATACTACAGACGCTCCTTCTATAAAGAAGATTCACATAATGCAACTTCAAACACTAAACCTAGAAATACTAGAGGACAGAAGGGCAAAGAGTAAAATAGTAATAATACATAAGGCATTAAACTCTAATTTAGAAATACAACCCAATAAAAACCTATTACGATGTTCAGATAGACATAAGGACAAAAACACTTTCCTTATTCCTATATGCATAAAATTACTCTTTTCATCCCGAGTGGCATCCGGACATGGAATGGGTTGCCTGAAAAAACCTGAAAAAAAACAGTAACTTAAAACAAATTAAAACACTAATAAACATGCAAGACTAGACTCAGACGACGGATAAGCGTAAGACGCAATAATCGTCTTTATAGAAATAGCGACTGTAATATTATATGAAATGATATCTACATTTTTTTAAGCTTAAAATTTTAATGTTGACTATTTCATAAGTACAAGCGGTATGCAAATTAATATAATTACACACAAATGTCTTCGTAAACAAGGTTTCACTATCGATAAAATATTTTATAAGAATTAAAAAAAATATTTCACTATACGCATTATATATGGGGTACGGTGGCCGTGTGGCAGCGCGTTCAGCTGGCGTACCGTAGGTCCCGGGTTCGAATCCTGGTGCAGCCAGGATTTTTTCCGGGGTCTGAAGGGTGTTTACCCAGCTCTGATAGGTACCTGACCTTAGTTGGGGTAAAGTAAATACGGCTGTGCATAGTGCTGGCCACACAATCACCTAGTATGCCGTGACCATGGAAACTGGTGAACGCTGCTTCACTGGCCCTATTGATCAATTTCGTCCGATGGGATATACTTTTCTACTATACGCATTATATAAGCTTTTTTTATTCCCAATGCTTACTCTTAATACTCTATAGTCTAACTTGTGCTATCTTTACAGAGTACGTGTGTCTTTGACCAGTTGTGTCAGGGAAGGGGTTGACAGCATACAGCTACTCCCTGAAGCCCAGTGCAACTCAACGCAAAAGGCTGGGATTGTAACCTTGTTTAAGGGTTTCTTTAAGACTGTTAACAAAAAGTGTGAAAATCGTAAGTTATTTTTCAGTTTTGGTGAAATAAGAGAGTACAAATATATGTGTCTTTTTATGTCAGTCAGAGCCCACACAATCTTATGTAGCGCCCCAGGGCAAAAGTTTCAGCGACGCCCCCTTGCATACTAGAATTGCTTTGTTTAGTGTTATATTTAGACTATATTTGCCGCCCCCTAAAAGTGTCGCACCAGGGCATATGCCCCCTCTGCCCCCCCCTTCTTGTGAGGACAATGGTGTCAGTTCAGTATATACAAATTATCTCATTGATCAATTATGTTATGTAGGACAATGGGGACAAACTAGATTACGTGCAAATCTCAGAGATAGCTTTATTTATTGAACATCTTTTGACAAAGCATAATCTACAGTCTCTATAATTGTTTATCGATATATATATATATATATATATATATATATATATATATATATATATAGAGAGAGAGAGTTTCATTATTTTATTCCATTTATAAGCATGCAGATTTTAGCGACTAGGGTGTTTAACAATTGCTAAATCCCGAGTCAACTAAATCCAACTTAATACATTAACAACGGGACTCTCACTATATCTTTGACTGACCTTCTAGCTGATTGCATCACCAACTTTTCACTTACTCTATCACTAAATACTCTATTTCACTAGTTGCTCAATTCTCTCGCCCTCAATAAAGACTTTTTCTCATGCTTGAACGAGAAAAATAGTTCAGCTGTAATTAAGTTAACAAACAACAGCTGCAGTATGCTTTTTACAAATGCATTCTCTTTACACTATCTTAAACATTTCTTCAATCCTATTCCATTGCATTTAAGTATTGTATTATTTTTATACTTTCCTAATGGATTATTTAATAAATATATATTGACTACTGTAATCTGATTTTCTAGCCTGTCGCTCAACATTTAAACAGAGTTTAACCAAATGTTACACTGACCTCAACTTCAAGCTCCCCGACTACCTCATCTTCAGTCCAACTGCTCCCAGAGACTTCATACTGGGCACTAACTTAACGGAAGTTCAGCATCTTTGCAAGTGAGTTGAAATTTCATTGACTGTTTTTTGGCAATTCTGAAGGTTCCGAGTTAAAGAAACATGTAAAATCTAGTCTTTTCCCCAGAAATATAGGTAGCCGGGATGGATAGCTGAAATTAGTTAGGGGGAGGGGAGGAAGATGGCCACTGGACACACATCGCCCTTGTATGCTGTGGCCACGGCCTGGTGTACGCATTGACGTGCATAATTTTTAAATTTGGGTCATTTCATGCGCTTTCAACGTGCTTTGTAAACTCTAAGAAATATACGGCAACAATTTAGAAAAGTTAAAGCCATTAGCATATCGACCTTATTCTCATTATACCGGTGTGCTTACCTTGTTTAAAAAAAAAACAAGAAACAATTGGTAAATCCTAATTCTATTCTAATTCTATAGAAAAAAATAGAATAAACTCAACTCACCCACCTAATTTCAAACATAGCCCCTGCTCTCAATAAACTGTGGACCACTTCCTGCTTGAATGCCCTGAGCTCAGATACACTCTGCCCCCCCCCCCCTCAACCTACCATTACCAACACACTACATAGCAATATGGAGCAAATGAAAAAGACATGAAAATATGTTTGTCTGGCATTGACTGCAGGAGAGCAAATAGCTCTGCAGATTTGGTAACAGAAGAAGAAGAAATCATAATTCACATTCTAGACTTAATCTTTTGCGCAGATGTTTGGATGAAACTTTCATTTTGCAGTTTGTGTGTGGAGGCTAAAATACTGAGGTCCCTAAAATAGTGGCTCGTGTGAGTGAGCCGTCCCAATACACCACCACTTAATACATATCCCTTTTATAATGCTGTTTTACTTTTCAATAATTGATTACAGCAACCAAACTGTAATTATGGAATGCATGAAGAATGTGCTCACCACATGTGAAGATTGGCCTCACCTTCTGGACAGTTACAGTTTAGACCTGGACTCATTGAATGAAGCCTATACAACGTTATGTAACTATTCTAAAGGTAAGTCCAATTTTGACTTCAATGTCATTGTCATAGTGCGATTGATGTAGGTCTATTTGTCAGTCAATCTATTCACATCTATAATTTAGAGTCTAGATTATTTTATCTCATTAGACTCTTCCTCTTTCACTTTTTTTTTTCGATCTTTCTGTTTTACCAAAGACTATAATAAGATGGACCGGTTGCTTTAATATTTCTGCTTTTTGAATGACTTCTTTTCGGAATTCCCGGTTCCCTTTTCACTGTACACTTCCGTTTTATATAATCGCTTTGATTTTCTCAAATGAATTTTAAAAATTAAAATCGAAATTTGTATACCGCAAACATAGGAGCGTAAAAGCCATTTAAGACAGCCTTATTGGATGCGCACAGAAAAAAAAAGAGCATAATATAAGCTCTAAAAATAGAGCAAGTGGTCCATCTTATTATAGTCTTTAGTTTTACCATAGACTATAATAAGATGGACCGCTTGCTCTATTTTTAGAGCTTATATGTACTTTTTTTTTCCCGTGCGCAACCAATAAGACTGTCTTAAATTACATCTACGCTCCTCGTTGTTTCTTAAATGTTTCCGCTGTATAGAACTTTCGATTTTAATTTTAGTTTTTCATTGAGAAAATCGAAGCGATTCAATAAAACGGAAGAGCAAAGGAAACAACGAATCGGAAATTCCGAAAATCAGTGTTTCGAGTGATCATATAGCAGAAATACTAAAGCAAGCGGTCCATGTGTATTAGAGTCTATGGTTTTACCAACTGAAAATCTATTAAATATGTAATTCTTACGCTTGTTTAGAATTGGCGTAAATTACATATAAAAATAAAACGAAATTTCAGTCACTCTTGAGTAATAAAAGACTTAACAGAATCGCACGCGACTTTAGGTGTCGCTTGACAACATTTTTGTTTGTTATGTTTGTTTTTGAAGATTTTTCATGTTAGAATTTGCATTAAGCTAAAAAAAAGACTAGACTAATGCATTCAATTTTATGGCATTGTTTGGTAATATTTCTTTTATTTTGATAGTGAAAACGAACTTACGTTTGATCAAATGAATGTTGTTTATTCAAACAGTGTACATAGAAGCAGTCAAATGCTACGAAGTCCCAATAAGTCCCGTTGTGGCCTGTAGGGGCGCTTTGTCTACTAGAATTTCTTCCATAGAAAGCCAGTTAGAGGACTTAAACCTCACAGTGACCCAGTACAGGGATGAGATCTGCAGGTATGTTTTGACCAATGGTCAGTTAATTTACTAAATGAAACCATCAGAATTGTTGATAGGAATATATTAAAATCTTTTTTTTTACACTTTAATCAAGGTAAAATTTTAGTTTTTATGCTTTTTATGTTTTAGTTCAAATGTTGTGTTCGATTCTTCAGGTCAAGACTGACCCAGTTCCAGTGTGAGATCGACGCCGTGAAGCCAGGGAACGACACGGACAAATGCAATAGCGTAGTGGTTGGCCTGCGCAAGCAGCAGGAGTGTCAGCTGCTGCCCAAGACGTGCAGGGCAGCCGGCCAGAGCCAGCTCAGTAGCCTGTGCAGGGAGACAGACTTTAAGATACCGGAAAGGGTCGCCTTCGCGCAGGCGTTGACGTCGTCGGCCCACGTAACACGTACAGCAGTTGTGCTAGTCATGTCGACAGTTATGACCATGCTCCTGTTGGCGTGGGTTTGATCCTTTCGTCCCGCATACATGAAGGATATCTTTTATTTGTAATCCGTGAAAAATTTACAGCATATGAAGATTTTATGTTCATGATATCGGAATGACACCGCATGTCTACTGAATCTGAAAACTTATTCTTATTCCAGGTTGTTTACTACAAAGTTTAAACAAATATTTACACATAAAATTAATCTTTTTTATTGTAAATAGAATCTTCGTCTTCTTCTTCGTTCTCAAGTTAATGATTTGGATGAATTAAACAAAAAGTCCTGTATTTGTCATATACTGCGCCTTGACTGTCAGTTGCTCCAGTCCAACATACAGTATGTTATTGAATGTAACTTCCTGGGGCCATAAGGCTGACCGGGTATAGTGGTACAGAGGGAGGGAAGGGGGGCAGGTTTGAAGAACATGTTCCGCATTTTCGTGAGCTGTCCCACAGGAGCACAATTCACTCGCTCCAAATCGTAGATTGCGGAACATGTGTTTCTTCAGCCTGTTAGGGCCTGTCCTTAGCATGAAGATGATACTTAGAAATTGGCGGAGAGTTTGAAGTAAGAATTTCTTTTTCACTTGATTTGATGCAGCTCAGACCATCTTTCTGATTCGCTGGTTTTGAGCATTGCATTGAATATACTTAATTTGTTAATTTGTATGTTGGTTTAAAATAATATTTACTTGGTCTCACGGCACGAACCATAATATTGTTGTAATGTCATGTTGTTATTGATATTATTTTTACATGAAAATGTTAAGCTGTTGCTAATACCTTACATTTACTTTAAATTCCTAAATAAACATTTTTTATTATAAACAAAATACATATTTTAAAAGCTTTCTTTTATCAGAACAGGTACAAATAATTAGAAAGTTGTTTTTAATCTGGCTGATTCTCTTTCACAACACACAAAATATCAAAACAGCATTCAAGACGTCGCTATGAAAAAAAAAGTTCTATTAACATTTAATATTTTATAGCTTAGTTTGTAGAACTATATTTATAAAATGTAAGTTATAAGATTCTTGATATTTTTAAAAAGAGTCGACTTGTGTTGTTTTTTATTTAGTATTTAATTATGGCTAGAGTGTTAAAGTAGTATTTATAACTTCCAATTAAGAGGAAAATTTTTTTATAAAATGTTATCAGAGAACTTAATTAACAGGTATAAAAGCTAGAGGGGGCACTGTGACCGAGAGGCAGTGCGTTCGATTGGCGTATCGAAGATCCTGGTTTCGAATTCTGGTTCAGGCTAGGATGTTTTTACCTGAATTGGAAGGTGTCTCTGAGTCTACCCAGCTCTGATACCCGGTAAAGTAAAGGCGGCTGTGCATAGTGCAGGCCACACAATCACCTAGTATGCCGTGACCATAGAAACTGGTGAATGCTGCTTCACCGACCCTATGAACCAATTCGGTCTGACGGGCACTTTACTTATTTATAAATGATAGAAATAGAACACACAAGCAATTAATACATGTGTATTGAGAATGTTTCGTTTTTTAGTTATTATTCTTGTGTCTTTCGGTATTTAGTTGTTGTATACGTCTTGGGCTAGGGATTTCCAGTTGCGCTTGAACTTCGATTAGAATTGTTAAACGGACAGCTGTTCATGTTAGCTTCTGTTTCATGTATTACACGTTTCGAGTCTTACTCATTGACTTCTTCTAGTTAATAATAATAAAAAATTTACATTAAGAAAATGTTATGTAAATTATTTAATTGCTACACGTGTGTAGAGATGTTGTGCCAATTGAACAGGGCGGTAAATATAATTTTGTTATTCATTGACGTCACAAAGTAGAATAATTCATTCTTAAATGTTCGAGTAGAAAACATTTAATCAAGGAAATATTCAGAGGTGTCTTATAACGAATAGCGGTCAAATTGGCTATCTGCAATAGCTATACTGAGATTTCCATTTTATCAAACTTTCTTTATTCGGTAGCATGACTTGAGGTAACTATAGACCTGAGGTGTGTAACGTTTTTCATCTACTAGCAGAATATAGAATTTGATACAAAAAGATGGGCTACAATTTCAAACATTCTAGCCCCACCTTTCGTTTTCATAACATCTTAAGTTTTAAAACACATTATTTTTAAACCATCGAACTTTTTTTTTTTGGAAAGCGAAGATTGACTTTTAGTTAGTAGGGTATGTTTGGCAAAACGCTCACTGGTGTTAAACCCCCCCCCCCCCCCCCCTCACTAACCTCATGCCCCTACTCGTCTTGTAGTTCTTCGACCAATTTAACTTCCCCAAATTGGCGCTTTTAATGTTAAGTACATAGTAAACAGAAATGGAGAACCTTTTTTTACTTCACTTTGTCGGTGGATTTGGCTCAGCAGTCAATGATTGACTGAAACGCCCATGTCATTAGATGACATTTTTATTACACAATTAGAAAACAAATAAATATAATACAAAGTTTATTATAAATGATGCTTACAAATGAGTAGCCTATAATACAAAGCTACTAGCCTACAAAATTATATTACAAAGAAGAATATTCTGTGATTATTATATATCTAGATTACAAATAAATATAATAAGTGATTTTTGCGAATGTAGATCACTTAAAGGTGTATCACATGTTTTTTTTACAAATTATATAGATTAATGAAAATACAACATGCATAATACATAAATATAACAAATGCAAAAGACCAATATGAAGAAAAAGGGATTATTACAAATGTACATTAGCCTACAAATACGTATACTACATGATAATAAAAAAAAAATGTTTATTTATAGTATATATGCAGCGCTGCCAACAAACACAGACCTAATGTAAGCTCAGAGCGCATTTAGCATTAAGCAACAAAAAGAAACATATAGCCATTTTTTGTATGTAAGAATACGGATATAATTCTTTAGGCTAAATTAGTATATAAGTTTTATTATAACTTCAAAAACTATAATAAGATGGACCGCTTGCTTTGTTATTTCTGCTATTAGAAAACTTGAAGTTTCGGAATTTCCGATAGCACTACGTCCTCTAGACTTCCAGTTTAGTAATTCGCTATGATTTTCTCAATAGAAAATTAAGATTAAAATTGAAAGTTGTATACAGCGGAAACCTTTAATGCAATCGTAGGAGCGTAGAAGTCATTTAAGACTAGGGATGTTAAACGAAAACCGGAACACCGGATTCCGGTTTTGAAACTGAAAACCGGTTTTGATTTTCAAAACCGGATTTTGGTTTGTTGGTTGGAAGTTGGAAGGTAATAATTACTTCAAGTAAAAGACCCTTTTTCTTTTGGTTCTGATGGAAATATTTTTAATTAATAATGTTGGATTCGCACAAAAGAAATCCAGAAATGCCTTGCCAGCACTATTTAGTCTTAGATATTGTATTTGCAAATACCAACTAAACTAACTAGACTATGGCTTGCGACGAAAACAACATCAAACAAATTGTTAAGTTACAGTTACAATTAACATGAGTTTTTCTACTTGTCGGCTCATCTTTTAGATGTGCACTGCTCTTTGATGTACGCAATGGAGAGACGCAAACTAGCCCTTCCCTGTGACCCTGAACAATTAGGATAAACACCGCGTCTGTGATTTATTATTAACGGCACTATTAAATACACATTCTTTTGATTTGTGCTACGCGAAATTGTTCAATACATTATTATACAAGTTACCATGTAAACCTCTTCAAATGCTGATTATCACTATTGAAAAATGAAACATATTATCGGTTTTAATCAATTAGCCCAGATTTTTTTCTAGTTCTAAGAAATTTTATGGTAAAGAGTAAAAAATCATATTGCTTTCACATAAATCAACCCCTTAAAAGCCCTGCAAAACTCTAATTAATTTTAAAGTAAGCTTATTTTTCAAATATACCTACAAAACTACGCACATTTGGCTTTTCTGGCCTGTGACTTGTGACATTGCGCTGGGGGGGGGGGAATCGAAATCCGATTTTAAACCGGTTTTATGGAACCGAAAACCGGTTTTGAAAAAAAAGGTTTTAACATACATATTTAAGACAGCCTTATTGGTTGCGCAAGGAAAGAAAGAGAACATAAAAGCTGTAAAAATAGGGCAAGCAGTTCATGTTATTATAGTCTTTGATTATATCAAATGATATAGAGCAAATAATCTTTACACTTTATGAAAAAACATAGGACTGAGCGAAAAAGTTATAAATGCTAATACAGATACACAAACAAGGCTCCTGGTGAATTGATTGCAAATCACCTAAAATTGTGGATAACTTTCCTTGTTAAACGGGGACTCTACAGGATTTCAACAGAACAAATGAATTTATTATATACCTAATTAATATAAAACGTTATTACAACATTCAAGTGGCGCAAACTGACATGGTTCGGTCATGTGTTGCGGTATAATAACCTGCCAAAAAACACTCCTCCAAGGCACTGTAGAAAATGGACGTCGGAGATGCCGTCAGTGGAGATGCTGGTTTGACAATGTAAAGTATTGGACATGGCTGCAGTTGTCTAAAATTATTGACATCCGCTCAAGACAGGCAAAAGTGGAGAAAGTTGACTGCTCCCCCAACGACCACATCGGTCAAGGGATTGATAATGATGATGAACTAATAAACAAGTAAAACAGTAGGGGATACAATTTTTTTAACAAACGTAAATCTTAAAATAATGTATTTTTAAGTTCTTGTTTAAAGTAATGATAGAATGTGTCTGTCAGAGCCGGATGGGGAGTAGATTCCAGAAGTTCAGGCCAGAAGTAGAGAAGGCTCTCAGGCTGACTGTCGTCAAGGAGAAACTGGACATCTCCAGAAGTGAAGAGTCAACAGAACCGAGTGATCTTTGCGGATGATGCGACCTATAGTTAATGTTACCTCGGGTTACGAACTGAAACTGATACTGAAACTCGGTTCGTTACCTGAAACGTTCGTAACCTGAAAAATTGAAATCAATGCAATAAAGACAATCCGTTCCAAAATCAAATAATAGTTGTGTTTTTAAAAATTGACATTTGGTCTTTTACCTACAAAACCCAAATAATACGTGTACTTCATTAAGAGATTAGAAATACATGCTTTCCAAACCGTATGAGGAGAATTGTATGGCATATTATCTTTTAAATTGTAGCGCCTCCTTTGAATGTATTTTGTTGGTAAGTATTCCGGACAGACAGACGTACTGACAGACAAAAAGAAAAAAAAACATATCTGGGCTTTGATAATTAACTAAGTTTATTTTAACAAAAACGCATTGTAATCATTCGATTCTCAGTCATTTTGAATAACTCCTAGTTTTCTATAAAAGGCAAAAATATTATTTTAGTTTTTTTCTGAACAGCAAAAAATGAACGTGTATTAGTAATACAATCAATAAAAGAAAATGTGAGAGAAACATAATGTTAAAGACATAATATTATGAATGGCAACGACATTTAAACGTTTGTTTACTATAGGCCTATCCTTCGAGCTATTCTTATTGTTAAACTCAAACTACGGATAAGCGTAAGACGAACTAATCTTCTGTATATGAAAAGTGTCTGTCACATAAAATATAAGCCGACTTAATCATTACATTATAGAGAGTGGGGAAAAACAATCACATACATAAGGGAAATTATCCCGTGTCCCGTTGGACCAAACTGATGCATAGATTCACGGAATACTAGAGGATTGTGTGGCATGCACTCTGACCCAACTAATGCCAGGTGCCCATCAGAGCTGGGTAGACTCAGGGACAGCCTCCTGTCCCGGGAACAAATTTTGGCCTTCGCCAGATTTACCACAGTTCGAATCCTGAACTTTTACTACATTATCCGAACGCGCTGCTGCTCTGCCAACGTGCCCTTAAGTAGGTCACACTAAAATGTGAGGAAAAAAAAAAGAGATATCTATGTATCTATCTCCATCCCTCCATATTGCTCTCTCTCTCTCTCTCTCTCTCTGTCTCTCTCATTCTTTTAAAATAAAAATACCATAACAATAAACAGCGATTTAAAAAAAAAATATTATACACAAAACACTCTTCCTCGCAATTTCTCCATTCTTTCCCTTTCTCCGCCCTCCTCTCTTTCTTTTGCTACCGATTTTGTCTATCTCTCTTTTTCTATCTTCTTTTTTTCTATCTCTACATATCTCTTACACTTTCTTCTCATCTCTCTATCAGTCTCTATCTTTCTCTGAGTGTCTTCCAGTCTGTCTGCCTCTCTTTCTTTGTCTCGCTTTGTTTCAATATGACCCATTTAACAGCTAATTTAAGAATTTGGTTTCAGTAATCTCTATCCCCGTCGGACCAGACTGATCTTTATTGTCGATGAATCTGCGTTCATCACTTTCTGTGGCCACGGCATACTAAGGCCAGGCACCCACCAGAGCAGGGTAGACTCATTGACATCCCCCAGACCCTGGAACAAATCCCGGCCTTCAACAGGTCTCGAACCCAGGACTTTTGGGACGCCAGCCGACTCTATTCTCTATACTGGTATAAAATAATTCTAGTGTACACTTTTCATTTCTTAGTGGTTTATGACTAAGAGGAAAGCTAACTCTAGCTGATAATATACTGCGCCGTACCTAGACACATCATCTACAGGTTTTAACAGCGGTGGGAAATGTCCATTTATTTATTTTTTTCTTTTTTTTTTAATGTCAGTTAATTGAACATTGATTGATCACAGCTTTAAACAGTTAAAGTAAGTACGTAGAATGAACTAGGTATAGTGTCACCTATTTTGTTGAAATTAGATGCCGAAGGCGTTTCCATTGACACATTGCTGTACACATATTATAGAGATGATGGAGTACGTCGGGTTCTTAAAACTAAAAAAAACAACATTAACTGTTAACGAGCAAACGTCATTCAAGTGGTCAGGGCGAGGGCGAATAAAAATTGGGGCCCGAAGGCTGAAATAGTGAATAATGTGTCCACAACATTCCTTCTTATCTAGGTGTGCTGAGATGTAATTAGGAAACGATTAGGTTAACTTTAATCTACGTATGTTTGTATGGAAAGATGCGTTTGTATACAAAAAAACATTCAATAATCAACAATATTTTGTTCCATATATTATTTTTGTTAAACATCATAATATGTCCGTTTCGAATACTTTTTTTATAGCATACTTTTTATATTGTTTTTTTTTCTTCTTAATAACTTCATTACATTGTAAAAGCATTAAATATATCCCCCTTTCTCTGAACAATTGCTCCAATAGGGTTTGCTATTTCTAAAGCGGTTACTTGGACAAAAAGAAAGCACACCACGTTACCATGGTACTGCTGTCGCATCGTTATGGTTACTCGAGAGATGGTACTCTACATAGACGCATTAAAAAAAAAATCCACGATAACATGTAGGCCTATATAAATCTCTACAATTTTTAATGTTTCGTTTTGTTTTGTTTTGAGGTGGGGGGGGGGGGGGGGTTGAACGGGAGGGCATATCCTAAAACCAAACAGAGTAAAAGATTAAACAAATAGCAATAAACTCCTTTATAAAAAACAAACAAAACTACTATCACATCACAAGACGATTAAGTGGTCAGCTTGTCAAATGACCTTCATTTCCTAAAATTTAAAATCGACGTTGATTGGCGTCAAAGTTAGACAATAGTACTTGTTAGTACATTAAATCCAATATTCGTCCACGCTGATTTTCGTCTGTTCTATATTCCTCCTGTATTTTGGTTTTTGTTTTGATTTTTCGGTTGAAGGTTTTAATTTAATAATTGCTTCATGTGTCACGGTTGTGCTAATCTCGGGCTGTAATTACTTAGCGTTATAACTTCAATTGATTAAGAAATTTTTGGACACTTTCGAGTAATAAAAAAAAGATACAACTAACAAAGCAAAGTTCCTTAAATAAGTGACGGTGAAGAGTCTTGATATGCTAATGCAGGGATCGGCAACATACGGAACACGTGCCAGACTTTGCACGCCGAGGATTTTCAATGGCACGCGGAAGAGACATTAACAGTCAATTCAAGTCTCTTCTACAAGAAATTTTAGTGCTACAACAGGATGACTTTTTATGCTGATGGCGCGCTGAATAAATTAAAAATCATACTTTGGCACACTGTTATTAAAAGGTTGCCGACCCCTGTAATAGTGAATCATAAAGACATCAATTTGAAATTACCGCGTGTGAAACTTGTTTCTCCATTCACACAAAAACTTACCCACAATTTATTTCAAAAATAAAAATATAAAAATTATAAACAGCTTTGTTTGTACGTTATTTTAGTTTTTTTTTAAATTTATTTTAAATAAACTTTCTACTTAATTGTTTTTTTTATAAAAAAGGTATTTACGTAGACTGTAGACTGTAGAACTAATGTATACTTACGGCGTCATGGCAAGCAAATCTCTGGAATGACGCCTTAATGTTACTTAATGGGCCGTATTGCTGCTGAGAGTTAACACCCTTGCCCCTTATACAAGTCAATATTTCATGACTGACTTGTAATTTACAAGTCAGTCATAAAAGATTGACTTGTATAAGGGGCAAGGGTGTTAACTCTCAGCAGCAACCGGCCCATAGACTTAAGTAGTGCTTAGTATGTAAATATTAAATATTAGTAAATATTCAGAGGTGTTTTGTTTCACCATTTAATATTTTATCATATTGGCATTTGTCCTTTTCAATAATCGCCCTTGCCTCAAGAAAGATTAATGACAAATATTGGAGCTCCCTTGTTTTAATGAAAGGCATTGTTCACCATTATGTTCCATTGTTTCTTTGAGTGATAAATTTGAATTGTATCTCGATCTTATCATATAATTTATGTATCAGAAATGTTGATATTTCATTCAGAAAATTATAATGCCATAGCACATATTCGTACTTTAATTAGGGATTTAAATGCCAGTTTTCCTAATTAGTGCAGGCAACCCATTCTATGCCCTAATTCCAAACTCAGGATAAAAAAAGAATGTAAAGGCGTTACTTCTTGAAAATGAAATAATAAAAACAATTTTTATTTCTTTGTATGAGCATTTTAATAGATTGATGGTTAGCATTTCTAGAATATAGTTTTATACGTTCTACATTATTACCATTTTGGTTATTAACCTTCTGTCCAGAAAGTGTTGTTTTTTACATTTAGTGATTTTACTAATGGTCTATCACCTGTAAGATCTAATAAGATATTTTTTATTTTATTAAACCTTGTTGTTGTATCAATGTTTTATTTTATTGATTGGTATTAGACACAAAATTCATAATTCTAATATAGACCTAATGTTAATTAATTATCATTCAAGTTAAATGCTCTTGTTAAATTTGTAAAAAAAAATCAATTTTCTACAAACCAAATTATCTATTTGATAGTTTATTCCATCAACACAGAGAGTCTAGGAAAATCTTATACTTTTTGGTCCCTCTCTAGTACTTCGCATTTTTTTAAATTTCTGTTGTTTTTTTCTAATTCACTTGCTTTAAAATACTCAAAAGTTGGCAATGTCTTGGATAAAATATACATGCTCAAGCAATTCATCTATTGATATAAGGCGAATAGGGCTTTTAGTATTGTTTTAATTGCACTGTCCTGTTTGCAAATGAACATTCAGAAGTTTCCAAGCTATTTTTTCAATATAATCTATGATAGTTTTAGTTTTATATTAGTATGTTCTATATATTGCAATCTAAATGTGTATGATCTGTGTTTAAAATCTAGTCCATTTGCATGTTTTAGATTTTCAAGTTGTGAATTTAATAAAAATATAAATTGGATGCGTATTATTAAAAAATGCGTAGAAAACCGTCATATTTTTTCGTGTAAAATAATTTTTTTTTTCAATGTTATTTATTAACAACAGCTTAAAAGCAAACAAAAAACTTAACAAAAGGAAATGTGTGTACATACAAAGTCGCATAGTAGCACATACATATATCATATTCAGCAGGGGTCGGCAACCTACGGAACGCGAGCCAGAACTGGCAAGCAAAGCAAGCAAAATTTTTAATAGCACGCGGAAGACCACCCTAAAAGTCAATCCACATCTTTTTTTTCTTTTACCAGAAATTGAGTGCTAGAACAGAATCAATTTAAGGTTTCTTGGCACGCTGAATGAATTAAAATGCCTACTTTGGTACACTATTATCAAAATATTGCCGACCCATGCTATACATCATATAGTAAAGTAAAGTACCATTCGGACCAAACTGATCATAGGGCTGGCGAAGCAGCGATCACCAATTTCTGTGGCCACGGCATGGGGGTGTAAGGCTAGCACAATGCCCAGCCGCCTTACGTAACCCCAACTAATGTTTCTGGGTAGACAAGACTCGGGAAAAAAAAACCTAGCCTCCACAAGGATTCGAACCCAAACCTTCGAATCGCCAGTCCAACGTGCTGCCACCACCGCGCCCCCGATATACAGCATATATATCTATAATTGGTTCAAACGATCGTGCAAGTAGTATGGTAATGTACACGGAGCTACCACTTCCCCTTTCCTAATGTTGCCGCAATATTTTTTTTCTCAATATGATACGCTTCGAGCCCTCACCATAGAAAAATATCTTGCAGACGCCTACGTGTACGATTTCTAATTCTTTGATTTGGTTTGCAAATATTAAAATGTGAAATCAACAACAATACCCACCCACACACACACACACACACACAAAGAAAAGAACAATAATCATAAATAACTCTGATAACCCTTTATTTTCAGTTAGAAATCTATTATTAGTTCAATGAAAATTTTTGTTTTAAAAAGAACTCTGGTGAATCTGATTGGTCCGCTCCTTGGAGCATCATAAAATGATTGGTTCACTAGAGTTATCTTTACTTTCTTTGATGAAATAAACCACAACAAACAAGGTGACTTCCCTTGCGATCAAGATTGTTGTCAGCTATAGAGATAGTTAAATACAAGCTGTCAAACAAAAGTTCAAATTCCCTTAGTAACGTTTGTAATCTGATGAAAAATAGTTGTATTACTTTACAATGTCTGTGTTCGTCCTAGTTATGTCTTGAAATAGATGTCAATTTTGTTGAGTAAACCAGATGTTCTAAAATGCCTGGTTGCGACCATGTAGGCCTACAGGGCGCCGAAAGCAAAATGAAAGGCTCACAAAAAAGACCTGTAAAATGTTATTTAATTTCAGTTTATCGTGACGTACTTGCGATAGATCTTTTACCGTCTATTTCGATCTAGGAAGACATTTTGTTTTAACTTCAGACATTACTGTCTCATTATATTTAAAATTGTAAAGAAGTTCATTTATGCTATATGTTGCTAATAGGACAGTAAAAGAGATAAAAAAAAAAAAACAACTCAGGGATCACGAAATAATAATAAAACAATTTACAGGGTCATGGGGGAAAAGAGTCAGGGAAACGCTGGCGCAAACGCCCCAAGAGAATTACTGATTAAAAAAAAAAAAGCCTTGTGTCACGCATTGATGATTGCGAGAAGTTACTTCTTTTTGTCTTTGAACTTTTTGACTCTGAATATTATGGCGCCCCCAGGGTAAATTGACCGTAATATCAGAAGCAAACATTAAAAATAAATTCAGTTATTCAAATGCTATTTAAAATCTTGATCTCAAGGGAAAAACGTAAAAAAAAATAAAAAATTACACACATTTTCAAGAAATAAAAATAAAATAGCTTCATTATATGTAAAAGACAAAAATATATTATTTTCATTCTATTAATATAAGTTTGTTATTACACACACACACAAAAAATGTTCAATTGCAAGAGGAATAAAAATCAATTGGAAAGACCATACTGAATTTATTGACAATAGTTCAGGCAGTTTTTGAAAACCTGTTTCTAACATTAGATTTCACGAAAAAATATGGTTTCAAGTAATAGGCACTCTATAATATTATTCATTTCTCTTCATTCGCTTGTTATTATCATTCTTTTCTAAGAGGTTATAAATTTATCAATTAAACAAGTGTAATTGCGCCATGTAAGTAAGTACAAGTAGCAAAAAAATAATAGTTTTTAGAAACATCGAAATCAGTTAAACTTCCCTATTTCTTTAAGGGTATGTAACAAATTTTGTTACTGTTACCTAGAAGTAAGAAAATTTAATAATTTACATATCGGTATGCATGCATATCCACAGGGAATAGAAACATTAAATACATATTGCAATTATGAAAGTTACATTTTTAATATTAAGAATGTGTTTGTGCTTATGAAACAATATATTTATTATCTAATTGTAACAACAGCTTTAAACAATATTATTTTAATAACTGTCTTCTTGTTATTTGAAACAAGAAAAGAAATACATTACATCCAGTATAGTTAGGTTCTTAAAAATAATTGAAAAACTAAAGCAGGCATTTAAATGTATAGTTTAATACTACAGAATTGTGTAAGATACCAATATTATATTTAGACAAAATTGCTGCGAAATTCAAAAATATGTCTTGAGATCAATATAGTTATATTTTTTCTCATACCTTTTTTATCGGGTGACAAACACGAGTCAGTTTTATGATTGAACAGAAATACAAAACTCTAACCTTTTAGTTTCAAACACACATAGTTAGATATTGAACACAAATGATATGAAATTAGGAAATAAAATAATGACCAACTTCAAAGGTCAATAGTAAAATGTCACGAATTAATATTTCAAAGACTGGTGGCCTCACTGCTCGAAAGTGAAAAACTCTGGCACAGAGATGTTCGAGCCATGGCACACCGCTGTTTGATCTCTGACACGGCCTTCGATTTTCTGACATTGAGTTGTGTCAGAAAGTTCCTGTGCATCAAGCATTATTCCCATTCTTATTAACGAAAACCGTAAACGGTTTTATATTCAGGTCATGAGAGGTTAACAACACTCGTAAACTCGATGCACAACGACTTTCCGAGCAGGGAATACGAGAGGAGAAAAACATATTTGCACCATGTGTGCAGATTTAAGAAGGTCAACAAAAAAAAATCAGTTAAGTAGCATTATTTATTATGCTACTTTTGGATAATTTTTTATTTTTGGAAAAATAATTGGAAACAATGTGAAATACTATGGTAAACGTATAGGTAAAAATAGTCATTTAAAAATTAGAATTTTAAGAAATTAATAAGTCAAAAAATTAGTTCAGGTTATGATACAAATCTCTGATACTAGCCAGTCAAACGTCTTAAAAATATATTATCTTTTATTTACATAGATTTATCTCTTATTAACTCTTTTTTTTTAAATCATGATATTTGTCATCAGCATTATTATCATTTACTTAAATAACATGATTTATATGAACTTCTTTCATTAAAAACATAGTTTTATGTCAGTATTTAAGTAGATGATAACGTAGCTAGGCATGGGTTGTTGTTGTTATTGTTTAGGTCTATTGTAAATCCAACAGCTTTTGTTTGACCAATCTATATTAAAAGTACTCCGAGCCCGGCCAAAGTCATCAACATTTTCATCGGTGCTTCCAGGGCATCGATTGCCGCGCTGCTTGCCATACTGCCTGATCTTGGAGGAGACATGGTAGCGGGCGTACCGGTGGGGAGCGTCGGACGGACCGTTGAAACAGATGGAGGGGTGGACACCTGCATTGAAAAAAAAACACATTTAGTGCATTAAGGACATTGATAATAGTTACACAAGATTTTGTTTCACATATATTCGAAACAAAAAATGATGATTAAAGTAAGAAAACAAGAAGGGCACAAAGGTCAAGCGGGTAAGGTTTGCAATTAGAATAGAGTCGGGTTCAAATCCTGGTATAAAACAATAGCATGGACTCGTCAATTGTGTTTTAAATGGTGTTCCTGAGTATCTATAGACAAATGGGCTCAAATGACAAATGACTTCAGTGTGTGATTGTGATGGCGAAAAGCGTCAGAGAGCTAAGCCATGTTCAAAGTAGCTGTTTTAAAAGCTGCTTAAACACAAAATTATTTTCATAATGTTACTTCACGTTTTTCGTGTATAACTAATAAATAAAATGTTGGGTAATCTAGAGGTAGCGAGTTCATATTGTCATTCCAAAGATCTCGGATCAATTCCATTAAAAAAAATCAGGGTTTCACTAGATTTGAATGAGTTGTCACTGAGTATACACAACTGGAACAAGTACCATTGTAAGTTGTTTCTGGTGAATGCTTTGTAACGAGCCTCTGCATATCGAAACAAGGACTATGGGAAAACTCAAAAGCTCACAGTTAAGTTTTTCTTGTTAAAATGACAAACAAGCTACCAAACAAAGCACTCTCTTTAGGAAGATTCTGGAGTTTAGCATGCAAAATTGAAATGTGAGACCAGCTATCCTTAATACTAGTATTTTCATATAAGTTAAAGTGTGAGAAGTTTCTACAATCCAAAAAAAGCAACAACAACTGTAGATTGAAGGACTTCTCAGAGCAAACGACTGGTGGTCTAAGCAAAATAAGTAAATTTGGGAACCAGTCGAAGAAATATATCTAATGCTAAAAAAAATAGGTTCCAGACGGGTCAGAATTTAAAAAGGTTCTTTTTTTGCAAAATATCTTTGCTGTCATAACTGATTGTGGAAAAGATAATTTTGAACAACTATAAGAGACATACATTAATTATATTAAAATTTTATCCATAATTTAAAGGATGTTACCTTTTGGCATATCGTGTTGTATACATTCTGGTAAGGGGCATTATCTTTGCAAAATTTGGGCAACATCGTGCATTCGGCGATGGTTTTCAGATCCGTTAGTGCGGCGTCGCAAGATTTTTGAAAAGCTTGAACCTCACAGTCCATCTGAGTCAACTTGACCCTTTAGTAGAGAAAGAAAACAGCTATAGTTTTTAAAGTGCACGATATTTTGATAACTGTTACAGAGAAAATATTGTTATATAAAGATGCATACATTATACCAAGGGTCGGCAACCTACGGTACGCTTGCTGTACTTGGCACGCAGAGTGATTTGATTTTCAATGCCACGCGAAAGACTCCCAAAAGGCTATTTAAGTCTCAAGAAGAAATTGAGTGATAAAGAAGGATGACTGTTAGGCTGTGGCACGCTGAATGACATACAAACCCACTTTGGTACGCTTTTATGAAAAGGTTGCCGATCCCTGCCTTTATTCTATGCTAAGTCCATTCTGTAGTGCTTATACTAAAATCCTACTTACTCGCAAAGTTTGCCCAAGTACTTGGAGGGTGGAATCTGTCCTGTCACGTAGCGTCCCATCCAAGCGTTTCTCATGTTGTTCATGGTTTGCTGATTGCAGGTTGTGATTGTTGGTGTTTGGGTTCGGAAACAGGTAAGGCCTTTAAGGTATTCTGATACACACGAATAGAGACAATCACGGAAAAATATAATCAATTACTGAGCTTAAATTTCTAGCTTATGTATTGAACACTATGTAGCTTTGTTTTGGCTCTATAACGACTCTCACAATAGAAGGTACTTTTTAGCTACTGTCTTACCTTTTCCACATACGGCATCTATAAAGCCGAGAAACTATGGCCATTACTTTTAGCTATTTGTCAGGGACGTCAAATTGATCCATAGGGCCAGTGAAGCAGCGTTCATCAGTTTCTGTGACACTGCCATGACATATTAGGGGATTGTGTGGCCAGCACAATGCCCAGCCGCCTTCACTCTACCCCAACTTAAATCTGTGTAGACTCAGGGACACTCTCCAGTCCCGAGAACAAATCTTAGCCTTCATCAGGATTAAAACCCAGGACCTGCAGTACGCCAGCTCTATGGTATGCCTGCACTTTTATTATAGCGTTGTTGTTTTATGTTTAACTTAATGCATGTATATGAAACTATCCAGATTAGCATATTTTATATTACTTACTGTCTATATCGTTACACTAAACTCCAGAGTGATTTAGATTACTTACTGTCTTTGTCGTTACACAAAACTCCAGAGAGTGATTCAAATTACTTACTGTCTTTGTCGTTACACAAAACTCCAGAGAGGGCTTCAAAACCATCCAGATCGATGCCAATCATGCTGAATTTCTCCAGTAGAGAACTGCAAGTGTTGCGGATGGGTTGGAGGCAGGAAAACAGTTTATTGCGGTTACTGAAACGAAAAGTGGAGAAACACATACCATAATATGGTCATCGACGTTTACATTTTACATCACTACACATTCACACACAACTAAAAACAGCAAGATCGAAAATTAACCAGAAATTAAACTTGATTGGCTGCTTTGAAAAATAGCCAAGAACAATGCCAATGAAAAAAAAATTGATAGGTTGTTCGAAAAAGATTTTTCTTAGCTTTCCTAACTAGTCCGGTTAACCCTTTCCATGCTTCTGTGTCATTATAAAAAGTAAAATATTTGACCCCTGCAAAGAGAATAATAATTTACAATCAGACATTGTGAAAATGGTCAGGGAGGGGGAAAAGGGTAGGTGAATTCCCCTAAAAAACATTAAGATATGTATAGGCCTAAAAAAGATAATTGTGAATTATCTCCTAATAAGAATGACACTTATCGTAAAAGAAAGGAAACATTTCAAATTGTTAATGAAAGAAAAAATATATGAAATATCTGCTAAAGTACACTCTTTAGAACTGCATTTCCAGTTCCAGGAGGCGAGACGGAACAAGGGACACGAAATCTAAATAAATATATCGCAAAAGAAGTTTATAAAAATTGTTTGAAAAATAAATTTTAAGCCTGATAGATTTCTAATATTCTAATAGGCAATAACTTTATCTTCTTATCTTATAGGTTTCAGAAAAATGTTTAAAGGTTCATTGCTAGTAAATATTCACATTTGACTAGTGTAACACCAATGGAGAAATCATTAAACCTGGTTTGTTTAGGTAACCCATTCCATTCTCGGATGCCACTCCGGCTTATCTTATCTTATATATATATTACAGACGCTCATTCTATAAAGAAGATTATTGCGTCATACGCTCATCCGTACTCAGTCTAGTCTTGCATTTTGATTTATGTTTTAAATGATGTTAAGTTACTGGTTTTCCTGGTTTGTTCAGGCAACTCATGCATCTTGCCTGGTTGACATTTAGGAAGAAAGAGTACTTATATGCATTTGTATTTTGCGTATGGGATAAGAACATTGTTTTTTGTCCTTATGTCTGTCTGAGCATTGTCGTCGTCGTTGGCATCCGTCCGTCTCGAGAGACGATGGTGTAGCTTCATGGGTGAGGTATCCAACTGCACCGCCGAGAATCGCTGTGTAGGCCAACCCGGGAGCGGCAATCATTGCCGCACTTGAGGCATTTAAAGGCGGGTGGCTGTTGTATTTGAGCATTGTAATATGTTGATATTGTTGTATTGATAAGCAAGAAAGCATAGGACGGAGGCCTGCTGGTCGTGGTGTTAGTTCACCGGACTGTCAACCGACACGTCGCGGGTTCTATCCCTGTCGCCGACCGAACCCTGCCACCCTGCAAGAGTTTTGGGCCTAGCATACGTAATAATCTTCTATCTAGAAGGACCGTCTTTAAAACTTATAAGGTATAAAGCTTATGTTTGTAGTCAAAGAAAAAAGTTTGGGAAACGCTTCGTTGGAGCATCACAAAAGAAAAGTAACATTAAATCAAGAAATAGTCACTCACGTGCAGAATTTAGTATAATCTGTTTCGTTACTTCCAACGATTGCGTACTTGTCATCAATAATGGATGCATTCTGGCCCAGGATTGGATCTGGGCTCACCTGGATGACAGCGAAACACTGGGCCAAACTCTGGATAGCCTCGGCCTCACACGCTGTGAATTCCAGCGTTCAATACATGATAATGGTGAAATATCAGCTCGTAGATTGGAGGCATATATATATATATATATATTGTTCTATGACTTATTTATAATGACCCCTTTTGTGGTTCAGCCCTTGACACTATAACTTTTAGAGCACACGCACATGATTTGATGAAAAGAATCATTATTGCAGGGAAGCCTGCTTTTGTTTGGAAATTGTCAAAACTTAATTTATTATGCTATGTAAACTATGTGTAGATCTTGTATTAAGTGTCATTAACTGTTAATGTTAAATAATAATAGAAATGAACAAATTCTCTAAATGATTCTTTTATTTTATCGATAGTAAGTAAAGTGAAGTAGGCCAGGGGTCGGCAACCTAAGGCACGCGTGCCAGACTTGGCACGCAGAACAATTTTCAATGGCACGTGGAAGACTCTTAAAAAAAGTATTCAAGTATCTCCTGTTAGAAATTGAGTGCTAAAGTAGGGTGATTTTTAGGCTGTTGGCACTCTGAATGAATTAGAAATGCCACTTTTGGCACACTATTATCAAAAGTTTGCCGACCTCTGAAGTAGGCTACTATTCGGATCAAATTACTATAGGTCCGGTGAAGAGCTCTTGTGGCCACGGCATATTAGGCACACTATGGCCTTCCATAGGACTCGAACCCATTACCATCGGTACCCTACCATGCCTCCACAATTATCGGTAAATAGCTGTTATAGTGCTTTTTTGATCCAGTAACGTTTCTATTTACTTTATTTAGGTCATGGGTTTGTATATCCGTTGATAATGATGTAGAATTGAAAGCGTTTGTTATAATTGATCTGAAAGCATTGTAAATAACTGCGATGCAGCTCACATATTGAGGCTTTCAATATAATTAGAGCATTTACAAAATGTTTCGACTCGTTAAAATGTTGTGGGTTTTTTTTTTGCCCTAAAAATCTTACACCTCGTACAAGAAAAAAAGCTCGGCTCATTGCCACACATGCAATGTGTTCTCACAATAGAAGGTACTGTTTAGCTACTGTCTTACCTTTTCCACATACGGCATCTATAAAGCCGAGGAGCTGAGAACCTCTTCCCATGACGCCCATTCTGTCTTCCTGTGTGCACTGGCTTCCGTTGTTCTGTTGCATTTTCTGCAACACACAGGGAACAATCTTGTCTTGATTGGCTGGCCTGAAGCAAGTTAAAATAGAACATTCAGCTACAAAGTAACAGACAGACAAATCTATGCCAACAACCAGTTCACATGAACTTGAAATTTCGCTCACAAAAAGATATTTGTTTTTAATACTTACTAAGTAATGCTACTTTTTTTAAAAAAGCATGAAAAACATAGTTTAAAGTTTAAAATCTTCTGTCTTTAGCATGGAATAAAAGCCATTATGGACATACATGAGACTGGAATCGACTTACACATACATATTAATATTGAATACAACGTTATATGACCAACTAACATGCATATATTATATCGTATTCAAATTGTAACATTTTTTTCTATAATTTTGGCTAGATGCATCTCATTTCATTGAATGTGCCGCTTTTTTTTATTATCCATCTTGTTGCTATCTACAAATTAGAACATGGTTGTGAACCAATCCTCAATAAAAAATAAATTCATTAAAATAGATTCTGATTGCAAGGACATAATATATGACTTTCGTTTAATAAAAAACTCTCCTGTATATGACAAAAAAAAATGTATACTATAGAGCCAGCCTCTCCTACAAAAAAAACAAAACGGCATTATAGAGGCCAGCAACTTCGGATATAAAATCCCTGTAGAGAAGAATGATGCCTCTCCCCTCCTCCAAGAACAATACACTTGTGACTTGTGGAAAAACTGCGCTCCAATAGGCTAAATCTTCCCGATTATTTCAAAGACTATAAAAAGATAAACCGCTTACTCTATTTTTAGAGCTTATAATATTATGTTCTTTTTTTTTTTCAATTTTAATTTTAATTTTTCATTGAGAAAATCAAAGCGATTAAATAAAACGGAAGTGCAGGGTACAAAAGTGAAATCGGGAATTTAGAAAAGAAGTAATTCTAGTCATCAAACAGCAGAAATATTAGAGCAAGCGGTCCATCTTATTATAGTCTAGTCTTTGAGTATTGTTAATGGTTTGGCCAAAGTTGTATACATTTCTAAATCAAATCAAACGTATAGATCTATAGTGAGTACGTTTGGTTTACATTGATGCTTTCTGCGCTGGGACGAAGACATTGGTAAGGAATCCAGTGTTGACAATCTTTTTGTCTTTGAGGTGAACTTTTTATTTAATTCATTTATATTTTGGCATAAAGCAATTCATGTAGAGCAAGGCCTACAGACATTAGTATAATGGGAAAGTAAGGTATCTGTTTCTTCATCTAAGTCCCTTTCCCTACTCATGTTGCTATCCCTATAGTAACACTCCACACAAAAAAGTCTTTGAAGTACATCATTAGACTTAATGTCGCCTAGACTGGAGACTGGGAGGCGCCGGCATTTATGATGGGCTGTACATGTGTCCTAATTACCATTAACATTGTAATGATTTCAAGTGCGTCTCCGCGACCGACAAATAATAAGATGTGTTTTTTTTTTCAACTCTTTCACGCAACTACCGTAATTATATTTTATTTTAATTGCTCTGCTGATATTAAAAATAAAATAATTTTAGGGATTTGTTGTATGGTTTCGTAAATAATAAGTCAGTTCAAGGGGTACAGGAGAAACAAACGATGGAAAACACTGACAATAAGACCAGTTTTTCAGATGACATTGTAGTTCATTGTTTTGTTTTATCCACGACTGAGCAGAGTATTTTACCATTTTAAGTTCCTTTGACATTTCGCACATCAAATAGTTCTAACCTGAGCTACAGTGTCTAACTCTGATATTGGTAGGGTTGCCAGATGCATGGGTACCAAAAGGAGGACACAGAGAGACAAAGAGGAGGACAAAGGAGGACACATGGGTACCAAAAGGAGGACACATAGAGTGTTTCATTTAAATCATTTACTTTTTTTTAAATTTAATGCTGATTTAACCAGCAATCAGTACAATTCAGCTAGACAATGGTTGCCAATAATTATCTATTAGTAAATTAACCAAGAAAAAGTTTTGTAAAAACAATTAAATATGAATTCAATTGACTTTTGTTTCCAAAATGCAACAATACTAGATCTATATTGTTGGAAAATTAAACCGTCAATTCTACAGTTAATACATTATCATCTTTCTTAATTATACAACATCTTTCTCTGACGAGACAACTTTTTGCACAAGATCCTCGTTAGCAAGCACATTTGTATAAAACTGTTTAGGCTCCATGTGAGATTTTCAAGTTATACTTTGTAAGAATGATGCCCTGAGTTAACTGAGAGTCTGTTTCTATGTCCGTTGAGCGTTTATCAATGAGAACACTCTTTTCATCATACTATTAGGCCTACCATTGTGTCCAGGGATAGGTCCTACACAAAAAAAGTTCACACATTTTAGTAACTCAACTTCCATTTTGGGAAACTTTGAAAAAAAACAAGCTCCACTGCAATTATTAACCTAACAATGCATTAGATAACACAATCTAATTCATTACATTTCCTGCTAAAAACTCCAATTTTATGCTTTACTCGACCCAGCCACTTACTGACAGTAAATAAGAACATAAAAAGTGCACTAAGGCCTTTAAAACCTTTGGCATACAAAAGCCGGACATTTTAGGGTTTTTGCCTGCCGGACGGAGGACACAGGGCTAAAAAGGAGGACGTTTCCTCTTTTTGCCGGACGTCTGGCAACCCTAGACTTAGGCCTACTCAGTTTTCGGTTTCTCCATCGTTTTTTGTTTATATTTTTTTTATTGCTATTTAGCATTCTTTGGATATTTATTTTACGTTACATGAATACAAATGAAATAATTAAAAACATTGTTTAATTTATCTCCATTACAGGTATTTATACAATCATAATAATAATAACAATGCAATGATTTCTTAATAAATGTTTTTAAAAAATGTCCGAAAGTAAAATGCCCTTTCATGTAAAAAAAAAATACTTCTTATCTCTATTTTTTCGTTATTACTTTGTTTATACCACTGAAAGATAAAGTAATAGGCTACATTTGGACTAAATTCTCTACGACATGTAAATAGCAACAGAAGATCTGACTGCGTCACGTGTCTTGAAAAATCGACTTTCAGTCTATAAACGATAAAATAACAATACAATAAAATGCTAGAGTTTCTGAAATTGTACTCACAAACAAAGGGAGTCAATGAAACTTTGAAAGGTGGCCCCGGGCGGCATTTGACCAGTCCTGTTGCCACTCAGGATGAAGATGACCCCGGAGAAGGCAATCGAATTGGCGTCGAAGCACTCCGGGCCGACGGCAGCCTCAAATTTGTTGCTGCACACCAGCTGAGGGTTTGGCTGCGGTGGTTGCTGCTGACCATGGCTTATTGACAGCAGGCTGACCAGCACAACCACAGCTACATTGGACAGATTAATTGAAATGTTTATATAAACCTATACTTATATGGTAGCCTATATGTGGGAACTAATCTCAAAGCTTACGATTATATGATAATACCCAATGTTTTGAACAAATGTGCTTTAGTTTTGTAGCATTATGTACTACATGCATTGCAATTTTTATGTTTATTTTAGTGCAGTCAGGAATGTGGACTCATCTCGTATTCTTATACACACTCTCCTATACAAATTATGTGAAACAAAGATACAGTTCCCAGTCTAAAATACTTGATGAATACATTTTCCCATTCCATTTGCAAGGAAAAATTGTTTATACAATAGTTAGACATTCCTTCAATAAATGTTATAATAATAACCAAGAAAAGATGACTTTTTTAAACGTTGATATTATTGCGTGATGATATATAAATATCTTAATGTTCTAAAGGCCAAAAAAAGTTTAAGTGTAATTTTCATTTCCACAAATAAATGTTTTTAACAATGTTAACATTACAAATGTAAAATTTGTTTTGTAACCAGCCTGACCACCCTAGTTTATTGTATACACTTCTGTCTAAAAAATGTTGCTTCAATATATATTTAAAAAAAAGAATTATTGTTATGTATTAAATGTGTGTGTATTAAATTAATTGCACATTTCAATAAATATATTTTGTTTCTAAAATAGTTTTTCGTGAAAAAACAAATTGCAATTCAACTGAATAGTAATAACATATCATACAATTATATTTCTTTAAAAAACATTTGACTAAAGTCTAAGCCAAGATTTAAATATACATTTTCTCTTCTTATTTTATGAAAATATGTAAATATAAACACTGAGATAAACAAACAGACAAACGTACAGACACAGATTGATAGATAAACAGATAGAGATAGATTGATAAATAATTAGGTAGACAGTTAGATAGATAAATAGACAGAAAGATAGACTGAAAAATAGATACATGAATACATTAATAGATATAGTGATACATGCATACATATACACATACATAAATTGCATAAGTATAATGATACAAACATACATAATGATATAAATACATCAAGCAAACTCACCTAGAGCGTAACACGACGATACTGTCAGCATTGTCCACAATTTTTTAAAGAATCAATTCACAGTAAAATAAAATAATAGCGTGGTAAGGTTGAATAGATTATAATATAAGTGCCTAAAGTTCTTTAATATGAATCTAAATCTAACTTAATGGTGTTTTTTTTGGTTTCGTTACTCCAATAACTAATAACCAGTTAAGTTTTTTTCTTTGTTGCTTTTTGTGTTGTTGTTGTCTAGGCTGTTGAAACTAAAAACAAAACAGAGTAAAACCAAATCCTAAAGGCACACTGATGGAGGCTGCAGGTAACACGAGAGCCTTTGAACTACAGGGACGACATCTCCGGCTTATGATTGGTTAATTACTTGACCACCGCCGCAAGTCACACACACACGCACGTGGTAAAAGGGGGGGGGGCCTCGGTAAACAGGTGACGTCACCAACGGTGTATACTCGTGTTGACTGATAGGTGTGTGGGGAAGGGGAGGAGGGAATACGTGTGGGTAAGGTTAGAGATCTAATTTATGAATCATATAGCTAAGGGGACCTTTCTTAAAAGCATATCATCTGGATAAAATTAGGTCTAATTTAATGATGAGGAAACAAAGGCCATATTATGTGTAATAGGTAATTACCGTGTCTAACATATAGAGTTTTATTAGTTGTCTTATTTCTGCGTTTATTCTATTAAGGAACATCAATGAAAAGTAAAGTATTCCGTCAGACAAATTTATTGGTTTATAGGGTCTTTAAAACAGTGTTCATAACTTTCCCTGGCCACTGCTTACTAGTGGATTGTGTGGCCAGCAAACGCGCGCTATTTCTCGACCACCCTGTAGCATCGAACTCACAACAAAATACAAATCCTTGCAAACAAGTCCAACCCTGAACACATGAGTCATCTGCACCACGCAGTTTTAGTTTTACAACCTTTAACTATTCCCAATTAATTAACTAATTAATTTATAATCTCTCCTCGCAGTTTACCCACTAAATCAAATCCTTAAAGATGCTCATCCGAATAAATAATGACATGTTTCTCAAATTGTTTAGCGCAGATGAGATTGGTTTTTTTCCATTGCTTTTTTGACAGAAAAAAAAAAGGAATTCCTTTAAAGTTGAGTTTAAGCGTAACGGTAAAAATAATAAAAGAGGCTTTTAAATTCCTGATTTTATCATAAATTTTAATTAAATGGGCCAGCGCGTTCGGCTGGCGTACCGAGGTGTCCTGGGTTCGAATCCTGGTGAAGAGTAGGATTTTTTTCCTGGTCTGGAAAGGTGTCCCTGAGTCTACCCAGCTCAGATTAGTACCTGACCTTAGTTGGGGTAAACGAAAGGCGGCTGTGCATAGTGCTGACCACACAATCACCTAGTTTGCCGTGGCAACAGAAACTGGTGAACGCTGCTTTACCGGCCCAATGGATCAATTTGGTCCGACGAGTACTTTACCTTTTGTTTTTTACGACACAAGTAAATAGACTGTTTAAAATATATTTGTTTTAATCGGAAATATTTTTTTTACTTTTTTTATTTGCTCTTTTACGCCATAGATCATTTTCACTGGTCATACAATCCCCTGAAATGTATATGTCACTATGCCAGGTTTGATATACCACAAGAGATGTTTCAAATGCCAGATAATAGATTCCCTTATTTGAATATATAACTTCAATTTTCGACATTATTTTCGAATTAAAAGAAACTTTTTCCAGTGAGCCGGTTGGTCCTGCGGCTAGTTTACCGGACTGTCAACCGACAAGTCTATGGTTCTATCCGATCCCTGCCGCCCTGCAGAAGATTTGAAGCCTAGTGGACGTAATAATATTCTATGGAGAAGGAACGTCTGTAAAAGCCTATAAGTATATGTCAAGCATCTAAACAGTCTTGGCACTAAGAAATGGATTGGTGCATTAAACGTAAAGGTATAACCGGAGACAACTTTAATAGGCGTCACGAAAGACATAACATTTTGAAATAACATACATTATTCTGTCCACTTAAAGACGAAAATCCAGACAACGACATACATTGTTTTTGTATGGCTAGCACAATACCTTTCGATCTTTGTTTAAAATAATATCTACATGTGTATACTTAAAAATGTGGCGGTGTTCGAACCCTTTACTTTTCAGATGGCAATCCTTAGCGTTACTTCGCAGAAAAAAATAATTGATCAATACTCCCCAAATAGGAACATCGGCTTACATAAAAAATTATAATACATTCAATATAAAAAATGTACATAATAAATTTTGGAAAACATTCAAGGAATTGTGCGGAAATTGATTTAATTAATTAATATGGAATTCTGATCATCTTCCACCATTTTGTTTTTTTAATTCTCCTATTAGGCCTACTCTCCAGCTAAATCCGCTTCCTCTTCAATCCCCCATTTTGTTTGTACCTTCCTCAATGTCAGACAGTCAATCAATGGGTTAGGGTTAAACCATCAATCATTTCTATCCTCAGGTGCATATCCTGCGGCTAGGGCATGGATTTCTGAACATAAACACTGGTTTAGAGATTGTGTACGTATTTATGTCTGTGATTATGTGCGTTTATGTGTGTTTTTGTGTGTGCGTGTATTTCTGTGTGTGTGTGTGTTGATTTTGATAGCTTGTGAGCACGTGAGATCTTTCCTTTCAGTATAAAAGTATAAAGGTGCGCCCTTATGCTAACAGATTTTGTTATATTTGCCAATAGAAAGCAGAGTCAGATTTCTGTCCCTTACGTTACGCGTTACGTTAAATTTTATGTCTAGACTTACACAATTAGATGGATAGATGTTGGCGATTCTATGACAGTAATCCTGCGTCAGCGTCATTGGCTCACTGGTTCTCTGTGAAAGCCAGAATTGAAAATAAAGTGGCGTTAATTTCGATCTGTGCCTTTATAACAAATGAGATGCCGTCCTAATTAAACCATATTGTTCCGCAAAGAACACTTTGTTTTGCCGACTTGTCACTTCTGGAAGTGCCCCGTTTCTCTCTGACGACCGTTTTCCTTAGAGACTTCTCAATAACCGTCCAAAGGTGTGGAATCTACTTCTCATTCAACTCAGACAAACAAGCTCCATTGATACTTTCAAAAACAATTAAAAACTCATTATTTCAATATTTACCTTAGATAACATGCTTTAGACCCTACTGTCTTACTTATATGTTAGGTCGGTTATTGCTTCATTTATTTGATTTGTACTATGTTTATATTTCTTAGCCTAGAGATTATATCCGAATTCTTAGTTATATGTTAAATGCGCTCTGAGCTTACATTATGTTTGTTAACAGCGCAATACAAATATTATTATTATTATTATATAGGCTATTTAAAGCAAGTTGTATGTAGGCTACGTTTTTGTTTTAGTTTTATAGATTTCGTTAGTCTACAAAATACCAAATTTGAGTAAAAATTCTCAAGCCTCTTGAATAACATTATATCATTTGATAACAATTTGATCATTCAACTTAAATGATGTGTAGAAAAAAAAAGTAAAGTACCCATCGGACAAAATTGATCATAGGGCCAGTGAAGCAGTGTTCATCAGTGTTAATGGCCACGGCATACTAAGGGATGTGGGTCCAGCACAATGCCCAGACGCCTTTACCTTACCCCAACTAATGTCAGGTACACATAAGAGCTGGATAGACCCAGGGACACACTCGAGTCCAGGGAAAATTTTGCGTACTCAAGTTTAATCTCAGTGTTTACAAAGACAATACTAATAATACAGACAACACAAAGACGGAGAAATACGGTATAAACTAGAAACTATCGGTATAAAATACCACAAACTTTTCATTTTCACACCCATATGTAGACTTTTAATCAAAGTATTAAGTATGTATTAAATTTAATTTACTAGTTGACTTTGCTCGTAAATTATCATCGCAATATAGAAAAGAGTAATATCTATTAGAACCGAAACATCTAAACAAATTCAGTTTTTTAAATTGTCAACAAATAGAAATCGAACAAAAGAGAGACGAAGGAAGTCAATTGTTTAGATACCAAAACAATAACAGGTCTTGGGCGTGCCCCTGAGTCTACCTTGTGGAACATAGGACCTCTGTCAAAGCACGCCACTCTCCACGGTCTCTTGCCAATCGCTATATATTAATCAATAAGTAAAACTATTTAAATTAAAAAGTTAAGAAAAACAATGTACCTTTTTAACAAATTCCTGGTCCCACACAGAAGATGCATATTCTAGTATAGATCTAAATAATGCGAAATATAATTTTAGTTTTATGTTCATATTACATTTGTAAAAGTTCTTTTTTAGGAATACTAATTTTTTGTTCGATTTTTTAATTACTTCATCAATATGAGATAACTAATCATTTATTATTACTCCTAAGTACTTAGCATTGTTACTTTCAGTTAGATCTTTACCATAATTGAAGTAATTTGTTATTATTTGTTTCTTTTTCTTCGATACTCTTAACAGTTGGCACTTTTCTGGGTGAAAAGACATACTCCAGTTAGATTCCCATTTTTGTAATTCATCTAGGTCTTTTTGTAAGAATTCACTATCTTTTACTTCTTTTTCTATCTTAATCTTCTTCTTTTATTTTATTTTGAAATCAATGACTTTCATTTGGTCTCAAAAATAATCATATTTTCGCATTTATTTATTTATATTATACTTTTCTGTATCCAGTGGCAGTGGCGTAGCTAGGGTCATCTACGCCCGGGGACATGACATAAAGTATGCACCCCTTCTCGGACCGACAGAGTCTGGGGGCTCAGTGAGCCCCCAAGAAAATATTGAAATTGTACCGGTTTATATGGTTCATTTTCGAAGCATCTGGTATTTTAATGAAATAGAATACAGACTAATAAGTCTCTATACAAATTGTAAACAATTTATTTAAAAAAAAATAATTCTACTAATTATACATGACAAGAATAGACATAGTCTACAACAAATTGATCCTCCTTGATTTGACTGTCGCAAACTGTCAATCACGTTGTCAAAATTAATATTCTCAAGTGTTTCTCTTTCGATGCTAAGGAGTGCAAGATCACTCAGACCAGGGTCGGCAACCATTTGCTAATTGTGTGCCAAACTAGGATTTCTAAACCATTCAGCGTGCCAACAGCCTAAAAGTTATCTGCTTTATTATACTTGTTTTATTTTTAATTTTTTTATAAGACAATTTAACTCCGTAGCAAGACCAAGGCCAAATGCAAAGGAAATTTATGAAAAAAAAACTGTAAAGCATTTTATATTTAATAACAATAATTAACGCGTTTGTGATTATCAACCTTTTTATTTACATTTATACCAAAAAATGATATTACCAAACTTTCACATTTTTGGTATTGATTTTGTAAACATTATCATTTGGTTTTCCAGATAATGATCTAGCAACTGATAATATTGATGATAGTTTATTCTCTGAGATTGTCTTTACTTTCGTCATGTCGATCAGTGAACTATAGTAGAGCGGAATTCATATGTAGTAATCATACAAACTGGGTAGTTAATGTAATGTTTAAAAAATGTGCATGAAATGTTTTAGTCATATAGATCTAATATTTATAAAATTTTCTACTATATTTTACAGTTTGGTCATTATAACGTTATAAGTTGTAGGCCATTTAGTATATTATACAAGAAAAAAAAAGAAACACAATAATTAGTAACAATAGCATAAATAAAACGGGCTAATTATCTCCCTTTAATTCAAATAAAGTTTCTAATTTTGATTCAATATTGATGCCAAACAAGTTATGTTTTGTAATATAGCAAATATTACTGACTAATTATTATTCTTTTTATAAATCCAGCATTATAGTATTCATTAAAATATTTAATTATTAGAGGTATACAATTGATTTACGTTAAACAGTTGTAAAGAAACATTTCCTGCATTAATTGTTTGTCCATTTAACCCACTTGATTTAACCCGTCCTTGTAAATATGTTCAACTAACTGAAATGTGTCGCTCTGTCATTCAGAAACATTGTCTTCAACAGTCAGTTTTCCTCATTAAAAACTGGAAAATGTTTGTTTTTTCATCAATAAAAAAACATCTTTTTTCATCAATAAAAAACCACCTCTTGGAAGTCTCTCGCGTGTCATTGAAAATCGCTCTGCGTGCCAAGTTTTGCACGCGTGTCCCAGGTTGCTGACCCCTGACTCAGACGATCTTGTCCCATTGAAAAAAAATAAGACAAAATAAGCTTCAGTTTGCTGAAGGACCGCTCACAGCTTGCCATTGAAACAGCAATCGTTAGAAGTATTTGCAATGAAATGCGCAGATTCGGAAACACGTCATCTCCATATGAAACAACAAAACCAAGAAGATCCAAAGGAGTTTCCGGTAGAACTTTAGTCCGGCCACTGATTAGCATTTTGCAGTCTCCGATTGCTGTGCACAATTCGTGACCATTGACGTCAGTGTCGTAGAAATTTTGCAATTTTGACGAAGTGTATCGACATTATTCTCAGCGAGAAGAGTTTTGACGTCTAGTAAAAATCCAAATTCGGTGTTTAGATTTTTTAGACGTAAAAACCGTATTGATATCTCCTGAGTCTATCAATTACGCTGTTCATAACACGTGCAATTTCTTCTTCTGCAGAAAGTCCTGCATCTCTTGCTAATTCTCCAGGCATCCTCCTTTGTCGTCTAATGCTTCTGTCAACCTCGATCCCCCAATTTGTGCATCTTGTTTTTCCATTGTCTACCGCAACCTGGCTAAAATTATCACGAATGTTGACAAGTTCTTGCTCCAGCGATTCAAGATCCGATGCTTGCTGCTTCCTTGAAATTCATAGTAGGATCCTGCAACCGTTTCTGGACACGATCATTTTTCCCAAGAATGATGTTCCAGAAATGTAACAAAACTAAATTTTAATATATCTGCCAGCAAAGTAGCACTATTTGTGAAGCCGGCTGGTCCAGCGGTTAGTTACCGGACTGTCAACCAAAAACCAACTGACACGTCGCGGGTTCTA
Source organism: Anisus vortex (assembly GCA_949126835.1). Lineage (NCBI taxonomy): Eukaryota > Metazoa > Mollusca > Gastropoda > Planorbidae > Anisus > Anisus vortex. The sequence continues at coordinate 25,307,691 of OX421507.1, forward strand.
TCCCTGCCACCGACGGATCCCTGTCGCCCTGCAGGAGTTTTGGGCCTAGTGAAAGTAATAATCTTCTTTCTAGAAGGAACGTCTGTAAACTTATAAGATAAAAGTTTCTGCATCACTTCTGGTGTCAGGCGTCATAGTTGCATCTTCTGATAATTTTCAAACTAGTTCATCTAGTCCTTCATAAATAGCTTTAACAGCTTCTGATCGTGATTGGCAAAACTCTTTTTAATTCTCCCCAAAGAGTTTGGTGAACGAGAGAAAAACAAATATATACTTTCAAATGTTCCAAAAAATGTGATAACAACTGGATCCTGTTTAGCTGAGTATATCGAAAGTAATACTCGAAATTATCCAACCGGTATAATTGTTAAAACCAGATGCTACTTTTAGCATATGAAGAATAACATTTGAACCCGAACTGATCTTTGTTTTAAAACGAACGCCATCATCAATCCTACATTGTGGATGTGTCATTTGTTGTATGAGTAGAATGGCGCCCCTTAATGCTCAATGGGGGCGCCAAAATTATGTTTGCCAACTGGTTTGTAATGAAGATATTTGTGGAGCTCCAAAATTCAATTTTGCAAACGTATTTGGGATACATTAGTTTACATCAAAATACAATTAAATAATTAGTTTTAATACTCATTTTGGCGCCCCCTAACGTGGCGCCCGCGGACATATGTCCCCCCCCCCCCCTGCCCCTCCCTAGCTACGCCACTGTCCAGTGGTTAAGAATATTATACACTTGGTAAACAAAATTATCATAAATAAAATGCAACGTATTTTTTGAAAAAAAAAACTTTAATTAAACATTGTACTTGGACCATTTTCATTAGTAAATGAGCAGGAATTTCGAGCATTTTAACCACTTCTTGTTATTGAAAGTTATTATAACTTATTCGGCGGATTTCTTATTGATTTCATCCCTATTTGAGATGATGTACTTTTAGAGCTAAGAAAAACATTATAATAGACTCACATTAGATAATCATAAAGACAAAAACACTTTCCTTTTTCCCTATGCGAGAAAAAATGCATATAAGTTCTCTTTCTTCCCGAGTGGCACTCGGCATGGAATGGGTTGAATGAACAAACCAGGAAAACCAGTAACTTAAGATCATTTAAAACATTAATAAAAATGCAAGACTAGACTCGGACCACGGATGAGCGTAGGACGCAATAATCTTCTTTATAGAAGGAGCGTCTGTAATGTATAAGATAAGATAAGAATAGATGCTTGTAGTTTTTACTGTTTTCTTTTGTTTTCAATTTATTCTCATTCAGCACATTATATCCTCATAATTAATACTTTTTTTTTTATCTAATCACTTTTAGGATTACATAACTTCTAAATGACGTATGTTCTTTTTTTTTAAAGGTCGAGCACTAATTAAAATAAATAATTTACTATTTTTTTGTGTATCTGAATTCAAGGGCGTTAATTTTATTTCTTGGAAATTCCATACATATAATTAGATAGTGTCCCTTGCTTTTATTTTGTGGGCAAAATCATTACATTTATATTAATAACATTTACACAAAAAAAAATCGCTCAATATTTCTTCACATAGGTCAAAGTTTAAAGAACTGGTGCATGGCGTATGGTTATAATAATAAAACTATAAACACATTGTTGCAATGAAAACCATGAGTTTAATTTACAATGCTATGCACATATAATATATATCGTATCATTCATGATCCTGTGATGAACTTTGGCCCTTCCATTTCCATATTCGCTGACACATTCAGAGATCTGTAAAGAGAAGAGAGTCAGATTACTGACTGAAAACATTACAGAAAATGAGTGTGCAAGAGGCGGTCCGTGGGTTACAACAAGGCACGCCAAGTCCAAGCGTATGTCTCCACAAAGTTTCTTATAGCAGACGACAACAGTTTAGTTTTCCATTTATCTTGTATATTACAGACGCTCCTTCTAAAAAGAAGATTATTGCGTCCTACGCTCATCCGTGGTCCGAGCCTAGTCTTGCATCTTTATTAATGTTTTAAATGATGTTAAGTTACTGGTTTTATTAATAATGTTGTAAATACACTTTCAGACTTCGCGGCCCATCTTTGTTCTATCAAATTCCTTATGCGGACGAAAAACGATGGATATTGTTGCTTACCCATGTGGTAGAACAACCGTTTGATTGATTGATACCAAAATCATGTTAAATAGATGTTAAATGTGCCGCCCTTAATGCTTCTAGTAAACATTTAGTGTCAACCAGGTGATAGCTGATAAAGCAATCGAGTATACTCGATAGAGCTTTATTTGTTTTTTCTCCATTGCCCTAAGGTGGCCAAAAGATAATTAGTGGATTCAAAGGCTATAATAAGATAGACCGCTTGCTCTATTTTTAAAGCTTATATGTTCTTTTTTTTCCCCCGTGCGCAACCAATAAAGCTGTCTTAAATGGCTTCTACGCTCCTACGATTGCATTAAAGGTTTCGGCTGTATACAACTTTCGATTTGAATCTTAATTTTCCTTTGAAAAATTTTAGCGAATTACTAAACCGGAAGTCTAGAGGGCTTAGTGCGATCAGAAATTCCTAAACTAAGTGTTTCAAGTTATCTAAGATCAGATCTATGAAAGCAAGCGTTCCATCTTATTATAACCTTTAGTGGATTCGATACTACTGTCTACTAAACAAAAGGGTAGCTAATCTTCTTTAAAAAATAATAATTTCGTTGAGTATTCTAAGGTGAAAGTTCAATAGCTTATGTCAAAACGGAAATGACGTCATATGTGGTCCACTGTCTATTTTGTGAATGAATATCCGTTACTTACACTGATACTTACATAGGTATGGATTAGACACGGGAGTAACATTCTTTTAGCCAAATGCCGTGACTTTCGCGTATCTGTAAAATTGTTATTTCTTAAACACTGACCTTTAAATACATTTCAAGTGACTCAAACTTCGTTTTTATTATTTAGCCTCTATTTTTTTCTAATTATAGCTGGTTTATTCCTATAACTCGCTTCTGTAGATAAGTGAGTAGTGTGAAGGGTGTAGTTAATTCTGGCTTCAATTTTTGCATACAAATTTAATATGGAGGCGTTATCCATTCTTTTTATAAATCAGTGGCTACTGATCAGAATTTTGTTAGTAAAGAAGGAGGTGAGGTGCATGGATTTTGAAGTGACCCAAAAACATATTATATTAAACCAGTGTAGTCGAAGAAGCGATTCGATCTATCAGTGAATTGCCTTGTACGCATTAGATTGACATAAAACAAATTTAATTTTTTAGATAAAAGGGATAACCTTTTAAAACTTTAACATAAGATGGATAAAAAAAATATTTTCACATTGCAGATAAAACGACTATTTTCCATTATTTTATATAGGCCTGGGGATTTCTAATAAAAGTTTTTTTCTAATTATAGATTTTTCTAATTATAGCTTTCATTTTTTAAAGTATACATATGTTTAAAGCCATCTTTTGAAAGATTAAAAAGAATAAAATGTATAGGAGAATTTAAATTGTAGGTCTATGCTTCTTGTTATGATTGTTATCTATAATGTGGGACTGGATGATGTGTAAATGCGAACATATTAGCTTTCATGACCCAGTGCAGCGTTTTACCATGGCATTTTGGAAAGTCTGCAGTAACAGTCATCGGCAGGTATGTGAATACAATATAAGGCACCAACCACAATATTAAGAGATTTTAAAATGTCTTTTTTTAAGTAAAAAAAACTATTTTACTATTCTCAAAAAATAATGGTTTATGACAAGGGAAACAGCGTTCACAAGTTTCCGTGTCCGATGCATACAAAGGGATTGTGTGGACAATGCACGGGTGCTTAAACTTTCCCTCCAACTAATGTTAAACGCCCATTAGATCTGGGTAGATTTAGGAGAAAGCCCCAGACTTGATTGAAAAAAAAACCTAGCGTTAACTTGATATTTGAAACTTGGACCTTTGGTAAGGCAATCCATGCCAGCTGCGCCTAGACCACCCTGAAACACTAGTACATTAAGACTATTCAGGAAAACTCACCTGACCATCTGCGGCACACCAGCGCCCCGTCGCCTATTTGCCGACGACTCCACCACCTGCTGCTGCTCCGTTGCCAAGGACGCCAGACGCTATAAGCAAAGGCAGAACGGAGCCGATTCCTGAACTTTTGTGGCAGTGACATCTGACGTCACTGATGAGGATCGCACTCACTGCGGGGAACAGAGAAAAAAAAAAGGAACACTGCTATATTTTCATTATAAATGTGTACTAGTGCAAAGGGTCGGCAACCTACGTGACGCGTGCCTTACTTGTCACGCAGAGCGATTTTCCAAGGCACGCGGAAGACCCTCCAAAAAAGGTCACTCAAGTGTCTTCTACAAGAAAAAGAGTTCCACATCAGAGTGAATTATAGGCTTTCGTGCAGGGCCCTCGAGAGAAAAAAAAGATGCCGGTACGAGATTTTTTTCTGGGGCCCCCCTCCCTCCAACCCCCAGACTCTTTTTTATGAACATTCTGTTACTCCATGATAACATCTGATGGGGTTTCTTTTTTTTTTTTTTAATAAAATTAAAATATACTTAAATTTGTCCATTAGCTCCAACCAACAACCATAACGGTTAAGGGCTTGATGATGATATTTAAATGAACCTTTTCTGGAACTTTAACTGTAGGATCTAACCGAGTAGACGATTTCTACAAAGTTCCAAATCTATCTTCAAAGGATATATTATGTATGTATTGATCAGTGGGCTTAAACTAACAAAGGCTAATGGTCACAAGAACTCTAAATCCCTACATTTACCAATGTAAAATTTACTAAGCCCGAGCTGCTTGCTAATTATATCGGACAGGAAAGTTCCTCACTTTTTCTTTTATCATCTCAGTATTTTTGTACAATTACACATAAGTGTGATTTATCGCCCCTTCCCCTATAGGCCTATGGGCACGCTGGCCCGACGACAGCGCATTGGATTGGCGTACCAATGGTCCTGTGTTAGAATCATATTTTTTTTCCCGGGGTCTGAAGGGTGTTCCTGAGTCTACAAAACTTTGATGGATACCTTACATTAGTTGGGGGAAAACAACATTCGTCTGGGCATTGTGCGGGCCACACAATGTCTTAGTATGCCGTGTTCACTGAAACTTTTGAATTCTGCTTCAACGACGCTATAGATCGATTTCTTCCGATGGGATCACAAAAAAATATATATATTATATACCTATCGATCTTAACCTCTATATTACAGACGCACCTTCTGTAAATAATACTATTGCGTCCTACGCTCATCCGTCGTCTGAGTCTAGCCTTGTATTTATATTAGTGTTTCAAATAATGTTAGGTTACTGGTTTTCCTGGTTTGTTCAGGCAACCCATTCCATTGCCACTCGGGAAGAAAGTGTACTTTATGCATTAGTTTTCCCGTAAGGGATAGTGAAAATGTTTTTGTCAGTATGTTTATCTGAGCATTGCAATAGGTTGTTATTGTGTTGCAATTCTAAGTTAGAATTTAATGCATTATTTATTATTACAACTTTACTCTTTGTCATTCTGTCCTCTTGTGCAGGGGTCGGCAACATAAGGCACGCGTGCCAAACTTGGCACGCAGAGCGATTTTCAATGTCACGCGAGAGACCTCCAAGAGATGATTTTTAATTTTAAAAAAGCAACATTTTCCGGTTCTGAATGAGGAAAACTGACTGTTGAAGCCGACGTTTCTGAATAACATAGCGACACATTTCAGTTAGTTGAATTTACATTTACAAGGACCACTGGAATGGATTTGCATTGAAACTAGACATATCTGGCCATGAAATCAATTCAAAACATTTAACTACATGTACATCCCTATATTAAGACATATATTAAGATAGATAGTTGTAAACTCCTTAAATGCACACACAATTAATGCAGGAAAAGTGTATTAACAACTGTTTAACGAAAATTATTAAAATCCTCTAATAATTAAAACTTGTAATGAATACCATACTGTTGGATTTATATAAAGAAATAATATTTAGTCTGTAATATTTGTTATATTACAAAACATGACTTGTTTGGCATCACTATTGAATCAAACTATAAATTTGAACACGTTTTTTTAATTAAAGGGAGGTAATTAACCAGTTGTTGTTTTTTTGCGCTTATATTTCTGCTGTTTCTTTTTTTGTTTCTCTTATAAAAAAAAATGGCTTATAATATATAACTTTGAAGTGATCAAACTGTAAAAAGCATTTGAAAATTATATAAATATTATAGGCCTACGACTAAAGTATGTATATTTATATTTTTAAACATGACATTAACTACCCAGTTTGAATGACTACTACGTATCTTTTCCGCTTTATTATAATTATCAAAACGCTCCCAATGAAAAATAAAACTATTTAAAGAATAATTATCTCGGTCAAACTGAGATCAAATATAGTTAAGTTTACAGGTGTTAGATCCTCAACTTAGCTAACAAACGATAATGTTTAGACAATAATTACCATATATGTGAAAGTATAGATCTAATAATAATTTTTTGTGTTTGATATAAATGCAAATAAAAAGAATGATAATCACAAACACTTTAATTTTTTATTAAATATAAAACGCTTTAATGCTATTCTTTAAAATCTACTTTTGGCATTGGTCTTGCTATGGAGCCGAGCTAAACTAATTGATCCATAAAAATAATTTTTAAAAAGTAGGGCTATAATAGAGCAGGTTGACCTTTTGACCTTTTAGGCTGTAGGCACGCTGAATGATTTAGAAATCCTAATTTGGCACACTGTTAGCCGACCCCTGCTCTAGTGTTTCGAGGTTTATTGATTAAACTATTGGTGTTAGTTACTCTTGTCAGTTGTAAATATTCACCAGTAATGTATGTTGTGTAGTCAAATGTAAGATTAGATCTGCTGTGGCAATACAGTTGACACATACATTTTTGTACAGGCTCTTCCCAAAATACATTTTGTTAAATGAGAAAAAAAAATGTGCTTTAAATTTTCAATTCATTTGTCTAAAATTATGATACCTTCAACCTCCCCTCTTGGCTACCGCACAAAAAAATAATAAAAAAGAGATCCTAAATACTATCGAAAATAAGTAGGCCCTATATTACAACTAGAGGCATCTGTGTATAGGCCTATTTAATAAAATGTTCAAGTACACATTCAAAGGAAACCAAAATTAAGGGCCCCAGCGGCAAGTATATTTGGGCATCTCCTCTTAGTTTAATAGTAAGTTAATAGCAATACTTTAAAATAATGGCGTAATTGCCTATTTAATTTAAAATTTTAATATTCATGGGCCCCCCTAAACTCTTGTGGGCCCCGGTACGGCGTACCGCCTGTACCCCCCTCTTGTGGGGCCTGCTTTCGTGGCATATGGATTCTTGTAGCAAGCTAAAAAATCGGACTATTGTATTTTCCCCAAACTGATTGGGATTTTTCTATTTGGCACTACAGTGATTCCTTTCTAGACCTGTGCCCTGATGGACAGGGCCGTGTCATAGGAAAATCTCCAAAGAGAATAAAAACAATAATCTTCTAACTGTATCAATAAAGCTACGGGTTAACCAAGTTCTGTATCTGTTTGGGGGAGGAGAGGGAGCCACTTATCTCTGAGACCTACCTTGTTATAATTTGAACATCAGTTAATACATCAGCAAAACAAAAGACACACACAAAAAAAAAGGTTTAAACACACAAAGACTTACCTAGGAAAAAAACGAAAAGTATGGCAAATATGGCAGTCTTCATAATGGAATTTCTGAAAATTAGAATAAAAACAACTAATTTACAAGCTGCGAAGAAAGTATATATAATTTAAGGAGACTGATGAGACAATGATGGATAATGGTGTTGACGAAATGTCAGAGTGATAGAGAAGTGAGCAAGAACAGGACTCAGAAAACATAACTGGTCATTCAGCATCTTCTCCGGACACTTGGGTAGAGGTAGGCAACTTCTTGACATAGTGTGCCAAAACAGGATTTCTAATTCATTCACCGTGCCAACAGTATTAAGGTCCAACCTGCTCCACCAATCAATGTCTTGTAGATGTGACTTCATTATTTGAAATTTGAATGAATCTGGGCCTTCTGCGTGCCATTGCAAATTGCTCTGCGTGTCAATAATGGAATAATGGCACTCGTGTCGTAGGTTGCCGACCCCTGTGCTAGGCCTTATTCTGTGGAATTCAGTAGGCCTACAGTTAGTCGATATAAGTGGATTCTCACGCCTCTGACTTCTTTTTAACAATGGATGCCTCATACATAATGACAAGTTGTATTGTTTTTGTTCTTTTTACTGGTGTTATTGTTCATTGTGAGCGCCATCATAGGTCGAATGCGCTTGACGCTTCCGTTAATATGTAATCACAATGCCTGTTCAATTGCAGACATTTAGTTTTGCCCTGTAAACATAAAAATAATTTTGGGCCTAAACGGGATTTTCCTTCTAACGAAGATACGTGTAATCACTCGATTACAAATATTTGAACCCCGGTATATGAATCTGATTTTACTATAAAAGACTCTCTCTCTTTCTCTTCCTTTATCTATCTCTTTATATCTTTATATCTCTCACTCCACCTTTAACTTTCTCTCTCTTTATCTCGCTTTATTTATCTCTATGTGTCTAAAACACTTTAAGTCACTTGTTGTTAAATTCGTTTTTCCCTTTTTTGTGTGTGTATGGGCCAATCACCGAGAAAAGAAAAAGGCAGAACGTTTAAATTGTTATATTTATTTAGCTCATTTCATTATATTCTCATTGATTTTAAAGTTACATAAATGTTCTCTTTTTAAACAACAAGAGGCGAGTTATAAATAGATTGTGCACTCTCTCTCTCTCTCTATGTCATATTTTCTGGTTTAAATTGAAAGAGTCGATGCAGAGTCTTGTAGTTGCGTCATTATATGCGTCTTTCCCTTCGACCTTATGCGTAGAAGTATGGCATACAAGTATAACAGACAAGTTTGACAGACAAGTAGGCCTATGACGGACAAGTATGACATATTAGCACTTAAAGTCCACGAACAGGAGTAGAGTTCAAGTAACATCATCCTAGCAGTCTATCAATTTACAATTCGAAAATATGCAAATATAATCGAATATATTTAAATTTAAGATATAAAAATAAAGTCATTTATGTCTTACGTAATCTTTACATTTTTTTGCAAATTAAAGTTAGTTCTAGATTATCTTTCATGGCTGCAACAAGCATGTGTGACCGCTGTAAATATTATTTAGTTTTGAGTTTCATTGTGATTCATTTTCAACATCTAGACTATTCAATACTAGATCTACTTTTTTTTCTACAAATATTGTTTATCTGTGTCACTTTTCAAGGCAATCTACCTTAATTATAGAGCATTCTCTTTGATTGATATGTAAAATAAAGTTTGTAGAAGTTATTTAGACTTAGGACAGCGAAATACATCTTGTATATCTAAGTAGTCGAACATGTATGCGCATAAATTATGATGTGTGAGTGGATTCCGATTCCCATTGGTTAATTGGAATACACGTGACCTTATTGCCTCATATTATTTTACTTTTGCGTTCTTGCTTCCTGTATGTGTCCTCCCAGACTCGGTGGTTAGCGTCACGCACTGTTATGCACGCAACCTGGGCTCGATTCCCTACTGATAATTTGTTGTTTTTTTCTTTTTCAACTTTGAAAAAATTACTTTTTTTTTTAAAGTTTGTAAAGACTTTCAGGACTTGAAGCTTTTTAAAAATGTTTTCAGTAAGTAAAATATAATTATATTTTAGACATGTGGGAGACGGGTGTTCGATTCTCAGCCAGGGATAGCCCACACCTTTTGTTAAATAAAAAGACAAGGCCTTTTTTAAAACTCTATTACAATATTTATTTTGCGCGCCCATAAAAAAGAAACAGCAATAACAATCTAAAATAGTTTTAAACAAGTTTGTTTGCCGATGGAGGTGTTATTGATCAACTTAGTCAAAAAGAAATGTCTTTAGATTCTTCTTGAATTAATCATTTATCACAGAGTTTAACTTTCTGAAATGTTTTCAGTATATAATTAAAAATTATATTTTATAAATTGAGATAGCTTTTTGTTCATCGTTGTTTATAAAATTCTAATATGTAGTCTAGCTGTACGCCTTTGTATTTTTCATCCCGGGCAACGCCGGGCAACCAATTTATCATCATTGTACGACAAAATAACATGAATCGTATATATATACCTCTCTCTACCTGTAAATGTTCGAGAGTGCAAAAAGGGCTAGAGCGTAAAAGGGCGTTCCTTACATGTCAGCCTATATTCAAATTACGTCTGCCTTATAAATTTTTTTTTTCTTAACGCCACTTTATAAAGAGTCTTAAAAATATTTTAACATTGTCTCAGCTCTTGACAAGTCATACACATAAACATTTAGCAAGTGAATAAATCATGTGTCCAGGAAAGTCGTAACTAAGGCCAGGTGTCGGCAACCTATGGCATGCGTGTCAGACGTGGCACGCAGAGTGATCTCCGATGGCATGCAGATGACTCACAAATTGGATATTTAAGTCTCTTCTACAAGAAATTTAATGCTAAGTCAGGATGACTTCTAGGCTTTTGGCACACCATTATGAAATGTTTGCCGACCCCTGTCTTAGTGCATACGCTTTTCTGAACTTCAGAATATGTGTACAATGCTCGATACATGTATTTGGACTAAAAATAAAATAAATAATACTTTATATATATTGTTTTATACTCAGAATACTAAGCTGAATTATTGCTCTTTCTTTTAGAAGAACTGTGACACAAAATGCACCTTTTGCATAACATTTATATAATTGAAAAGATTATATTACGTGAATTCAACTGTAATTATAAAATCTTACATTAAAAAAACAGTATTTGCGACGGATAAATACAAAATATGATAAAAATATCACATACACACAAAAAATAGGACATCAAATGAACTATCTATCTCCAGATTTCGACACACAAGAGCGGGAAAAGTTATAACTTAAGCCAGCCTGAAATTCACGCAAGTACTCACCGAAATGTATCCAGAGATTTTCCAAAGCTAGAAGTAAGATTCGATATGTCAGTATCTTCCGATAGAACATTGTGTGTACCAATTTATAGTAGGTGTCTTCACATAACTTCCATCTCTTTAATAGATTAGGGTCAATATAACGTGTTGACTTGTTGTTAAGGCTGCCAAAATGTCCACAGTTGATTAAATGTATTACGTAATTTTGCAGGTAGACGACTGAATGATGTTGAGTACTTCCATAGAGATGTGGTAATCTCAATTGTTTAAGAAACTTGTCTATACTGATGTTAACCTTTTAATGTTTACAACAAATAGTGTACGAAGGGAAGTAACCTATAGTTCAAGTGTACCTTAGTCAAAAAGAAAAAAAGAAAACCACATCAAAACAAGGAAGATAATGGCTTTGTGGTTTCCGATGTATAGACCTAAAGAAAAATAAAAAAAAGCTTCACCACAAAGCACAAAGCACGTCCCGATCTTCCTTATCAACATTGACATAGACGTTCGTTATTTTTTTTTAGGGAAAGCCATCTGTTGTTTGAGTAATGTTTTTTTTTTACAAAGACTCAACCCATGTCACTTTATAGTGAAGACTAGTAATAAACAAGAGTTGTGTTCTATATATTCAAATAGATTGTTTTGCCTGTGGGGGCAATGACCTGACGGTTGGGTTCATTATAATGTGTATCTTTGTTGTCGATATATTTATATATATATTGTATTATATCTCCAGGTAGACTTTATTAAAACAGTTTAACATTAAAGTAATTATTCTCAATTTTGTTAATACGAATGTAGAGCTTAATATATAATTATTTGTTAAAACAAAATTTTCTCTTTTGATATACACGTCGATTTTGTTTAACCTATGGTGTTTCTCAGGTTGGTGGACCTTGATTGACTTGATTGATGCGACGACGAGGGGACACATTAACAGATAGACAGATCGATAGATGGATAGATAAATAGATATATAGATGGACAGATAGATAGATAGATAGATAGATAGATAGACCGAAAGATAGATAGATACTTTTATATTATAAATTGTTTGGTGACGCCTTTAATTTTACTTGTTATTTTAGTTGGGTCTCTTCATTTCATTATGGGGCGCGGTAGCCGTGTGACGGCGCGTTCGACTGGCGACCCGAAAGTCCTGGGTTGGAATCCTGGTGGAGGCTAGGATTTTTTCCCAGGATTTGAGGGTTCCCCTGAGTCTACTCAGTTCTGACGGTTATCTGACATTAATTAGGGTAAAGTAAAAGCGGCTGGGCATTGTGCTGGCCACACATCCCCTAGTATGCCGTGGCCACATAAACTGGTGAACGCTGCTTCACCAGCCCTATGATCAGTTTGGTCCGAAGGGTACTTTCGTTCATTTCTTGATCAATGATTTACTCTCTCTCTCTTTCTATATACCTCCATCTATCTATCTTTAGTATCCATTTCTCTCTTCTACTCCTTCACTATCTAACTCTCTCTCTCTCTCAAACCTCGTTCTATATCTCTTCACATTTGGACATTATCAGTGCATTCAAACATTATAATTTAACACTGTCACAAATGTAATTATCAAAATAGTTTTGGTAAATATGTATAAATCAACATATTTTTTGGAATTGCGACCCCCAGAAAGATTATAGAGCAAAACGTAAGAAGAGGACAATACAATATTTCACTCAGTTTTATGCAAATATAACTTCGTAGACTCAGGTTCTGGCACAATGAAGCTTACTGTTAAATACATAACCAGCGTATGCTATATGTGAGGGCTTCGTCAAAAGTGGCCAGCTTTTATAGTATCTTATATATTACAGACGCTCCATCTACAAAGAAGATTATTGCGTCCTATGCTCACTCGTGGTGTGAGTCTAGTTCTGCATTTTTATTAGTGTTTTAAATGGTGTTAAGTTACTAGTTTTCCTTGTTTGTCCAGGCAACCCATTCAATGCCCGAATGCCATTCGGAAAGAAAGAGAACCTATATGAATTTGTCATCGCAAAGGGGATAATGCAAATGTTTTGTGTAAAGTTTGTTTATCTGAACATTGTAACATATTTTTATTGTGTTGTATTTTGAAATTAGAATTTAGAAATGCAATAGACTATAATTAAACATTGATAAAAAGAATGCTAATGTAATGATACATTTTGGCAATAGTCTTTCTAGAACTTTTTGAGTTGATACAATATAACTTAACAGGTTACAAGAACATTTAACAGTGTTGGTAATTCATAACTTGGCCTTAGCAAACAGTATGCTAATTTATGAATTATATATTACGGTAGTAGTATGGGAATAGCTTTTGTCAAAATGTAATACATTCAGCAACATTTTGAGCACATAGATATTCACCTATCATTCTACGATAGACTATATAATAAATAGAGTCACTTTAATATTGGATAAGAAAATAATAACTTAATTTTGACAGGTATAGATCTAAAGTAGTCAGTATTCATTTAATCTGATTCGGACACTTGGTCATTTCTCTTTTCTGTACCAATTTTTTCGTTTTTCTCTGGCGACGTCGGTCTTCTTGTATGGATGCGAAGCTTGAACACTCACAGCAGACCTCCAAAGAAGAATTAGTGCGCTAGAGATGAGTTGTTACCGCAATATATTAAACATCTCCTATACAGAGCATATCACAAACGAAGTGGTCCGCAATGAAATAGCTGCTGTCATCGGCCCATACGAGGACCTTCACACCTCAATTAAGAAGAAAAAACTGAGATGGTATGGACACGTAGCAAGATCTGGAGGTCTTTCAAAGACTATAATGCAGGGCACAGTCCAGGGAGGAAGAAAAAGGGACACGCCAAAGAAGAGATGGGAAGACAACATCAAGGAGTGGACCGGCCTGTCGTTCATCGACTCCTAAAGGGCATCACAGGACCGGAACAAATGGCGTGAGATTGTGAACAGTCAACGATGGTGCCCCAACGACCCACCCACGGGTTAAGGGATAGGTGAAGGTGAAGAAGATTGACAAACTGGGAGATAAATTTCCGATTCAGTAATGGTCCCCCCTCTCCATTCTATAGACAAAGGATCGGCAACATATGACGCGCCTGCCAAACTTGGCACGCAGAGTGATTTTCAATGGCACGCGAAAGACTCCCAAAAGGTAATTCAATTCTCTTCTACAAGCAACTGAGTGCTAAATCATTATGACTGTTAGGCTTTTGGCAAGCTGAATTAATTAGAAATCCCACTTCGGCACTCTTTCAACAAAAGGCTGTAGCCTACTAGCGAGCCACCACGATAATGATCCTAAGGGAATCGCAGAGAATATTAATATCGGCTACGGAAACCTTCCCTTTTACACGGCACGCCACTACTTTGGTGTGTCATGGGGTGGCTGGAGCCAGGACAGAGCTTTGGTGTGCCTCCCCCCTCCCAGAGCTCACTCCTAAAACGTTACGCCCTGGACTATAGAGCCCCTAGGGCTCTTCTGGTTTTCTAAAAGATACATTATAGATAGGTACAGGAAATCTGGAGTGAGATAGTGTTCAACTGTCACTGATAGTTCCTGTTTAGCTTCTAATAAACTGGTTCATCTATTACACTAAAACCGAACGGTTCAGTTTCTTCCTGTTTGTGTGCATCTTGGATAATTTGAGAAGGCTGTCTGCATCAATTAAATATCCATATCGTGCCATAATTCCGACTAATAAGTAAAGTACCCTTCGGACCAAATTGATCATAGGGTTGGTGAAGCAGCGTTACCAGTTTCTGTGGCCACGGCATTCTAGCTGATTGTGTGGCCAGCACAATGCACAGCCGCTTTTTCTTTACCCCAACTAAGATCAGGTACCCATCAGAGCTGGGTAGACTCAGGAACACCCTCCAGCTACGGGAAAAAATCCTAGTATTCACCAGGATTCGAGCCCGGGACCTTCGGTACGCCAGTCGAAAGCGCTGCCACTCACCATCGAGCCCCCTATATTCCGACTTATACAAAGGTAAAAATTTCTGCCATTATTTGTGCTGGTAGAGTGTTCGAAGGGAGAGTTTCCACATTCCGGAGCACGTATGCTCCCATTATAAGTTCAGGGATTTGTGCATCATATTGGCCACACTATCTCCATGTCACACCAGCAGGTCGACAATGACCAACCATCATGACCTGTGTAAGAACTTTTGGTAAAACCCAGAGACAGACATAATTTGATCACTTGGTTGTTGACTATAACACTACAGTTCTCTCACATGGACACATTTAAGTCGTCTTGTCAAGATCAATACAAGTCACAACCATTTGAAAAGTGCAACCAAGGTGCAACCAAATACCTCACATTGATAACTATTGTGTGATAAACATTAAATTACACGCAATGTTCTTGATAAGAAAGTCTTCCTGGTTTGAGTGATATACAGGGAATCTGACAGTTATAGCAATATAGCAATACGAAAGCTTTTACTTCTTTTAATATAAAAAAGCATACAAAGCAGTAATTTTAAAAATAATGTTATTATTGTTGTTATCTTGGAAGGACCGCATAGCAAACAACGAGGTCTTGCAACGGGCTAACATGCCTAGCATGATCGCTCTCCTTTGCTAACGACGTCTTCGGTGGCTTGGCCATGTTTCCAGGATGGAGGATGGGCGAATCCCAAAAGACCTGCTATATGCTGAGCTCGCTGAAGGCAAGAGAGCTACTGGCCGCCCCCAACTCAGGTTCAAGGACGTCTGCAAAAGTGACCTAAAGGCTATAGATGTAGAGGTCGGAAACTGGGAGAACCTTGCTCAACACAGAAATAGTTGGAGAGGCACCTTACACACCGGTATAAATGCGGCTAAGAAAAACTTAGCCTTATGGCGGAGGCTAAAAGAGCAGCGAAGAAAAGTAAAGAACACAGGCTTCCCCTAACAATCTCCAACGGTCCAGCTTTCCAGTGCCAGAGATGCGAAAGAGCCTGAATCAAGGATAGGTCTCCACAGACACAGTCAATTTTGCGGGGCTGGCCAAATCAGGAGCCCGGGACCTTCGGTACGCCAGTCGAAAGCGCTGCCACTCGGCCATCGTGCCCCTTAAATTCCGACTTATAAAAAGGTCAAATTTCTGCCATTTTTTGTGCTGGTAGAGTGTCCGAAGAGAGAGTTTCCACATTCCGGAGCACGTATGCTCCCATTATAAGTTCAGGGATTTTTGCATCACATTGGCCAAATCTGAAGCGCAAATCTTGTCGTCTTTCGAGACTATGGAGCCAATGATGATGATGATGATGATGATGATGATATATATATATATATATATATATATATATATATATATATATATATATATTTATATATTTATATATATATATATATATATATATATATATATATTTATATATATATATATATATATATATATATAAATATATATATATGTGTGTTTTTGTGTGTTATGAAGTTGAAAATCATGGGTTCCATAATATTAAGGAGCATTGTAGTCTTATGTTCTTGTTACATTTGTAGAATTTCCTTTTTATGTTTGTAAAATTGTTCTTCGTCAACAAGTGGATTATAATTGATTTTAACTATAATTTTAAATTTATTATTAATATGATAACAAGTTTTTTTTTAAAAATAGCACTGACAATAAATTGGTATATAAGCACAGATCGCATTTAGCGTTGACTAACACAAACATGCGTTGAGCCATTTGTTATTCAAGAACACGGATATAATTTTCTAGGCAAAATAAGTACATACAAAAAAATAGTAAAGTATTCCGTCGGTCCAAATTGATCCATAGGGCCGATGAAGCAGCGTTCACCAGTTTCTGTGGCCACGGCATACTTGGTGATTGTGTGGCCAGCACAATGCACAGCAGCTTTTTCTTTACCCAAACTAAAGTCAGATACCCATCAGAGCTGGGTAGACTCGAGAAAAAATCCTAACCTAGCAAAATCTTCGAAAGTCTAGATCTAAATTGTCCCACATTTCCTTATCCTGTGAGCTGTAGCTTTGCACATTAACTCATTTTTTAAATACCTTTTCTAAAAAATGTTTAGCATTATCTAAACCATAACACACAAAAGATCACTTTTATTTTTACTTCGCTTTTGTGTGGGACAAAATCTTCTGAAAGCTCATAATAGTTTCTATGAAAATTCTAAAATTTGACCGAAAAACTAGTTTGGCAAAGAAATATGCATTCAAAGAATGTATTGTCTAGGTAAATATTTGTTTAATTGAGTAGTCTACTTGCTAAAGTTGCTAAGTCGACAGAACATGATTATACAGAGATCGTCATTTTATGTTGCGATTTTGGATCTTTTTCAAAGCGCGTCATCACAATATATATTTAAATAATTAGACTTTTTGAAGATTAAGCTGAAGATTAAAGATTATCATATAAATAAAAACCAAAGAATATAATAAAATAGACCGCTTGCTTTAATATTTCTGCTATTTGATAACTTGAAACACTTAGTTTCGGAATTTTCGATAGCACTAAGTCCTCTATACTTCCGGTTTAGTTATTCACATTGATTTTCTCTATGAAAAATTAAGGTTGAAATCTAACGTTGTATATAGTTGAAACCCTTATTGCAACCGAAGGAGCGTAGAAGCCATTCAAGACAGCCTTATTGGTTGCGGAAGAGAAAAAAAAGAACATATAAGCTCTAAAAAGAGAGCAAGCGGTCCACCTTATTATAGTCTTTGATAAAAACATACTTTTGAAGACAACGGGGAAAACTCGTTTTTTTTCTTTCGAAAATGTGACTTAGGCTAAGCCACACTAGAAACAAGGAATCACGTTTTGACTGGAATCATGTTTCAGCGAATCACTAGAATTTGTTTCAGAGCGAATAATAAATACGCTGTTTCACAATCAGCCATGCCACACGTAAAACACGATTCACAGAAAAACAAAGACGCGCAATTTTGTTTTCAAAAGAATCAAAAATATGTTGAGAGTGACTGTTCTTGACACCCCATTTTATGTTCACGACTCATGAATTCTAGCAGTGACGACGAAGTAAACTTGGTATGTCATACTGCGTCTGTTCTACTTAAAGCAAAAAGAAATGGTGGGTTAAACCTTGGATGGAAAGAAAAAAGATTTATGGAGCATACAATGTTCTTTTAATCGAACTGGACGATTTAATAGCAGCCATCTTTGTTTACTTTTTTTAACTAGGTTAATTATCACATGATCTAATTGCGCTTCTCATTGGCTGACACATCTTGAATCAAGAATTGTGATTCCAAATTTTAGAACATGTTCTAAATCTGTAAATCATAGCGAATCACTACTGAAACTAACTTGTTTCGCGTTATGCCACATTAGAAACCGGGAGAATCATCGTGATTTTTTAATTGAATCTCAGCGAATCACTGATTTTGTGTGGCTTAGCCTTAGCACTTTTTTTAAATGTAGATTATTCAATTATTAAGAGGTGTGTTGTTTTCATCAGAACATAATTTCATAGTTTTTAATACATGGTAGCTCTGTTGTTGTTTATTGTGATGTTTTTTGACGTTGAGTTGTGCATGCGACTTTTATAATATTGTTTTTTTTCCAAATAAAATGTATCCACATATTTATCTCATGCGGCATGGAGACCGACTGCCAATCCGAAGGTTCTGGGTTCGAATCATGGTGGAGGCAAGGATTTTTTCCCGGAACTTGAGGGTGTCCCTGAGTCTGCCCAGCTCTGATGAATACCTGACATTAGTTGGGGTAAAGTAAATATTACTGAGCATTGTGCTGGCCACACAATCCCCTAGTATGTCGTGGTCACAGATACTGATGAACGCTACTTTACCAGCCCTATGATCAGTTTGGTCCGAAGGGTACTTTACTGACTTTATTTACATCTTTATCTTATGATAAAAATTACATTCTTGGTTCTCATTAACAATAATGAATTTGTACATTCTAGTATTGATCAGATGTATTCAAACAACACATTATTTAGACAAAATAATATGGCGAACGAAAGTCATTAAAAAAAAAGTTTTGATCTTTATTGTTATAAAGACATTGTTTATACACAATGTTCTAAACAGAGACCTGAGATTTTGCCATTGACCCTTGACCCGGATATCTGCGTGGACATGTAGACATCTGTGAAAAGAAGGTAAATAAAAATACCTGGTAACTTGGTCTTACATAGACATATAGCCTAATATATACATAATAAAACACATACATATATATGTATAATAGAAACCCCTTTTGGGCGTCATATTTTTATTTTATTTATATTTACTGTAGACGTTATATTAATTTTATTTTCTTCAAACTCATCAGCTGAAGCTTTTTTTAACTCCAATGTTTCAACACATACTCTTTGGTGACTTATTTTTTTTTTGCAGTAGTTTATAGTTTACGTAAATTCACGCAAATTTGATACATAAAGAAAAGAAGGATCCAGCTAGTTCTATAATTTTATTATTAAACCTTGAAATATTGTATATATTCTTTTTTCAAAGTCATTAGTTATATTATATTTTTTTAAACACCCTGTTAATAAAATTAACTTAATTAAGCCAACAGGAAAAGGTTGGCATTGTACACCAAAAGGGGGTAAGTAGCTGTATGTAACATTAAAGTCACGTGAACAAAAAGCCCTTTGAAATCAAGTTGAATTACCTTAAATAAAAGATGTGCATTTTATTGCATTCACCAGAGATTATATAAAATGCAGAATGGGCAATTTCGTTTTTGACTTGGTGTTTTCATATAAAACGAAATACGCGTTTTGATCATTTCAAAGACATAGGCTTACTAAGGTAGGCTCAAAAAATAAAGTGTAAAACCTTTATGATTGTATGCTTTTATAACTAAAGAATAGGAAATGGATCATTAATTTTATCCTTACATTCATTTCGTTATATATGTTAACAAAAGCATTTCCAGGTTCATGTAAATAAAATATACTGTATGTTGTAAGTTTCGCAGTCTTAATCCTGAGCTTAAAGAACTATTTACATAAAAAATACAAAAACATTTTCACTCAGTAAAACATAATTAAGAGTTGATATTTGAATAGTCATTACCTGCCTACTGCCCAACACAGCAGTATTACGTCATCATTTATTTACCGGGAATGGCGCCACCACCAGCAGCGGCGGCACCGTTACCTAGGAGACCGGCGGCAAGCAACAAGGGCAGGACGGAGCCGGAACCTGAGCTGCTTTTGTGGCAATGGGCCTCTGCGTCATGGATGAGGACGACGCTGACTGTAGATGGAAATGCGGACAGTGGGCTAATATTTTAAAATGTAACAAAACATTATTTTATCATGGCATGGTGTTATGTAGTATTTCTTGATCGATTGACACTTGGGATAAAATTCAAAGTTCTGACTATGCTCTATAAAAGCCTTTATGGTCAATCCCCAGTACATGAGATCCATGGTCGATCTACACATATCAGAGAAAAGAGGACTGCGTTCAAACAAAATACATCTACAGCTCAAAATACTAAACGTGAAAAGATAAACATTTGCAGCTCGCTCCTACAGCGTCGTAGCATATCTGTGGTGGAATGAGTTTCCGAACACAATTAAACCAGCCGACAATATTGACATTTTTAAAACAAAATTAATTTAAAACACACTTTTTCGATTTATTTTAATAACATATGGTAACTGTAAAGCGCATTTGATGACTTTGTTATGAACAGCGCAATATAAATATGTAATTTGTATTTTGTTGAGTGTGGCTTGAAGAGACATTTCTACAGTCAATAAAGTCATGACAAAAATGTTTCCATATTACTACGCCTCTATTTAGATATTTGTTCTCTTTCTTTCTTAGGGGCTTCCGGGCGTAGAATGGGTTAGCTGAACAAACCAGGAAAACCAATAACTTAATAGAGTCTATCATTTAATGCGCAAGTAAAAAAAATAAAGCAAGACAACACTGAAAACCCAGGTTAAGCGTAACATATTCTGAATTGAAGGGGCATCTGTAACATATAAGATAGACTCGAATTAAAAGGGGTTTAAACAGGGATATATTTATAGGTTTGCTGAAATTAGTATCCTTCCGCAGAGCACAGATTAAACTTGAGTTTTGTCACGACAGTGCCTCTACAGTTGTCCCATTTGTCTTTGTAATTTGAACCTAGATCTATATTTCGGTAGTGTTCAAGTAGATTATGCGATCGGTAGACAGTTAGAAAATAGCGCTAAATCGTCGACGCTATAACACTTGAATATGACGTATCGAACAAAGTTTCTGGGTTCGAATCCTGGTGTTCAAGGCTGGGATTTTTTTTTCACGGGTTCGGAGGGTGTCCCTGAGTTTACCCAACTCTGATGGATACTTGACCTTGGTTAGGGTAAAGTAAAGGCGGATGTGCATTGTGCTGGCCACACAATCACGTAGTATGATGTGGCCACAGAAACTGGTGAATGCTGCTTCACCGGACCTATGTATCAATTCAGTCCGAAGGGTAGGCCTACTTTACTATAACACTTGAATATGAAGGAAAGAAAAATCAAACAAAGTCGTTGACCATAGATCATTTGATCCAGTGCAACACAGAAGAGCTAATTCAAAGATCAGAGATACCAAGATACGAAGACTCTTCTTAGTCTTATTGTTTTGTTGTTGTTTTTAAATAATACTAGAACTTACCCAAGAAGAAAATAAACAGGATAGCGAAAATTGCGGCCTTCATTGTGGATTTCTGAAACACCAACAAACAAAACATTTAATGCATCGATTTTTTTCTCAATTCAAATCGTTATGTTGAATGTTTTCTAATAAATGATATTTAAATAAAAAGCTCAGTAAAAAGTCAACAGTTGTTTTGCAATTATCATTTTGTTGTTGTTGTTGTTGTCGTTGCTATCGGCATATTTTGGGTACGAAACTATGAAAAACCGAACAAAGCTTCTTTTTTATTCCTATTGAAATATTTTCTCATCTACATTTTGTTTATGCATTATTATTTTTTTTAAACAATTTTTGTAATGCAAGATTTTGTTTAAAAAAAACAACACACTAAATGTTAAATTGTAAAAAAACATTTTGTTTGCGTGTGTCACCAAAAATTATTGCGGGCTATTTTTAGAAAACTTTTCGCCTTTGTAAGTTTTCTCCAGGTATGAGTTGACAAACATAGACCTAAGGATAGAAGGAAAAGAGTATGTCTCTAAATAGGAAGATACAGGCTATCTTTGCTTCAATGCGTCCGATGACAGCTTCACTTTTCAACTTGCATAAAACGGAAGGCCGTAAATCATTGCTTTCATCAATCTTCTTCAGATATTACATAGGCCAGTGTACAAATAATTTGCATACGTGCATGTAGATTATAACTGTTTATATAATAGAATAATATATACATTCAGAAGAGCGGCAAGGTTCATAACTAGCAAATATTCACAAATGACAAGAGTAACACCAGTAGTTAAATCACTAAACCTAGAAACACTAGAGGACAGAAGGGCAAAGAGTAAAGTAATAATAATATATAAGGCATTAAACTCTAATTTAGAAATACAACCCAATAACAACCTGTTGCAATGATCAGATAAACATAAGGGCAAAATCATTTTCCCTTTCCCTTATGCAAGAACAAATGCATATTAGTACTCGTTCTTCCTGAGTGGCATTCGGGCAAGGAATGGGTTGCCTGAACAAACCAGGAACATCAGTAACTTAGCAGTATTTAAATAATTAATAAAGATGCAAGACTAGACCTGGGCCACGGAAGAGCGTAGGACGCAATAATCTTCTTTATAGAAGGAGCGTCTGCATTACAATAGATAAGATACATGTAGATCTATGTTTATGTAAACTTTCAGTGACTTCACTCTGCTTGGTAGAACATTTGAGTTTGGAACTAACTACCATTTACAGTGTGAGTTCTAAGTTCAAAGAAGTTTTTGATTCAAACATATATTTTGTTTACTTTGGAAAGAGTTTTCTCCCCTTGCCAATCTCTGTCCGAATACCTTCCCTTTCTAATTTGTTTTTGTATTTATACTAGGCAAACCTGCTTCCTTGTTCAGTAGTTATTGTCTTTCTAACGGTAATTATGTCGTGACACGGGGAAATACTGTCGAAAAAGGGGCGTGTATGGGACATATGGAGTAAGTAAGATGGAAAACGAAAGTAAAAATAGGAGGGCAAGAGAGCTAAGGGAAAACACGGTGAAAGTGGCACAAGAGTGAAAACAGAAAGCGATATAATGGTGGAGATTAAGTGAAAGACGGAAAGTGAGAGAGAGACAGATGGACCGGCGGAATAAGAGAAACAGACAGAGAATGAGGGAGGGGGGAATAACAGAGATGGAGGGGGCAGGGGCGGAAAGAGAGCCAGAAAGATAAAAAAATGGAAAATAGAGAGAGAGAAAGTGAAATATTTAGATGAATAGTGGAAGAGTTAGAAAGAAAACTAGAAAGAGAATAAGTGCGATAGAGAGTGAGAGGATAATAATACTACTGATAATGATGATGATGATGATAATTATAATCCTGATGATGATGATAATAATAATAATAATAATGATGATTATGATAATAATAATAATAATAATAATAATAATGATGATGATGATGATGATGATAACGAGCCGATTGGATGAAGATAGTTTGGTGGATATAAATTGTATTGGCAAGTGTATGATGTGTATGATGAAAAAAAGACAATCAATAGAAGTTGTGTGCTAAAAAAGGAAGTTGTTTTGCCTTTTGATATAACAAAAAAGCTTAAGGCAACGTGTTAGGCTTTTTTTTTTTTTTAAAGTTGAATGATAGTTACCACGCAAAATGTTTTAGCCTGGATAAAAAGATCAAAATGTACTCACCAAGAAATGACCAAATTAACTGACACTGTAGGACTTGTTTAGAGTTCGGACATCTGCCCCAATGAAACACACTTCCGCTATATATATGCCCTCCGTTTAACCAGGAAATGATCGAGAGCGTGTTATTCTTTTGTCCACCGTTTCAATGTGTCGATCACCGCATTGGTCATGACATGAATTCTTTTGTTGTCAATAGTTGTAAACAACTTTTTGTTGTGGACCAACTAGACAATGGACGGACACGTTTTCCCTTGTCTATAGTTCATTTTCAGCAACATCACACTCCATGCAGTCAGTGGCGGAGAAGTGGTGTTGAAACCAGGGCCGGCTCATCCACATAGGCAACCCAGGGGGCCGCCTAGGGCGCACAATTTTTTTGGGGAGGCATAATTGAGGATTGTTTGTTTAATTTTGGAATTTAGAAATATACACTAAATTAAAGTTTAGTACTTCTGCGCGCTACATGCATAGGCAGACGAATTACTAGTTAATGAAAGGCGAAGGGTATTCTATTTAAGTTGTCTAAGAAAATAGGAAAATATGCCCTAACACTACTCAGTTTCTCCCTGCCGAAGGCACTTTAATGTGGCGCAGAATTTGTTTTTGCCTAGAGCGTCAAAATTTATAGAGCTGGTCCTGGTTGAAACCGGTGTCTTGCTATTAGTTTAGTTGAGTACATAAAAAAATAAAAAGATCAAATATTTGTTGTAATAATTTAGTAATTTTGTAGAAATGTAGCGGTTTTTTTTTTAAGAACGTATTTTTTGCTTCGCTTTCATAAGCAGCTAATATACATGTTTTTTTTTCTAAAAATGTAGCTCTAAATGGGAGACAGCAATTGATGTTTCGAAAACACGGTTCTAGTGTGGGGAGTGATGTTATAATTTGTACGTACGTATAGCGAATTAAAATGCTACGGAAGGCCACAGGAAGGGTGGAGAAGCTTGAAACCATTACTTTTATCGTACGTTATATTTGGATGACCCCTAACTAAATTAATTTTGTTGAAAATGTTTCGGGTCAAGTCCGTGTATAAAGGTTTACGCCTCTGGAAGATCAAACGCGAAAATTGTTTGAACAGTTTGAAAATAATTTGTTTTTGCATGCCCAGCCTTTACACAAAAGACAAAAGGTAAATTGTCAATGAAACTTTGAGTGCGGCCAATGAATTAGTGACTTATTCATTGAAACATAATGTCTACACCTACCAAAGCGTTTTTATTTTACTGCGTCTATATAATACAGTTTTCCTGATTGATGCATAGTATACCTGCTGAAGCATGCATAAGGGCAAAAAATGTTTTGTTTCAGCAGTCCTGAACATCACAAGGGGAGATCACTACATTTTCTTTTCAACTTACTCACGTCCCTTGGAAAACCATTTTTTTACATTAATGTTAAAATTAACGTATAAGATGTGGTTTTTTTTTTCTCCTTTCTTACAGAGATCATTCATGATATCACAACTTAATTAGATTAGTGTTAAAATTTCGAGACATGTTTAAAAAAATAAATAATTAGTGAGCATTAAGGGTTAGCGGAGTAGCCAGGATTGCAAGATGGAGGGGAAGAGCGAGAACAGGAGAATCCCAAAACTTGCAATATTTCATCCTAAACGATTTTTTAAAATATTTTCTAGCCAAATATCATACTTTCAACGATTCAAACTTAGATTAGACTTAGACATTTATACGTTTTATATTCTCGTTTTCTGCACTAAACTTTGATCGTGTCAATTTTATTTTTGGAATAACAAAGTATGGACATATTATTGGTTATAGTCCGAACAATGTACTGGGCTATATATATATATATATATATATATATATATATATATATATATATATATATATATATATATTAACTGGAGCGCGACTGCTTTTTTTGGGGGGTTTTTATTAGAAGAAAATAAGCGACATGGAGTTGTAGACAGTCAATCTTGAGTTAAGTCAATTCAAGTTGTTTTTTTTCCTTTTATAGGATAGGTATTTAAATTTGGTGTTTTAAAAGTTAATTTTAATTTGAAGTTAACTTTAACAAGCCGAAATAATATTTTTAATTAAATACTAAATGGTGCTGTGGCAAGTATATGTAAACGAAATATTGAAATTATTAATTGCAACAAGACAGTGTATATACGAAAGTTATACTGACGATAATTTGAATAACAATTAGTCTAGCGTCATAAAAAATACCCGGGACAAAGTCGCAACAATTTTAGGCCTATACCGAACCAAAGTAGTTACCGGTATTTACAAAGTAGGCCTAACTTATTTTTCAAGCTTAAAAAAAAAGTTGCGATATTAATTTTCGGTGGCCGAAGGGCAGCGTTTTCGGCTGAAGTCCCGAACCTCCTGGGTTCAAATCTTGGTAATGGGTAGGATTCGCTCCCTGAGTCTGCCTCGTTCTGATTGGTTCCTGACTTTAGTTGGGGGGTAAAGTAAAGGTGTCTGGTAATTCTGCTAGTATTAGTAATTTGCCGTGGCCACAGAAACTGTTGAACGCTGCTCCACCGGCCCGATGGATCAATTTGGTCCGACTGGGTACGTTTTATTAATTTTCAATGTTTTTAATGCAAATGGCAAAAATCAAGTCCAACTAAAAAAAAGTATAAATAAAATAATCTTAAGTCTAAAACTTAAAAAATATGGTTGAAAGTGTTCCTTTGAAAATTTTCGTTCATGACAATGTGTGTAACAGACATAATCATCTCTTTCTTCTCTTCGCCATTATCAACTCCTAGTGGAACATAGGCCATTAACATTTTTATTCATGTCTTCCTGTCTCTGGCTATCTTTTTTTTTAAACTATTTCCAGCTTTTCCCGATCAGAAGCACACCTTTTTCTACTTCTCTCCGCCAGGTGTTGTTGGGTCTACCTCTTCTTCTGGGCGACAGAGATCTTTGTTTTTTGGGGTTTTTTTTAAATCTCATTTAGACAATTATGACATTTATAAAAATTGAAATTGAATTTGATCACTGCAATAGAAAGTGATATATTCTTTTTAAACAAAAGTTTTCTTCAAGGGACACTTTTCATAGCTCACATTAAGCCACAAAGTAACCATTTTAGCACGCCCGATGACGTACGCAGATGTGGATGTGTGTGGGTGTATGTGTTGTGTGTCTTTGTATGTGAGTGTGTGTGTGTGTGTCCTGGTTTTAAGCCTTGTATGTTTAAAAGAGAAGATGAAAATGATTTTGAAAGAAAAGCCAAAATTAAATAGAAAAGAAAAATGGGGGAAAAAAAACAAAGTAATAGAAAGCAAGAGACGCTGGGAGAGACGAAGCAGAAAGAGGTGATAGAAGGTGATAAAGGTAATAGGCTTTGGCAGTGCCGTCGCTAGGGATTTGGGGGCCCGGGGGTCTTGACCTCTTTAGGGGCCCCTGCATTTTGACATTTGACATTACGACATGAGAAAAAATAAATTCGGACACTCCTTTACGGGGCCCCCCTCAAGTAGGGGCCCGGGGGGACTTTCGAAATTGGACCCCCCTCCCCCTCCCCTAGCTACGCCACCTCGCTTAGGTAATAAAAAGGTAATAAACCTTGCACGTACGTCATTACCTAAACTAATCGTATTGCTTCAAATAAAGGTAGATTTATTTATATGTGTTCGTTTGTAACAAAAGCCAACTGGTTTTATATAAAAAAATTACCTCATTACATGCTACATCCCCACTCCATACCGTTACACTCCCTTCTCATTTATTTATGTGGTATATAATGCCTCTTTTTTTGTCTTCAAGCTAGATATATTTAAAAAAAAAACATTTATACATACATAATTTAATAAAACGTTGTGCACGCTCTTAAACTAAATCAGTAAAATAATTGTGGCAGGAATAGTAACTGTACAACTGTGAGTGTGTAAATACCTGTGTAGTTCTGTGCATTCTGGAACTTAGTAAAACACTTTAGATTTTATTATTGTAATATGTTGACTGAACTTAGTGACTTAATAAGTAAATTAAAGTACCCTTAAGTACTCTTCGGACCAAACTGATTATAGGGCTGGTAAAGCAGTGTTTGCCAGTTTCTGTGACCAAGACATACGAGAGGATGTGTGGCCAGCACAACGCCCAGCCGCCCTTACTTTATCCCAACTAATGTCAGTAACCCATCAGAGCTGGGTAGACTCAAAGACACCCTCGAGTCCTGGGAAAAAAAATCCTAGCCTGCACCAAGATTCGAACTCAGAACCTTCAGTACGCCAGTCGAACGCGCTGCCCGTGCCCCATAAGACAAGGATGGCATATATGAAAAGTCTTTGTGATTTTCGGAAAGTATGACGTAGCTCTGTCTTGTTCCGCCCCTGGACAATTTATTGCTATTTAACAGGTAAGGTGTCCTTCCTTAGGCAATCTCGGTAAATAAGAGGCAGTGGGGAAGGAGGAGACGCCCATGTAAACATCAGGGGCTGAATAGATTTAAAGACAACACAACTTCACCGGGCCTAGATTTATTACCAAAAGTTGGAGCATAGATCTTTAGTGGATGGCACTTAAGGCCAGGAAAGCTAGTAGAAGGGGACTTTTTAAATACATTTCTTATCCAACATGTAGGCCTCTAATATATGGATCATGTATAGTACTAATAACTAAACTTATCAATATGGAGACAAAAAATGTTTTTAATTGGTTGCCATGAAGATGGCGACTATTTTTTTAAATTATAATTTTTAACTTGAATTAAAAATGCCACTTCTTTTTTATTCGTCTATATATTTTATTAAAATTTAGGCTATATATTATATACACACATAAACTTCATTTGTGCAAATTGGGCAGAGGTAATCGCCCCTGTCACTAGCTCATCGCACCTCTGTGGATAGCGACAGGCTGCGCATTAGGTAGAAAGGCCCGATGGTCATGGATTTTTTTCCTAGCAGCAAACGGTGATTTATATTAGAAACGGTCCACCACTGAAACCTTTTTTTCAAAAGGAGCGTCCCAAAAACCTTGCTAAGCTAATACCCGTTTCTTATCTTCGTTTTTTATGAGAGACAAATAATTGTGTGTACGTTTATCTCACGCTAGCTAGAGACATGTACTTGATGAATGGCCGTGACTCACTAATCAAAGGGAAAGTGAACAATATCTGCACCTCTCCTAATAAGTATGCTGAATGAAAACATCAGAAACAATTATTTTCTTTAACCCTTACAGTCCCGGACGCGTATATAGCGGAACTGAAGGCAGCATAGATAGAAGTAGGTCGGTACGGGAAGGGTTAAAATCCCATCCCATTGTTTTTTTTTCCTGTACGCAAATACTAATAGGTAAAGTATCTTTCGGACCAAACTGATCATAGGGCTGGTGAAGCAGCGTTCACCAGTTTCTGAGGCCACAAGCATGCCCAGCCGCCTTTACTTTGTCCCAAATAAAGTCAGGTACCCAACAGAGTCTGATTAAACTCAGTGACATCTTCAAGTTCCGGGAACAAATCATAGCCTCCACCGGAATTTGAACCCAGAACCTTCGAATCGTCAGTCGAACGCATTGCCTCTCGACCACTATGCAGCCTCCCCCATACTAATACACACATTTTATTTTGCCATATTGCTATTTGGAGTTATAAATCTTTATTTGAATTTTTACTTGAGTTGGAATGACGGATTTTTATTACCTGTCACATTGATGACGTTAGCCCATGTATGAGGTGGCCACAAATTTAAAACGTAAAAGAACGATACACTTAAATGCAAATTTTATGCGCGATCGTGACATAAACTGCATGTATAATCCATTATCCACCTCAACTGCCCCATCCAATCCCTCCTTCCAATTAATTGTGTCTCTATCTTGGTTTTCTTTCAGTACATTCAAAGACTATAATAAGCTGGACTGCTCTCTCTATTTTAAGAGCTTATATGGTTCTTTTTCTCTGTGCACAACCTACACGGTTGTCTTAACGCTTCCCGTACCGACCTACTTCTATCTATGCTGCCTTCAGTTCCGCTATATACGCGCCCGGGACTGTAAGGGTTATGACTTCTGCGCTTCTACGTTTGCATTAAAGGTTTCCGCTGTATACAACTTTTGAATTTAATTTTAATTTTTCACTGGGAAAATAATAGCGATTAAATAAAATGGAAGTGTACAGTACAAAAGGGAATCAATAATTCCAAAAATAAGACATTCAAGTAATCAAATAGCAGAAATATTAAAGCAAGCGGTCCATATTATTATTGTCTGTGGTAAATTTGAGAAAAAGAAGAGATTTCGAAGGGATAAATATTATTAATATATAACTTTTTTGCCACTTTTTCAGATATTCGTAGGAGAGGTTGGAGGCGTGTGATGTGAACATACAAAAAAAATGATAAAAACAACAGTTGTTGTATGAATGGATCTACAATTACTGTCTTGGACGAGTTTCTATGTTTTCCAATGGGTAGAAAAAAAGAAGACAAAACACATTTTTGTTAGTTTTCACACAGACAATCCTTGTGTAGTTAGAATAATTCTAAATGAATTAAATTGAAAAAAAAACATATGTTGATATGGGAGATAAATCTAATACAAGTTGTGATATTTTGGGTTAATATGAACGGCCCTTGTACTTTCCTGAATTAGAAAAAAAATTCATAACTTGAAATAAAAACTTTAACAAAAAATTAGAACAAATTAAAAAAAAAAAAAAGAAACCATAATATACTAGATTTATTCTTAACAAACAGACCATGACTAGTAATAGATTATGATAAAATCTCTGGTCTTTCAAATAATGATATTATCAGTGTTAATAACAGAATCAAAACCGAAATATGCAAGAAACCTAAAAGAATAATTTAGCTCTGGAATAAATGCAATACAACAGACCTACATCAAGCAGCAATAAAATTTCAAATTACTTTCCTTAATAAATACAATATAAACAGTCCAGTTGAAGATATTTGGCAATTCATAAAAACAAACTTAAAAGCAATAATGGCTGATTTTTTTGCCAACAAAACAAACATCAAATAAAATTAATAATTGTTGGTTTAACACTAATCTAAAGAATTTGTGTAAACAAAAAGAAAATTTGTTAAAAAAAAATTTAAGGCAACTAACTCAATTAGACTACATAAAAAATACCTTAAAATTATACATTTAACTCAGAAACAAAGCAGACAGCTGCAGAATGAATATGTAAACAATGTAATTTGTAAAGATAATAATAAAAACGTATGGTCCTATATTAAATCAAGAAAAATGGACACTACAGGCATAGCTCCACTAAAAGGCAACAAAAATGAAACTTATAACAACAATGAAACTAAAGCTAATATCCTAAACACACACTTTGCATAATCTTTTTCAAATCCAGGTGACAAAAAAATCTCCGTAAATTTAAATAACCTAGACGAGATAGAAAATATAAATGTAGATGAAAAACGTATTAAACAACGCCTATGCAACTTAAAAGTAAACAAAGCTTTTGGTCCAGATGAAATACCAGCAAGACTGCTTAAAGAACTAATTAATAAAATATCACCAATCTTTAAATTACTTTTTCAGGCCTCCCTAAACTAGGGCAAAGTTCCCAAAGACTGGAAATTAGCCAATGTAACTCCTCTTTTCAAAAAAGGACATAAATCTGACCCTGGAAATTACAGACCTGTTTCCCTAACAAACATAACTTGTAAATTACTTAAGCATATAATTTATAGTAGTATAGTAAATCATCTAGACAAACTTAATAATAATAATAATAATCATAATATTTGTATAGCGCTGCCAACAAACATAATGTAAGCTCAGAGCGCGTTTAACATACAACTAAGAATACGGATATTACCCTAGGCCAGGTAGGCCCTAACAGAGCTAAATTGATGATTAAAAAGACAAAACAAATAAATGTAGCATTAACCGACCCAACCCATAAATAAGACAGTAAGTTTCTAAAGCATGTTAAATGTTAGCCAAGGTAAATATTGAAATAATGAGTTTTTAAGTTCTGTTTGAAAGTAACAGTAGAGCTTGTTCGCCTCAGTTGAATGGGAAGTTGATTCCACACCTTCGGACCGGATACTGAGAAGGCTCTAAGGCAAACGGTCGTCAGAGAGAAACGGGGCTCTTCCAG
Source organism: Anisus vortex (assembly GCA_949126835.1). NCBI lineage: Eukaryota > Metazoa > Mollusca > Gastropoda > Planorbidae > Anisus > Anisus vortex. The sequence continues at coordinate 25,339,530 of OX421507.1, forward strand.
AAGCGATGAGTTGGCAGAACGAAGTGTTCTTTGCGGGACATAAGGTGTGATTAGTGCCTTGAGATAGGACGGAAACTTGTTATTAAAAATGCACTGATGGCAAAGTAGCGCCACTTTATACTCAATTCTGGCTTTCACGGGGAGCCAGTGGAGCGAGAGTAGAAGGGCAGTTCCCGAGTCTCTTTTAGACCTGCACATAACCAAACGCGCAGTACTGTTCTGTATTCGCTGTAGCCTGGCGATTTTGTCCTCGGGCAGGCCGGCTAGCAGGGCGTTACAATAGTTGATACGCGAAAGTATCAGAGTGACTGCCAGTGTCTTTGCAGAATCATTGGACAAATAGGGTCGTATTTGGCCGAGTCTACGCAACTATAGATTTAGACCTCTGCACTCTGTGCCCTCACCAACATGGGTTCAGATGACTTGTCTAAGGGATTAGATAATAACAACCAAATTGATGCTATATTACTAGATTTTTTAAAAGCATTTTATAAAGTTCATCATTCTAGTCTTCTAAAAAAAACTTAAATACTTTGGCATCTCTGGTCCCTTACATCAGTGGATTCAGGACTTTCTTATAGGCAGAGAACAAACAGTGATAATAAATGGCTCTAAGTCATCACCAATAACTGTAAACTCAGGAGTTCCACAGGGAACTGTTCTAAGACCCCTACTATTTCTAATTTATATTAATGATCAACCAAATTGCATTAACACAGGAACAAAAGTAAGATTATTTGCCGATGATTGCATAATTTTTAGAATAATAAAGACAGGAAAAGATAGTGAACTTTTACAAAAAAACCTAGATGAACTTCGAAAATGGAAATAAACTAGAGTATGTCTTTTCATCCAGAAAAATGCCAACTAATAAGGGTATCCAAGAAAAAGAAACAAATAATAACAAACTACTACATTCATGGTAAAGAACTAACTCAAACTAACAATGCTAAGTATCTAGGAGTAATAATAAATGATAAGTTATCTTGAAACCCTCATATTGATGAAGTAATTAAAAAATCAAACAAAACCTTAGGATTCATAAAAAGGAACTTTTACAAATGTAATAAGAATATAAAACTAAAATGCTATCTCACATTAGTTAGGCCTATACTAGATTATGCAGGATCTGTATGGGACACATCAACTACAGAAAACATTAAAAAATTTGAACGAATTTAAATACAAGCTGCAAGTTTTATAACTAGGGAATATTCCCAAATTGACAAGAGTAACACCATTAGTCAAATCACTTAACCTAGAAACACTAGAGGACAGAAGGGCAAAGAGTAAAGTAGTAATAATACATAATGCATTAAACTCTGATTTGGAAATACAACCCAATGACAACCTGTTGCAAAGCTCAGATAAACATAAAGACAAAAACACTTTCCTTATCCCCTATGCGAGAACAAATGCATATAAGTACTGTTTCTTCCCGGGTAGCATTCGGGCATGGAATGGGTTGCCTGGACAAACCAGGAAAACCAGTAACTTAAAATCATTTAAAACATTACTAAAAATGCAAGACTAGACTCGGACCACGGATGAGCGCAGGACGCAATAATCTTATATATAGAAGGAGCGTCTGTAATGTATAAGATAAGATAATATAAATAATGAGCAGAAACATATTACAACATGCCCGCAACCCTACGCCTCTTGTCCCCCATAGCTTTCTACTTGAAGACTTTATTTTTTTTAAAGTTTTACCTTTGTTAAAAAATTAAAAAATCTAAAAACACACACACACAAACGTCAAAACCTGTATCCTGAAAGGTAAAGTCTTGTCATATGCACAGGTAGATTGCTACATGCTTTGTTTTGTTCTTGTCTTGGACACAGATGATAAAATTCGATGTTGGAATTTCCTTTCAGATATTATAGCTAGAGGATAGAGTCCGTATTTGTCCATTGATAAACAATAGGTTTATGTGTGAGTTAGTGTTATTTGTGTTATGTGTTTGTGTATGTGTTTTAGGGACAGGTAATATTTATTAGACAAATAGCTATTTTGGGAAAATTATAAATACATCAATTCTGTTCGATATTGAGTTCTATGGTTCATTCGTACATCGGCAACATACTTTGTTAGGCAAGACAACAACACTATATTATTGGAATTAAAATGATTCGTTTCGTGGTTATATTTCTATCCTGCATCTGTTGGAGCAACGCTTTAAAACTTCAGTTAGGTAAGCTGCATTTGTTTGATCTTTTACATCTTTATTAAATAAATTATAATGCAAAGTGCTAACATAGTATTAGTTTTACACTACGAACTTGCACATTTTAGCGTTTTCTATATTGGTTAAGTTGGTCAACTCGTCTGTGGTTATTGGCCTAATTAACATAAATTCACTAAACAACTCCGTGTGACAGAACAACACTTTTATTGTTGAATATACATATGCTTATGCAGCAGCATCGTAGCCAATAGGTTCAATGTAGTGGGGAGATAATAGGGCAATTCTAGTGGAAGGTAGGGGAGACTACTGTGAGGGCGGTAGGTGTTAAGATGGTGTGGGAGGAAACAGTAAAATGTTTTTAATATACTGCAGTGTTTGGATATAGTGCACAATGATAATTAAAAATTGGCTACAGCTATAGACCAGTCTCAGTGAGACCTGATCTTTTCAATAGGTCAGGGTCTTATCGTGTGTATGAACTTCCGGTTTTCTTCCAGAGACACTATTTATTATTGGCTATAGATACATATAGAGGCAAAATTATTTTTTTTGCATCAAGCAATAAGTTTGAGAATAAAACTAAGTAATTTCTTCACGTCAGACATTCACAATCTATCGTTTTCTTTCTGCAACATTTTAAAAAGAAAACATACATCATTTCTTACATTTCAGGCATGTTTTCTTAGTAAATGATCGAATATGACTGGAATACATGTATAACTATCCTGCTTGCATAATCATTAAGGCTAGTCAATAGCAAAGTGATTCTGAACCGATGCAAACGTTTATCCTAAAATGTTGATAAAGTTATATTTTATATAATTAACAATAGTTCAAAAGTTAAAATTATATTAGATGATTCAAACTTTTATCAGGGGTATGCAAAATTTCTCGCCATTGGTCCGCAAAAGAAATTTGATTCAATTAAACGGGCAACACATTTAAAATATTTATTCACATTATTAATAGAACGAATTTAAAACAAAAACTACTGCTTTTAGAAGCTTTCAGAGAGACAGCCAAAAGGAAATGCCGCAGCCCATGAGTCGCCTGTTACACAGCGCTTCTATTAAGTTGGTTCCTTCTCGAATAATGCTTCTGTTATTTCAAAACGGTGACCTTGCGGCAGCGCGTTCGGCTGGCGTACCGAAGGTCCTGGGTTCGAATCCTGGTGCAGGCAAGGATTTTTTTCTCGGAACTGGAGGATGTCCCTGAGTCTACCAATCTCCTTAGTTGGGGTAAATTAAAGGCGGCCGTGCATAGTGCTGGCCACTGAAACTGGTGAACGGTGCTTCACCGGCCTTATGGATCAATTTGGTCTGACGGGATACTTTACTTTTACCTTTTTATTTCAAAACAACACTTTTTTAAAACTTATGGACCAAAAACATATAATAATACATATAGAAATACAAATGTATTGTGGCACAAGGATGCTATTCAAAAAACACTATGTGCGTTAATATTTACATAGTGTAATACTAAAACTCCCCAAAAGGCTTTAAGAAAATACGTTACATTCATACAAATGAAACATAATAATTTTAAGAACATATTTTGTTTAGCTTGACAATGTTACTGGATTATTATGAATGTGTTTTCGTGAACTAATTGTTTTACCTGTATGAAATTATGTATATGCCATGGTTACCGTCAAACTCTACGCAATGATTGATAGTCTAAAAAATAATTAAAAATGTAGATAGCTTTAATAAATATTTAAAATTTACATAATGGTGGTTGCCACCCTAAGCTAATGTAATCATTAGTTCTTATGTAAATGAACCTAGAAGCACAAGAGCAAAGAAGGGCAAAGAGCCAAGTAGTCATAATGCATAACACGTAAAATTCTTACTTAGAAAAACAGCACAACAGTTTATTACAATGCTCAGATAAACATTAGGATAAAAGCACTTGTTCATATTTCAATGCAGAACCAAACAGATATGTCTTACTTTCTTCCCGACTAACATGGAATGGGCTGCTTGAAAAAAACAGGAAAATCAACAACTTAACATCATTTGAAATCCTCAACAAAATGCAATACTATATTTAAATAAACAATGGATAAGCGTTGGTAGCAATAATCTTCTGTAGATAAGTTACATCTGTAACATAGACTAAATACTAAATTTAAAAATATGAGTTTTGTGTCATATTCTTTTTCAACATAAGCAAGCACTGTTTACTGAAAACGTGTAAAATATCCCTATAAACCATTTTTTAAGTTTGCAGGGCTAGTATGTTTACCAACTTGTCATAAACTCGTGGGCCTGGTCTATGAGGCATCCAGAAGAACCCTCCTCAGTCATAATTGTATACTGTATACTTTATACTTTCCTTTTTTGGGGTCTTGGGTATTGTCATAGATCGGGAATCGTGAGTGATTGGGTTTATTGTGGCTTGTTGTCGTAGAGTTTGATGTGCCGACGCTGTAATCGACCTGGAATATTGTTTAGTTCTCTCATGGCTCGTTTAGATGAAATAAAATACACACACAAACAGTTCTAAAGTGTACACAGCAAATCTCTGGTGATGGTTATAATGTTTATTGTAATTTATTAATCCAATGGGGAATATACACGAATCGCTACAGTAATAGCTAGCATTAGCATATGGTACTGTCATGTAATCTATCATTAAGTTACACAACTACACTATGGAATTTCTATTACTCAGCGGAAATCTAGAGTCTAAAACATGCGGTTGGGGGGGGGTCTAATAATGTGAGTCGAAGATGTAGAGATAGTTTATAGGCCGAGCGCCAAACCAGAACTGATTTCTAAGTTTTCGTGCTAGCGTCCTTGTCTGTTCAAAATCACGTGATCACTCTCAATTTGGTTGGTTAACTCACTTAATTTAGACTGAGATATCATTCATATTGGCTAGTTCAAAAATTATTTCTGTATCAAGGGATGGCTCACTAGAGGGAAAGAGGGGTGTAGGCGGGGTGGGGGCTGTAGATGAAAGGAATTAATACCGCCAACAACCTGGTTAGTAGGGGAAACAATGAATAGTGGAAATGATTCATCTACCCTACAGAGGACTTAAAATCACTATGTTAAGTGCTCAGTGGTCAAATTTCCCCCAGAAGTGTTATACATGTGTGAAACGATTTCGCTGGTCAGTTCCTCGGAACAACTGGGTTACCTAACACGTCGCTGTGAGTTGGGTAGGTGGTGGGGAGATAAGTGGGTGGCGGGGAGAGCGCGGAAGGGGGGTGTACAGAGAGAGCGCGGAAGGGGGGTGTACAGGAAGGGGTTAAGCGAGGGGGGTCGAGTTTTTAAGACAATGACGAATTGTCTATATATATGTATTCTGAATTAGCAATGGGGATTAATAGTTACTGACGTGATATCTGTATAAACACATTAAAATAACAACATGAATTAATAATCGAAGACATGATATAAATATATACATTGAAGGTTTCACATACTGACACATACTCTCTCATTCATATAAGATTGAGTACCATCTCTGCAGCATTTAGTTAGTAATCTTTGAATTGGGAATAAAAGAATGTAGTGAAGATTGGGGAAAGGTGTTGAGAGTTACAGTTGTGTGAGATAGAGATGTTTTATGGTGTCAGACTACTCTCCTCCTTTCTATCCTAAACTTGCGCTAATCTATGATCTTACGTTCCACTATCTATCTACGTTAGTGCTAATAAGTCATCCAGAACCGTGACAGGTATGTCACCAAGAATGCTTAGCACTGATGGGTTATCTGACATCATTGTGGGAAGACCTAAACATAATTTTAAAAAAACACAGAACAATAGATACAGCTAGAAGTGTACACGTTTTTTAAAATCCCTTTTTAGAAATCTTTCTTGTATGCAAGACTTGTAAATCTAAGTTCGCCAGTTGTAGTGCCCACAACATTTTTGGTAGAATATGTTACGCCTTTGCCTAATACGGGGAAGACGGGCTGGACGCCTTTTAGACCAGGCATTTACTAGGCTGTCTATCCGCCTATAATCTAATGGTACAGCACGTACTGATGTTTGACTAACGCGCAACATAGTTAAATCACTAAGCTAGAAACACTAGAGAACAGAAGGGCAAAGAGTAAAGTAGTAATGATAAATAAGGCATTATAATCTTACTTAGAAATACTACACAATAACAACGTGTTGCAATGCTCAGATAAAGATAATGACAAAAACACTTTTCTATGACGCAATTTTTAAAAAAAAATTGTAAAATATAAGATGACATAAGACATCATATTAAAAAATTAAGCTTGTAAAACTTAAATAATTTTACTTTCAACACTTTGTAAAGTCTATTCGCTGTTTTAAAAAAGTTTGTTTGTCTTAGTTCTATAATTAATGAAACGTGATATTTATTTTAATGGCTTGATGCAAGCCACCCTTTCTTTTATTCCATAGTTTTATCGTATGTTTATCAAAAGTTTATTACATAAAATTCTATCGCGACTTTTCACTGCGGTTTATAGTGTCCAAGTCTATTGTAAACTGACTTACAGTGTATTTACTTCTTCATTTTCAGAGTCATTAGAAAATTTAGAAAACCTATATCAACAGCTCATTAAGGAACGATTATCCAGTGGTTTCTATAATGTGAAAGGTAAGAATTATTTGTTGATCATTATAAACACGTTTATAAAAACAATTGAGAGTTATAATAATAATAACAAAAATTAAGGACACGAAAGGTCCTGGGTTCGAATCCTTGTGAAGGCTAAGATTTTTTCCCCAGGGTTCAAGGGTGTCCCCGAGTCAACCCAGCTCTGATGGGTACCCGACATTAGTTGGTAAAAAGCAAAGGCTGTGCATTTTGCTGGCCACACAAGCGTATGCCGTGGCCACAGAAACTGGTGAACGCATCTTCACCAGCCTTATGATCAGTTTTTTTGTTAAATATAGAGAGTGAAAGTATAAATAATAATAGGCAAATAATATTTAAGAAGAATTGTTGATTTCTTGTATTGTGAAAGGTATTTTTTAATGTGGTCTTTACAATGCATAGAGCATTCAAATTTTCGGAGAATATAAGAGATAACTTTTACTAGAGTTAAATCTTAGATCTCAAATATAATTATAAATCTCATTTCCTGCTGCTTGACCACTACACCAACTAGCTGACCTAAATGCTCGTATTTTTACTATCTACAGTCACGCCAAATGTTATCCTATTCCTGGTGGAAGGACTTGATTCCCACACGATGTCTACGGCAAGGAAAATTTTATCAGAAACGACACCCAGCAACTCAATGCATGCACTTGACAACTTTATAACTGGATTTATAAAGGTATTGGCATCAAAGAATAAACTTGTTTCCTGCGAGTACTTGTCCTGTGTTAAATCTACGGCCTTTGAGATTTGACCATATGTGGTTAAATGTAGTTAAATGTAGTTGGGCATTATATGTGAAATGGACGATTAATCATAAGAAAGTTATAGATTATACTCCCAGATTTCCAACCCTCCCGACACTTATTGTAAGAAGAGCCATTAGATGGCGAATATTCAAAGCAGACAAGAGTAACACCAATAGTTAAATCACTAAACTTAGATCACTTATGGACAAAAGGGCAAAGTTCAAGTAAGTATAATACATAAGGCATCAAACTCTAATTTAGAAATACGACACACTAACATTCTGTTGCAATGCTCAGATAAACATTATGCGATAACAGTTTCTTATAAGTACTCTTTCTTCCCGAGTGGCATCCGGTGGCAACGAGCAGCAACGCGTTTGGCTGGTGTTCCGAAGTCCCTGGGTTCGAATCTTTATGAAAGCTTGGATTATTTTTTCCGGCACTCGAGGGTAAAGGCGGCTGAGCATTGTGCCGAGGCTACAAAAACTGGTGAACTCTGCTTCGCCGGTCCAATGATCAATTTGGTCCTACGGGATACAGTATTTACTTAGGGAGTCAATATTCTTTTCAATCACATTTACCATTTTCTTTTTATTTATTGTAATTTTAAATTATCTTCAGTTTATATGAGGCCATTAAATATGTCATTATTTTTACTTTCGTAGAAATATTTTTGAACACGGTAAATTCTTAGTAATTTTTTTGGAGTAAAGATTTACTATGACAGTGCTGTATTATTTTGTTTTTACTTTAATCTTGAAAAAAATTTACTCTCATTTTGCTATTTTTTTGTATTCCTAAAATAAGAAATTCAAAACTATTCATGAAATAGGTTTACATAATTAATAGTTAGATGAAATAGTAATTTTTAAATTATTTAAATGATATTTTGAACGTGTTTATAAAATAAATCTATGCAGATTCTTCTCTGCGCCCGCCTCCTCTTACAATCCTGGCTTCGTGATTGGTGGAAAGTAAAGGTAAAAGAGCACTTCTGATGGGAACATTATTTCCTTGTATGACGTGGTCATCGAAACAAGGCCATTTCCAGACTTGAAATGTAATCTTCACTGAAATGTAGTGATGGTTATGATACTCTTGTATACACTTTTATCTCTTGTTCTTGTGCAGCCCCACAGCCGCGATCAAATGGTCGCCGACCTTGCTGCAGCCTCATCCTCTATCTTCTCCGGCTTACCCGAGAGGAATGGACAAATGGGTTGGGTCCAGCAAGGCAACAATACCTGTCTACAGCATGATCAAAGCAAGAAATTAGCCAATCTCTTCAAGATTATGTCCAAGTCTGGTAAGTAATAGGCATGTACCCATTGGCCTCAAAGTTAGCGAAGTGTGTAAACCGCCGATACGATCACAATGACATTACGAGGGAACGCATGTAGGACAGGCCCCGCTGTGGGTCCGAGACCCTTTGCACATCCGAGAGGCCGAGGCAGAGCCTTTACTAGCTTATGTAGCGCCCCAGAGAAAATCTTTAAGCGCCGCCCCCTTGCATACTGTAATTGCTTATTTAGTGCTATATTTGCTATATTTAGACTTCATTCGCCTCCGCCCTGGAAGTGTCGCCCCGGGCATTTGCCCCTTCTGCCATCCTCCATGTGAGGGCACTGGGCCACGGGGTTTCGGTGGGGAGGAAGCGATGGACTCAGCAGTCCCGTCTCACGAACCACCCGCGTGCCTGGATACCTTTACCTCGTCGGCATCCGTCCGTCTCCAAGAGACGATGGTGTAGCTTCACGGCAAAGGTGACCAGCTGCACCGCCGAGAATGGCTGTGTAGGCCAACTCGGGAGTGGCAATCCCTGCCGCACTTCAGGCATTTGAAGGTGGATGGCTGTTTTAGTAGAACCTTCCGCCTCGCTCTTTTCTGGATGGCAGCCTCCTTGCGCCCAGTTTCTGCGCGGGATAAGCCAAGCCTGACTGTGAGCCTCCAGGTTGGTCGGTCAGAAGCTTGGCATTCCCATGTATCAAGGTCAATTGAGCTCTCGTTCAGGTTCCTTTTGCAAAGGTCCTTGAACCGCAGTTTTGGGCGCCCTATCTTCCGGTAGCCTTCGACCAGTTCTCCATAGAGGAGGTCTTTAGGAATGCGACCTGCATTCATCCTCTTCACATGGCCGAGCCACCTGAGGCGTTTCTCGCTGAGCACAGCGCGAAGGCTGCTCATGTTGGCTCTCTCCAGCACCTCTGTGTTGGAGACCCTATCCTGCCACTTGATCTGCAGTATTCTCCGTAGGCACCTCATATGGAAGCTGTTGAGTTTCTTCTCGTGCCTCGCGTATGTGGTCCATGACTCACAGCCATACAGGAGAGTGCTGAGTACGCAGGCGTGGTAGACCCGCAGTCTGGTCCTCTCGGTGAGGCTGGAGTTGTCCCACACTCGCTGTTTTAGTTGGGCCATGACTGTGGCTGCCCTGGCTATCCTGCTGTTGATCTTCAAGTCGATGGACTGTGAACTCGAGATAATGGACCCGAGGTAGGTGAAATTTTCGACAACCTCCAAGGTGTGTCCATCGATGACAATGTTTGGAGGGGTCTCCGTGCCCCGAGCCATGACGTTTGTCTTTTTCAGGCTTACAGTCAGGCCGAACTCCTTGCATGCATGGGAGAAGCAAGTGACGAGATGCTGGAGTCCGTCTTCGGTGTGTGATGTCAAGGCTGCATTATCAGCGAAGAGCATCTCGCGAATGAGGACCTTTGTGACTTTGGTCTTGGCACGAAGACGCGCTATGTTGTAGAGCTTGCCATCGGACCTGCTATACTCCACTGCTGACTGTCAATTCCTTAGAGGTTGCGCCATTGTAGCAAAAAGTGCTGTGCATGTTGTCGTGGAAGGACCTGACCAACGCAAGCAGGTGTGGGGGACATCCGATCTTCTGCAGCAAGCTGAATAGTCCGCCTCGGCTGACCAGATCAAATGCCTTTGTGAGGTCGATAAAGGCTATATAGAGTGGCATCTGCTGTTCCTGACACTTCTCCTGGAGCTGGCGTAGTGAGAAGATCATGTCAACTGTTGATCGACCAGCCCTGAAACCACACCGTGACTCTGGGTAGATGCGTGAAGCGAGGGCCTGCAGGCGGATAAGGATGATGCGGGCGTACGCTTTACCAACGATGCTGAGAAGGAAGATGCCCCGATAGTTGTTACAATCGCTCCTGTCACCTTTGTTTTTGTACAAAGTGACGATGTTAGCGTCTCTCATGTCTTGTGGAATGTAACCCTGTTCCCAGCAAAGGCATAGGAGGTCGTGAAGTTGCTGTAGCAGGGCTGGTTTCCCGCACTTTAGTACTTCTGGTGGGAATCTGTCGATCCCAGGTGCTTTACCACAGGCGAGACGGTCGTTGGCCTTGCTTAGCTCATCCAAAGTAGGTGGAGTGTCAAGCTCCTGAAGAGACCGGCAGGTCTGATATCGCTCTGAGAGCGGAGTCTGTTACAGTGTTCTGCGTTGCGTACAGTTCAAGGTAATGCTCTACCCACCTCTGCATCTGCCTTTCCGGATCGGTGATAACCTCGCCTGTTTTGGACTTGAGGGGGGGCTGTCTAAGAGATGGTTGGACCTATTGCCTTCTTGATGCCCTCGTACATCCCTCTTGCGTTGCCTGTATCGGCGGCTGTCTGAATGCTGTCACAGATATTCAGCCAGTAGGTGTTGGCATAATGACGGGCAGTCTGCTGGGCTTTGCTCCTGGCAGTCCGTAGAGCTTGTAGTGCACTGGGGCTAGGCTTAGCCTTGTAGGCCAGAAGGGCTTTCCTCTTAGCCTCTATCACGGGTTCCTTTTCCTCCCAATGGGCCTCGTACAAGTCAGCATTCTTTCGCTCTTTCTTCCCGTAAACAGTGATAGCTGCGTTGTACATGGCGTCGCGGAGGCGTGGCCACTTGGAGTTGATGGTGTCATCAGCTGTTTCCACTTTGAGGGCACCGTCGAGTATGCCAATGAGCTGTTGGGTTTTCTCGGGGTTTCTGACACAGCTGGTGTTGATGCGTGGTCGGCACTTCTTCTTTGAATGGTGCAACCTCTTCGGCGTTAGGCGCACCATGCTCGACACGAGGGCGTGGTCCGTGTCAGTGGCGAGAGCGAGGGTGTCTCCACGACACCTGGTGTATTTCTTTGCACTTGAAGAAGGTGTTGGTCACGCACAGACCGTGATGGCACGAGAGCTCAAGCAGTCTCTGACCATTTTCATTTATCTTTCCCCTCCCAAAGTTTCCAAGGCATGTGGGCCAGGCTTCCTGGTCAGCTCCTACTTTTGCATTGAAGTCTCCAAGAAGGTAAAGGCTCTCAGTGCTGCATATCCTGGATATCGCTTCATCCAGGGCTTGGTAGAACTGATCTTTATCCTCATCGGTAGAGTGGAGGGTTGGGGCGTACACACTGAAGATTTTGACTGGACCAGAAGAGGTTGACAACCGGAGGGAGAGTAGTCTATCTGTGCCTGTTGTGGGAGGCTATGTGGAGCTGACAAGCGTGTTTCTCACCGCAAAGCCGACATCGTGCTGTCCTGGTTGGTCCGGAGACTTCCCTTGCCAATAAAAGGTGTAGTTGGCTTCCCTGATGGTACCGTTGTCAGCCAGCCGGGTCTCCTGCAGAGCGGCAATGTCAACGTTGAGTCGCGAAAGTTCCCTATCAATAACGGCAGTCTTTTTTGCATCGTCTATTTGTTGGGGGTTGGGGTGAGGCCGGGACACAGGGTCCTGACGTTCCAGCTAGTAAAACGAAGAGCTGGATGCTTCTTACTTGTTTTTGAGTTTGCCTGGTGCGGTTGTTTTTTAGCCCACTTTTAGAGAGATGCCTCTCTGATCCCCACGCACCAAGTGGGGCGGGTAAGCCATGGCGAGACGACACCTAACTGGCTGGGGGCTGCCCAGCTTGAGGCGGGCGGTAGCCATCCATTGAGGTACGATGACCTCTTTCACCGACGAAGGGGACCCCTGGCGCTCGTTTCCTTCGCCAATTGGACGAGCATATAACCGGTAACTGCCCCCTCCCGTGTTGGGTCGGCATCTTGCGATGACGCTGGAGTGTCCTCTCCAGTTGAGCTACAGTGCCTGGGCAAAATAATATGGAGAACCAGCTGGTGCCCATGCAGCAGGCCCCCCTCTCCTCGCAGCTGACGGATCCATAGGAGCAACAGAGTCGATACATCTTGGCTTCAGATGCGCTGCAGGAGTTGCCGGTGATGACGATACAAAGTCAAACCGCCTTAGGGACTCCAACTCCTGATTTTTTGTCAGGGTTTACTTCCTTAGCCTTTCCCGTGAAGGGGTAAGCCGCAAGGCAGCGGTGGTTTGGATTCAGAATATCCTTCTTCTAGATAGGCTACCATCCAAGGTTAACGAGCCCCATCTGCCCGAAGCGACTGGTTTTGAGGCGCCAGTGGAACGCCCATGCCCCTTCTCCTGTTAGTAGAAACGGTTTTGCCGGGCTTAGAAGCTAAGCCACTCGGGAAGGCCAGGAGCTGGACATGGTTGTCAGAGGCTATTTGAGACGCATGCCAGTGGAAGCATTTTATAGGAAGTGGGAGCTTGTCCCCACTACCACCCCCGGCGATAACAACCTTTAAAGTATACCTAAAGTATAGGATTTGTGCTACCGGGTGACATTGCAGGTATAAAGGCGATCCACCACGATAATGATCCTATGCGAAACCGCAGTGAACAACCGCTGGGTTGCGGAAACCCCTACTGTTATACACCAAGGCTCTTGGCGTGTCGTGGTGTGGCTGGAGCCCGGACAGAGCCTTGGTGTGCACCTCCTAAAGCTCACTCCTAAAACGTTACGCCCTGGACTGTCCGTTTTTTAGAGACATTATTACAATTCGTACCAAATTGATAAAGGGACCGGTGAAGCAGCGTTCACCAGTTTCTGTGGCCACGACATACTAGGTGATTTTGTAACCAGCACAATGAACAGCCACCTTTACTTTACCCCAAGATCAGGTACATATCAGAGCTGGGTTGATTAAGCGACACCTTCCAGACCCGGGAAAAAACCTAGCCTTCACCCAGGGCACTTCGTTACGCCAGTCGAACATCCTGTCGCTCGGCCATGGTGCCCCCCTAAACATGCACTTACAAGAGTGTTTTATAGTTAACAAAACTATTATGTTCACTTTTCTTGCAGGTAAATACACAGCGTTGGTGGCCACGGCGCCCTTGACTTCCCCAGGTGTGGCAGGAACATACGCCTCAACGCCAGACATGAAGTTAGAGTCAGACATCCATCTCAACAAATCCGGCTGCGATGGGTTTAAGGATATTGCCAAGCAGCTGATCGATGATTACAACGATTTGAATGTAGGTCATGATGATCATGTCGTATGCATGTTGTTGTTCTACTGCGTGTAAAGGGTGGGGGTGGGGGTAAGGGTCTTCTAATAATTGTGTCAACAGGAGTAACACCAGTATTAAATCACTAAACCTAGAAACACTAGAGGACATAAGAGCAATAAGTAGAATAGTAATTATACACAAGGCATTAAATTCTAATTTAGAAATACAACCCAATAACAGCCTGTTGCAATAATGAGATAAACATAAGTCAACAAACACTTTCCTTATCCCTTATGTGAGAACAAATGCATTTACTTACTCTTTCTTCCCGAGTGCAATTCAGGCATGGAATGGGTTGCCTGAACAAACAAGGAAAACGAGTAACTTAACATCATTCAAAACATTAAAAAAATTGCAAGACTAGACGCAGACCACGGATCAGTGTATGACGCAATAATCTTCTTTATTGAAGGAGCGTCTGCAAACTTGAAAACTACATAGTGTTACGTCCACAATCCCCTTGAGGTCAGAGCCGTGTAGATATCGTTGATAATTATCGTTCGTCCTAGGGTAGATTTTGGTTATTATTATTTATATTTCAGTATTACACGAACTCTCCTTATGGTCCTGGAAACAAACTCTGGATTTGCAATCCATCAGTTCCTTTCCTTTAGGTTGTAGTTGTAAATAAATATATTATCGTATTGTAAACAATGAAACACAAATGGAATAGTAACTTGACGAGGAAGCTTCAGAATAAATGTTGTTGATAATTTAATTCTGGTGGTAAAATATATACAATAGGTGTAGTATTTACAGCAATAATAGAACAGTGCCTACACAAGCGTCCATAACAAGCTAAAAGAAAAGTATTTACAAAACCAACTCTCTGCAAAAACTCTGCAGAAACTGACTGCTTTGAAAAGACAACGCGAATCATTAAATACTCCCGTGGTAGTGCGGGGGACAGACCTATTACTATGAGGGGTAAAATAATGGTATCATTGCAAAACTCATAATAAAAATGATGGGAACTCCCTTGTACGAGAATAATAAACTATTCCTAGCCATTCCGAGAATTTGAGGTCAGCATAAACACGGAATCCTAAGATTACTAAGAATCTTTAGCATTGGTTACTAAAAGTCAAGGAAATGGAAAAACTAAGCCCCGCCCACAAATCTTGCGTAGGGAGAAAAAGAGTGGGGGAATATGTAATGTGTGTTTCAATATTGAGCCACCAATATGTGACAACAGTATGATTAATGAAGCTGAACAACAAAGCGAACTGCTAACCCACCCACACATCTCTAATTGTAAATATTGCTTAGTGTATGCATTTTTCAAACATCGCCTGTCTTTGCTTGTATCTATATAAGATTTCATTTGGCTAAACGTTTATATTAGCTGGTTAGTCTTTTATGTGTAAGTGCTTATTTGTGCATGTATGTCTGTCTGTCTGTCCTTTTATAATTTTAATGAATAAGTCAACTATTTTTTAAAAGGCTGGCTGTTTGATGTGGTTTCAAAATATAGTTTTATTTTCTGTTAATATTTTTATTCATGAAAAACATTTAATCCAAAATATAAAAAAAATACAAAGTACATAGGAATTATAATAAATGACAAATTGTCATGGAATTCAAAATGCTGATGAGGTAATTAAAAGATAAAAGGAAAAACTTCAAAGAAAAAAAACATATACATGTAACTGAAATGACAATTGACATACAGTGGACATATTTTAGAATATTATGCATGTTCTGTAGGGGAACCTTCGCCTTAATAAAACATGTTTAAATAAAGCAAATTCAGAAAATAGCTGAAAGGTTAATTACTACTGAATATGCACAGCTGACAAGTGTAGCGACACTAGATAAATAACTAAATCAAGAAACACTAAAGGGAAGAAGAGCCAAAAGCAAAGTAGTATTAATAAAGCAATGAATTCTAGCTAAGAAATATAACACAATAACATAGGCGTATAGAAGAGCAAGAAACAGGTTTGCACAGGAAATCAGGCATGCCAAATCACAGCATGTTCAGCCTGTGCTAGAGGCAGCCGTCACAGACTCTCGCAGGATGTCCTCCGTGGTAAATGACCTCCTTGGAAAAAAATGTACACCACCGGTTTTGCCTGACATGACCAGTGAGAGGGCGGCGCAAACTCTGAGCGGCTTTTTTTAATGACAAGGTTGAAACAATCAAAAAAGCCTTCGGAGACAGCAATAATTTGCCTGCAGATAGGAATCTATTTGTGGACAACCCTTTGGCAGAACTGTCTCCAGTTGATGAGGTACAGTTAAGACGCTTAATCACTGGCTCGAAGCCTACATTTTGCGTTGATGATCCCATCCCAAAAAAGATTATGTTGGATTGTCTGTACATATGTACTTGCCACGGTTCCACGCCTCTTCAATGCTGTGGTGATTAAGCCTCTTTTAAAGAAAAATGACCTGGACTCAAACGATTGTAAGAATTTTCTACCTGTTTCCAACCTTTCTCACATATTAAAACTTCTGGAGAAAATTGTGTCAAATCAGCTTGTCCGGCATCTAAACAATAATAACCTACTAGATAAGTTTCAGTCAGCGTATCGGACCATGGTGATTTGACACCCATAGTCCTACTAGATCTTAGCGCTGCTTTTGATGTCATTGACCATGGAATACTCCTGTCAAGACTTCAGTATGAGGTTGGCATAACTGGGATTGCTCTTTATTGGTTCAGTTCCTACCTGGCCGACAGGAGTTATAGTCAATATGGTCTCCTCACTCCCCTTATTTGTGGGGTACCGCAGGGTTCAGTTTTAGGGCCCGTCCTATTCTTAGTGTACACAATTCAGCTTGGCAAATTTATCGAGAAACATGGTGTATCTTGTAATTTTTTTGCAGATTACACGGCGCTTTACAGGAGTTTTCGTCCTGATTCGTCTGTCTGCGCTGTTGCTGTTGGCGATGTGGAAGAGTGCTGTCAAACAGTGAAGGCATGGATGGCTGCAAACAGACTTAAATTAAACGATGACAAGACAGAGGCGATTGTCTGTGGATCTGATGTCAGTCTCCGGAAAATCGCAATTACTACGATCAAAGTTGGGGCTTTCGAGATAACGTTGTCAAACACGGTTAGAGACCTTGGCCTTTTTATTGATAATAAAATATCGATGGTTACACATATCAGTGCTGTGGTTAAGGCTTGTTCGTCTCATCTACGCGACCAGGGTCAGCTTCTACCTTAACTTAATTGGAGGACGGCCAATACCGTAACAGTCTCTCTTATCCAATCAAGGTTGGATTACTGCAATATTTGCCTGTGGGGTTTACTCCAGAACCAGCTGCAAAGATTACAGAGAATGCAGAACACCGCAGCGCGTTGTTTCGGGGTTGAGGAGGCATGATCATATCTCCCCAATACTAAGAGATCTCCACTGGCTCCCGGTGATAAAGCGAATAGAGAACAAAATTATGTCCATTACGTACGGACGCATAAAGGGTGTCGCTCAAGACATGAGCCATCTAGGGAACTGCGCTCTTCGACACAGTCACTCCTCAAAACTCCCAGATGGGATAAACACAAAACGAAGTATCTGGTAGTAAATCAGTTGCGCCTTCTTTACGGAACAATTTATTTCAGACATTGAGAGAGTCTGGGACAAGATAATCTTTTAAAAACAACTTGAAGACCATTCTCTTTGGCTAATACATCTGCCATTGCAAGTCACACTAAGAGAGCGCATTGAGCCTGCTAATTTAATAGCATGGATACAAGCGCTATAAGAAGTGCCCATTCTTATCTTATATTATCTTAACAACTAAATTACAAGGATAAAAACACGTTTATATTTTATATGAAATAATAAATGCATTCTTCATTAGTTGCATCCGGGCGTTAAATAGTATTTATGAATAAACCAGGAAAACAAATTTCTTAACCTCATTTGAAACAACTATCAAAGTATAGTCAATCCACTGGTGGGCAGAGGACTTAATTTTTAACATTTAACAGTTTTTTTTTGTAGTTGTAATTATAAAATGTGTAAATAGTTAGTAACTCCATTAATCTTTAAAAAAGACAAAATTTTAGTTCAGTGGACTAGATAAAAGACTATAAGATGGACCGCTTGCTTTGATATTTCTGCTATTTTATAACTTGAAACACTTAGTTTCGGAATTCCGATCGCACTACCTCCTCTAGATTTCCGGTTGAGTAATTCGCTATGATTTTCTCAATGAAATGTTACGATTAAAATCAAACGTTGTATATAGCGGAAACCTTTAATGCAATCGTAGGATCGTAGAAGTCATTTAAGGCAGCCTTATTGGTTGCGCACGGGAAAAAAAGAACATATAAGCTCTAAAAGCTCATAAGACTTCCGGTTTCAGTTTAGGACGCTTTCATATCACACATAAGTTTTTCAATATATTTTCCATATTTATATAACTAACACCCATTTAAACTTAATACTAACCTTTAATTTTGTTAATACTTAGTATATGTATATTGCAAATACTATTAAATAGATAATTGATCGTAACTAACTGTGAGCTAAAAGTATTATTATTTCTACTTAGCGCTTCGGAGGCGGCCATATTGACCGCCATATTTGAATTGTTTGTTTACAATCACTGGTCTAGCCCAGTGGTTTAAAATAATAACTTAAACCCAATAATAATACATATTAAAGCAACTCAGACAAATAAACACATATTTTTTAAAATAAAACATAATTAATTATATAAGAGACAAACTAACATTCGTTTTATTAGTAATATTAGGCTAATAAAGGTTACTAATAGTACTAAAGTTTAGTAGTACTAAACCTAGGCCTAGGCTTACCAATGAAATCTTAAACTAAATGCAATTTTAAATAGTAACAGTTAACAGGTCTATTTTAAAAACAATAAATAACAATAAGGACTACTATATTTAATTTTAAAATACATTAAACTTATAGGTATTAAGAAAATGAAACTAGTTCTAATCCTAGCCCTATTTCTGGTAAAGGCACTAAAACTACCAAACTATGAATATGAAAATTTCCATAAACAGATAATAATTAACCATCACAACATTAAAGATATTGACAACACACTTATTTATATCACCCTTAAAAAATCACTTGAAACCATTTTAAACACAAAATTTGCAAGTATAGACAAAAGCTCCTAATACTGTTGTTGCTCTTAGCTGGTGATTTAGAATCTAACCTAGACCCAGTCAAGACAGTTAAAGATAGATGTAATATGTGCAGTAAGTCATGCACAGCAAAACAACGAGCCATTCAATGTGTTACAAAAGTCATTTTATTTCTATAATTATATTTGGTTCTATTATTATTATTAACTAAAGTTAAAATGAAATAATCTTAAACCCGAAATGTTTCCGTGTTAGGAATAAAACATGTATATGTCTAGACACTACGTCATAGCATTAAATGCGTCATATGTGTGAGGACTGTTTTTGACCACTTTCTTAAAGATAGGATTACGGCTTAGTACGATATAGAAGAATCTCAACTGATTAAGTTTCATCATATACTACTGGTGCATGTATTTCTGGGTTACTGTTATATTTTATCATCTCAACTTGTTGGAATAAAATATTGTTTAATTATTCAAACAGGATTGTGGATTTCCTATATATTAAGGTACAGTTTATCTAAATCACTTTATACACAAAAGATTCACATCGCAACGAGTCAAATAAACATCAAATCTAATTCAATAACATCAATATAAATTCTTATACAACCTTGTGAGATCCAAGATGGATGTGAATCAAAAGAATATATAATAATACATTACTAAAAATATCATCTTACGTCAGTAGCTGATTTTGCACGTGACAAATGTGACACCTGTGATGAATGGTACCATGCTGCATGCTTGCATATGAACACCCCAATTTATATAGCGTTAGGAAATAAAGACGCCTTTTGGCACTGTGTACAGTGTGGGTTGCCACAATTTAGTTCAGGTCTGTTTGATTCTCATGACCTGGATACTACAAAACCCATACAGTGCCTTGACAAGCCCAGATGTTAATAATTTAGACCTAAGTTAACCCTTAGCTAGATCAACACCAATTAAAATAATGAGAAGACACTCTTTAACACTAAATCCCATAAAACCCTGAATCAGCATAACCTTAAAACACTAACAATAAACTTCCAAAGCATTAAAAATAAAACAGCTGATTTGGAATTTTTAATAACTAAAGAAGAACCAGACATAATTGCAGGTTCCGAAACATGGCTTAATGCAGATGTATACAATTATTCAATAATAATTAATTATGAAATTTTTAGGAAAGATAGGGCAAACAGTCATGGAGGAGTCTTATTAGCCATAAAATCTACTTTAATAGCTGAAAAATTAAAATAGAACCTAATAATAACATAGAGTCAGTCTTTTGTAAAATAAGTAGACCTAATTCAAAACCACTAATTGTAGGCAGTGTATATAGACCACCAAACTCAACAGCAGAATACATGACTGATCTGTGTATTCAGCTCATAAGCATTAAAACAAATCATAAAAGTGATGTAATTTGGATAATGGGGGACCTTAACCTCCCCGACATTAATTGGAATAGCTACACGATAGAAAAACACCAAAACATACAAGAAATAAATGAACTTTTTATCAATACCATACAAATTCTAAACTTAGAACAAATTAATAAAAAACCAACAAGAAACCATAATATACTAGATTTATTCTTAACAAAGAGACCAGGACTAGTAATACGTTTTGAGATAATCCCTGGTCTTTCAGATCATGACATTGTCAGAGTTAATAACAGAATCAAAACCGAATTATGCAAGAAACCTAAAAGAATAATTTATCTCTGGAATAAATTGTAATAAAACAGATCTACATCAAGAAGCAATAAAATTTCAAATACTGTTCTTAATAAATACAATATAAATTGTCCAGTTGAAGATATTTGGCAATTCACAAAAACAAACTTAAAAGCAATAATGGCTGATTTTGTGCCAACAAAACAAACGTCAAATAAAATTAACAAATGTTGGTTTAACACTAAACTAAAGAAACTGTGTAAACAAAAAGAAAATCTATTTAAAAAAATTAAGGTAACTAATTCAATTAGACTACATAGAAATACCTAAAAAATAAACATTTAACTCAGAAACTAAGCAGACAGCTGCAGAATGAATGTGTAAACAATGTAATTTATAAAGATAATAATACAAATTTATGGTCCTACATTAAATCAAGAAAAATGGACACTACAGGCATAGCTCCACTAAAAGGCCGAAACAATGAAACTTATAACGACAATGAAACTAAAGCTAATTGCTATGGAGCAAGTAAATAATATAAGGGTAGTGACTCAAGTAAGAATAAAAAACTCGAAATAAAACCCATCTTTGATTATAAAATAAAAGAGAAACCTAGAGTATTACTAAATATATCGGAAGTACATAGTCACATAACTGTCCAAGCTGTCTTTAGTCTCACCGATAGCTTGTAAGGAACGCAAGTTGAATTATATATATAGACTCAGAGACCATTAGTAAAAATGTATATTATATCGCTACTATAATCTATATTTGTTTTCATGGATGTGAAGTAAACAGTTAATAATATTAATAAATTACATATGCTGCAACAAGGCGTTCTTTTATTTGATTTACAAGTTCAAATATATAGTGTGGTGAAGTCGTCTGTTTCAATGTTTGATAGCAAATAATTCAGCAACTGTAGCAGAAACACTCTGAAAGAGACTAATAATATAAATTGATGTACCTACAATAAAAACGGACGTCAACACTAATATTCTAAACACACACTTTGCATCATCTTTTTCTAATCCAGGTGACAAAGAAATCTCCATAAATTTAAACAAACTAGAAGAAATAACAAATTTAAATGTAGATGACAAAGTCATTAAACACCTCCTAACCAACTTAAAAGTAAACAAAGCTTCTGGTCCAGATGAAATACCAGCAAGACTGCTAACAGAACTAACTAATGAAATATCTCCAATCTTTAAAATACTTTTTCAGGCCTCTCTAAACAAGGGAAAAGTGCCCAAAGATTGGAAATTAGCCAATGTAACCCCCCTTTTCAAAAAGGTGATAAATCTGATCCCGGAAATTACAGACCTGTTTCCCTAACAAGCATAACATGTAAAATACTTGAACATATAATATATAGTAGTATAGTAAATCATCTAGACAAACTGCATTGTGCCCACACCAATATAGCTGTAGGAAAAATATATCATGTGAGACTCAATTAATTAGCTTAATAGATGACTTGTTTTTAGGTATTAGATAATAACGCCAAATTGATGCTTTTTTTTACTTCCTTTATTTTAAGTTGCAATTTCTGTCTGTCTTTCTGTCTGTCTGCAATCATGCGTCGTGGGAGCAAAACTTTGCTTCGATTTTTCGACCACTTCCCGTGGTCTGATCGAGCTGAAATTCGGACAGCAGATTTGGGGCGCCTAACAATACATCCTATCAATTTCTCAGTTAAAACGACTTAATAATACTACACTTATGACAATATTCATTTCTTAAAAGTAAAGTAGAAGAAATATATTGATTTCGCGTTAAATATGCCTGTGCAACTTTTTGAACTTTTTGGCGCAAAGCTAGAAAAAAAAATTATGCGCTAAGATTATTTTTAGAACAATTCATACGGAGTAAGGAGATATTTTTGAGATTTGCGACACATATATTTTTTCTGTACGTTTCATTTGCAGTAGTCAATCAATTATTTAATTACATGATGGTAAACTTAGTTTGCAAATAAAGGGAGTATAATTAAAACTTCTTTTTTATGGTTTTCTTGTTTACTAGATTTTTCCAAAGCATTCGATAAAGTTCATCATTCTAGTCTACTAAAAAAACTTAAATATTTTGGCATCTCTGGTCCATTACATCAGTGGATTCAGGACTTTCTTATAGGCAGAGAACAAACTGTGCTAATAAATGGCTCTAAGTCATCACCAATTACTGTAAACTCAAGAGTTCTACAAGTAACTGTTCTAGGACCCCTTCTATTTCTAATTTATATTGATAAAGATTGCATCAACACAGATAAAAAAGTAAGATTATTTGCCGATGATTGCATAATTTATAGAACAATAAAGACAGGAAAAGATAGTGAACGTCTACAAAAAGACCTAGATGAACTACAAAAATGGGAATCAAACTGGATTATGTCTTTTCACCCAGAGAAATGCCAACTAATAAGGGTATCCAAGAAAAAGAAACAAATAATAGCAAACTACTTCATTCATGGTAAAGACCTAACTCAAACTAACAATGCTAAGTATCTAGGAGTAATAATAAATGACAAGTTATCTTGGAACCTTCATATTGATGAAGGAATTAAAAAATCAAACAAAACCTTAGATTTCATTAAAATAAACTTTTACAAATGTAATAAAAATATAAAACTAAAATGCAATCTCACATTAGTTAGGCCTATACTAGAATATGCAGGATCTGTATGGGACACATCAACTACAAAAAACATTAAAAAAAAAATTAGAACGAATTAAAAAAAAAAGCTGCAAGGTTTATAACTAGTGAATATTCCCAATTAACAAGAGTAACACCATTAGTCAAATCACTAAACCTAGAAACACTAGAGGACAGAAGGGCAAAGAGTAAAGTAGTAATAACATAAGGCATTAAACTCTAATTTAGAAATACAACCCAATAACAACCTGTTGCTAAGCTCAGATAAACATAAAGACAAAAACACTTTCCTTATCCCTTATGCGAGAACAAATACATATAAGTACTCTTTCTTCCCGAGTGGCATTTGGTCATGGAATGGGTTGTCTGAAAAAACCAGGAAAACCAGTAACTTAACATCATTTATTACATCAATAAAAATGCAAGACTAGACTCGGACCACGGATGAGTTTATGACGCAATAATAT
Organism: Anisus vortex; assembly: GCA_949126835.1. NCBI lineage: Eukaryota > Metazoa > Mollusca > Gastropoda > Planorbidae > Anisus > Anisus vortex. Next base: position 25,363,280 of record OX421507.1, read on the forward strand.
TATTTATAGATGGAGCGTCTGGAATGTATAAGATATAAGATAAGATAAAAATAGAGCAAGCGGTCAATCCATATAATAAAAGCCCAAAAAAATGTGTCAGTCAGTCTATGAATCAGTGAATCAGTGTATCGGAACGCCCAGCGACCTGTATTAATACTGTTTAGATATTACCTAAGACTATAATAAGATTGACTGCTTGATTTGATATTTCTGCTATTTGATGACTCGTAAACTTCTATTTTGAAATGGCGACCACTTTTGTAAAACGTACGAAAGTATTTAGAAAGGGTAATATAAAAGTATTCTTCGGTATATAATAATTAGACGCAAGCAGAATTTAATAAACTTGAACTCCATATAATTGTCTTTAGAATTATCAACTTATTATCTACCTCACTTTCACAACAGGGAACAAAATTTGGATTTTAAAAAAAAAGGTTTATTGGATGAATAGTACAGATATTATAAACATTTAAAACATTGAAAGTAAGGAAACACAGCAGCTTAAGAACAATAACTTGGTATAAGAAAAATATTGTTTTTCGTGGACCGATTGTAGCCTATATATTAGTCTTGCCGCTCCCTCCACCAATTTCCCAGTGACAACGCCTATGGTTATATTGTCTGACCTAACACGAGTAGTAGTTAAGTTTCCCAGTTAGACCGATTTGAATTTAAGGGACCATAAAACTTGTTCACAGGTTTCAGGGGCCACAGCATATTAAGAGATTACATGGCCAGCACAAAGTTCACAATTTTCCCCGAGTTTCAGATACCCTTCAGAGCCTGGGTATGCTCAGAGACAATCTTTAGAGCCGGGAACAAACCCTAGCTTTATCGATTCATACCCAGAAACTTCGTTACGTCACCCTAACGCTCGATCGCACAAACAGTTTTGATAATGAAATATGACACAAATGGTAATACTGTCTTACACCAAAGGACAGAGCAATAATGATAAAGTAATAATTATGCTTTTAAGATATCTCAATCCAAAGTGTGTCATAGCAATGGCTGTTGATTCATTGAAAAAGAAATAAATACATCGCAATTTGAACAGTTCAGTGATATTTTCATAATATAATAAAAATAATAGCTTTAAATCCAAATTTATCAACTTGGTTCCAGAACAGTAAACATGACGACAATTTCCAATCCTTCTGGCTTTTGTGATAGCAATCAAAAATATTAAGAACAAACATTCGATCATGTCGAAGTTTTCATGTATGGTCAACTTTTGTCGCTTTTTTATCACTCAACAGACTGCATTGTGAACAATAAATTACACTCAATATTACTTTTAAAGAAAAGTTTCATCTTTGAATTCATTACAGTGAAAAATGGAAATTAAAGAAATCTGTTTGTGTTTTATTTATCTTAGTAAGTTGAAAAAAATGTAAATATCACTAATTAGAATAGTCATTTCTTAAATTTAAAACCATGAATTAAGCCTACATTTTTGCAGACTAATTTTTCCGGACTTTTGAACGAGTATACCACATAATATATAAATAATTCAATTCTAAAACTGATTGAAAAAAAAAACACTTATACAAAAATATATTCCCCCTTGGTTTCCCACGGGCTATTTCTAGTCTTATTATGTATAGGTTAGATCTAGCTCTCAAAGACAACTCTATATTTAAGAGTAAGACAAAATATACGAGTTGTTTTCTTTTAAACTTATACATTACCTCGATGCTCTCTTTTCCACTGCAGGTTATAGTCGGATCTGGTCGGAATTACTTTCACCAAAAGAATGCTGATGATTTATTGACAAACGACAAATTGCCAGACGCCAGGTCCGATCTAGATCTTAAATCGGTAAGATGTACAGATGAATAGATATTGTTAGGATGTGTTTAGGATTAGGACATCAACCTGGCAGAAGTTGGACAATGAGAGGGGTGCGGAGTCGTAGGTGAGTGGGGTAGTGGTGGCAGGTCGTCTTGGGATATGAGTTACCGTGACTGGAATCGCCCTGGAGTAATTATTATTTCTCTATCTGGCTCGTTAGATATTATGACGGACACAACAGATAGTTCTAAGTAGGCAAATAAATCGCTGGTTAAGTTCAGGTGTTTATTATCATTTCAATTCTTCACTCAATGGCAAGATACATATACGAATTTGCACAGGCTTCAGTTAACACTCAACACATGGTACTGCTAGGTTATCCAACATGAGGCAAACGTAGCTGTGTTCATGAAAATACTTATATTGGCAAAATATCTATCTATACACATGCAGGCGGTATATCCTATGGAACGAACAGAATCAGTGGAGGCTAGAATCGAACAAGTTTCTCCACCTAACGCCTGAGCCGAAGTGCCCTAAAACTAGTTAAGCGCGCTTTCGTGGATTTTAGTCACGTGATCAGTGGTCAATTTGATTGGATAGCTACATTAGTTTAGAATTACATATGTTCTGGTTGGCTGGTTTGAAATATACTTGCATAGAGGATTGACTATTGGGAGGGGGGGAATTAGAAGTGGGTGTAGGTGAACAATTAGTACCGCCGACTTTTGCGAGGTGGGGCCCAGGGGAAAAGGGGGGGTGGGTAGACGTATACGAAGATACAAAGGATAAGATAATGACTTATCTCCCTTGATGTACCTGTGTCTATTGGTTCTGGTCGAGCTCAGCCCGAGGCGCTTGCGTATGTGCGAGACGCTTCGCTGGCCAGATGTCACTACGACGAGTGGATCAAGGGCTTGACCACGGGCGCTGAGTAGGGGACGAAGAGGGGAGATAATGAAAAAGGGGTAGAAGTGGGTGGGGGTGTCTACAGGTGGGTGGGGGTTTTACGTGTATGCTGAGTTTAGCAAAATAAATGATTAGTTACTATCAAAATACAACATGAATCATAATTGACAGCATAATAGAATATATATATATATATACATACATTAAAGAATACACACACATACAATCACACATACAAATGATGTAATACCAGATTGGCTGAATCAAGTTGCAAACTCTGAATACGGGAATGAAAGAGTGCAGAGAGGGTTAAAGAGAGGTGAGGAGAAGAGTGCTGGAAGATTTCACTTGCGTAAGAAGAGGGGAAGAGGTAATGGCGTCCCCTACTCTCTTCTTCCTAACCTAGACTTTGCGCTAATCTAAGGTTCGCTTGCTATGCTTGGGTCTTTCTATGTATGCTATCTGACTGAGGGTGCTAATAAGGTTACGGTTCAGTCCAGAATCGTGACAAATCATCCGGGCAACTTGAAATCTACTCTGAGAGAAGATTTCTACCTAAATTACTGTCTCTGGGGCCTGGAGAAAGGGGAGTAACTACACACTCATTAACAGTGTGCGCGCGTGGGGCCGTATTTCTGAGTATTCTGGGCCACGAAGTGTGTAGGGGCACTGTTTAGTGTCCGCTATGCCGCGTGTGTCGAAAGGGGTTTTGGCCTAGGCACTGTTGCAATGTGTCGAAAGCATTAGTAGCGAGTTTGTCCCAAGATAATGGGAACGATGTGGGTGCGTTGAGCAATCTAAATAACGGACGGGTAATTTTACGGAAGTTTGGTATAAGCGTATTCTGATAGTTGCTGAATTCGCACAGTGTTTGTCTTAGTTCACTTCTCGTAATGGGCAGGCTGGCATGACGGAACTTATCTTTAATGGACATGGGGTGGGGGAGGGATGTCTGGTTGGGTTTGGTGCGGGGCGATCCGTAGGTTGCGGTTGTCGGCAGGCAAGGTGTTTGTTTACCTACAATTGGTCTTCCAAGTAGGATGTCTACTTGTAGGCCTTCTATCACGTCGGCTTCAATGGGGCCTGTAAAAAGTGCTGAGCTGAGGTTTACGAGTGCGGTCGGTAGCTGCTGAATCGGAGAGTTATTAGATGGACCTTGGAGTCGCACATAGCGGCCTGTGTAGTCGCGGGGGTCGATTTTTGATTGCGTTACTAGGGCCTCATAGCTAAGACCGGAATCATACGTACACGAGCCCAGGTTGCCATTGATTCGGACTATCTCGTCGACACAGTTGTGGCGGGGTTCGTGGGGTCCGTCTACTGAGGAGATGGAAAATACGTGATGGACTTGATCCAAGTCGCCGTATGTTTCCTGGCTATTCCACGGGGCGGTGGTTTCGGTTAAGTGGTTGGGGTAAGGGGCTTCTGTTTCTTGTCCTGCCGGACCGTTAGTATACTGCTGGTCGGTGCTTACGGGCTCTGTCGTGGTGTAAAATGCACCGGCGGCCAAATAGGGGGTGGGGTCGCGTCTGTTCCTGTCGTGTGCTAACTGAGGGGTGGGTCTGGTGTGGCGGTGGTCTCCGCGTGGGTTGTGAGGACTAGGTCGCCCGTGGTGGGGTGTGTGCGGCTGGGGAGCGGTTGATTGAGGGGGAGGGTTGGCGCGGTGGTTGTCCCCATAGGGCCGATGTGGTTGTGGGTGTCCCGGGCGGGCGGAAGGTGGCGGTGGCCTTCCCGGTCTACCGTTTTCCCGTTGGGAAGCGGGGGGTGGTTGAAATTTGTCCCGGGGATGGAATGAATCCACTAAGTTAGATTGCAGAAATCTATCTGCGCCTTGCAGAGAAGGGGTTAGACCGGATATTCCCTGTTGGATTAAGAAAGCCTTTAGCTTGGGGGGCATCTGGGATTCTATCTGTTCAGTCATAAGAAGGGTGACCATGCCTTCAAAGGATTGTTCTATGTCCACTAATTCTACCCACTTAAGTAAGTAGGCCTGAATTCGCTCCGCGAATTGTGTATAGCTCTCTCCTGACCGTAGCGTGGCGGTACGGAATCGTTTCTGATAATGCGACGCGTGTAGCTGGTGTCGGTTTAAGAGTGCGTTCTTCAATGCAGCACACGACTCCCTATCGTCTGGGGGCAGTTTGCAATACGTCTCATAATTCTCTCCCCTCAGTGTGGAGATGAGAATTCGGCAGTGTAACTCTGGAGGGATCTCATTTAACTCCATACAGTCACTAAACCGTCGAAGATAAACGTCAAATTGTTCTAGTCGGGGGTCGTGGATGTCTGTCCATAGAGACGCGTTTCGGGGGAGGGGAGTGTTGGGGTTGACTGAGCTAAATGTTGAGGGGGGAGTTTGGGTGGTCAGTGTTGTCTGGGGCCCTAGTGTTTGCCGCTAAATCCGCTAATCTAAATTCATGTGCCCTACGTGCTTCCTCATCAGCTAACTGTTCTGCCCTAATTCTATCCTCTCTAAATAACTGTTCTGCCCTAAGTCTATCCTCTCTAGCTTCATGGGCCGCTACTTGTTCTATTACATATTTGTTGATATCTGAGTCAGTGTAGCCTATGGCCATAGCCTCTTCCCGTAGCTATTTACGTAAGATTATACCTTCAGCCATAGTATAAGAGTAGGGTGAGAGTAAGAAGTAAAAGCGGACAGATATATATATTGAGATAATAGGAGGAAGGTGTAAGAGGGGTTGGGGGGGGTTCAGAGTTTAACTAACTTAACACTAGTCCAAAATGGTACTCACCAAACCGCAAATCCTGGAATTCCACACACATACACAATACACACGTATCCAATCACAAAGTTATCGTTTTTGTATGGCGTTTGGCGCTCTGTTGGTCGCAGGTAGCTTCGGTATAGTGAGAAGTTCTTTTCCCCCGTGCCGGGACTAGATAGTGTATAGTGTTATTGTCTATTTTCCGGGTTTGGGTACCGGGACTACGGCGGTTCCAACGGGGAGGTTGACGGGGCAGATGTCGGGTTCTCGGCGGTCTCTAGTGCTGACGTCTCGGGTGCAGGTACGTCGATGCGGGGTCGGAGGTTGACGGTCTGGCGGTTGGGGTGGCGAATCTGGTATAATGGGGTGGCGAATCTGGCTTAATGGGTGCCTTGGTTGGCGTTGGGGTGACGAGTCTGGTTTCTGGCGTAATTGGGGTGGCGCAGGTGGCGTAAGGTGATGAGTCTGGCTTAATGGGTGCCTTGGTTGGCGTTGGGGTGACGAGTCTGGTTGCTGGCGTATCTGGGGTGGCGCAGGTGGCGTATGGTGATGAGTCTGGCTCAATAGGGGTGACTTGGCTTGCGTTTGAGGTGGCGGATCTGTTTGCTGCTTAGAGTCTTCGTGTTGTAGATAGATGAGCCCCCAATCCAGGGTCGGTTTTAGTAACGGCGTGGTCCTCGGGTTGATTGCTGTTGTTTGTGCGCTGAACGGATTGAAGTTCAGAATACCGGGCGAGGTCCCCACTTTGTCAGGATGTGTTTAGGATTAGGACATCAACCTGGCAGAAGTTGGACAATGAGAGGGGTGCGGAGTCGTAGGTGAGTGGGGTAGTGGTGGCAGGTCGTCATGGGTTACGAGTTACCGTGACTGGAATCGCCCTGGATTAATTATTATTTCTCTCTCTGGCTCGTTAGATATTATGACGGACACAACAGATAGTTCTAAGTAGGCAAATAAATCGCTGGTTAAGTTCAGGTGTTTATTATCATTTCAATTCTTCACTCAGTGGCAAGATACATATACGAATTTGCACAGGCTTCAGTTAACACTCAACACATGGTACTGCTAGGTTATCCAACATGAGGCAAACGTATCTGTGTTCATGAAAATACTTATACTGGCAAAATATCTATCTATACACATGCAGGCGGTATATCCTATGGAACGAACTGAATCAGTGGAGGCTAGAATCGAACAAGTTTCTCCACCTAACGCTTGAGCCGAAGTGCCCTAAAACTAGTTAAGCGCGCTTTCGTGGATTTTAGTCACGTGATCAGTGGTCAATTTGATTGGATAGCTACATTAGTTTAGAATTACATATGTTCTGGTTGGCTGGTTTGAAATATACTTGCATAGAGGATTGACTATTGGTGGGGGGGGGGGGAATTAGTAGTGGGTGTTGGTGAACAATTAGTACCGCCGACTTTTGCGGGTTGGGGCCCAGGGGAAAAGGGGGGGGTGGGTAGACGTATACGGAGATACAAAGGATAAGATAATGACTTATCTCCCTTGATGTACCTGTGTCTATTGGTTCTGGTCGAGCTCAGCCCGAGGCGCTTGCGTATGTGCGAGACGCTTCGCTGGCCAGATGTCACTACGACGAGTGGATCAAGGGCTTGACCACGGGCGCTGAGTAGGGGATGAAGAGGGGAGATAATGAAAAAGGGGTAGAAGTGGGTGGGGGTGTCTGCAGGTGGGTGGGGGTTTTACGTGTATGCTGAGTTTAGCAAAATAATTGAGTAGTTACTATCAAAATACAACATGAATCATAATTGACAGCATAATAGAATATATATATATATATATACATACATTAAAGAATACACACACATACAATCACACATACAAATGATGTAATACCAGATTGGCTGAATCAAATTGCAAACTCTGAATACGGGAATGAAAGAGTGCAGAGAGGGTTAAAGAGAGGTGATGAGAAGAGTGCTGGAGGATTTCACTTGCGTAAGAAGAGGGGAAGAGGTAATGACGTCCCCTACTCTCTTCTTCCTAACCTAGACTTTGCGCTAATCTAAGGTTCGCTTGCTATGCTTGGGTCTATCTATGTATGCTATCTGACTGAGGGTGCTAATAAGGTTACGGTTCAGTCCAGAATCGTGATTGATAAATAGACAGATATATAAACAGATAGACAGATATAAAGATAGACAGATAGACAGAGAGAGGGATAGACAGATAGACAGAGAGACAGAAAGACAGAAAGACAGATAGACCGAGAGACAGACAGACAGATAGACAGATAAACATATAGACAGATAGACAGATAGACAGATAGACAGATAGACAGATGGACAAATAGACAGATAGACAGATAGACAGATAGACAGATAGACAGATAGACAGATAGACAGATAGACAGATAGACAGATAGACAGACAGATAGGCAGATAGGCAGATAGACAGATGACAGATAGACATATAGACAAATAGATAGATAGACAGATAGACAGATAGACAGATAGACAGAAAGACAGACAGACAGATAGACAGATAGACAGATAGACAGATAGACGGATAGACAGATAGACAGATAGACAGATAGACAGATAGACAGATAGACAGATAGACAGATAGACAGATAGACAGATAGACAGATAGACAGATAGACAGATAGACAGATAGACAGATAGACAGATAGACAGATAGACAGATAGACAGATAGACAGATAGACAGATAGACAGATAGACAGATAGACAGATAGACAGATAGACAGATAGACAGATAGACTGATAGACAGATAGACAGATAGACAGATAGACAGATAGACAGATAGACAGATAGACAAATAGACAGATAGACAGATAAACAGATAGACAGATAGACAGATAGACAGATAGACAGATAGACAGATAGACAGATAGACGGATAGACAGATAGACAGATAGACAGATAGACAGATAGACATATAGACAGATAGACAGAAAGACAGATAGACAGATAGACGGATAGAAAAATAGACAGATAGACAGACTTTAAGACAGATGGACAGATAGATGGATAGACAGAAAGTCAGATAAACAGATAGAATGATAGACAGATAGAGGGATAGGCAGATAGAGGGATAGACAGATAGACAGACAGAAAGACAGTAAGACCGATAAACAGATATACATAATGACAGATAGACGGATAGACAGTTAGAGAGATATACAAATAGACAGGTAGATAGATATACAGATATACAGATAAACAGACAAACAGATAGACTGATAGATGTATAGACGAAAAGACGAATAGATAGACAGTTGGATAAACGGATAGTTTAATATACAAATAGACCGACACATAGATATATAGACAGATAAACAGACGGACAGACTGTAAAAATAGATAGATAGATGGATATATAGATAGATAGATTAGATAGATAGATGGATATATAGATAGATAGACAAATTGAAGGATAGATAAGTAGATAGATAGACAGATGTTCTTCTTTGTAGATATATAAACTAGTTGATTGATTAGCTGATTTTTTTACTTTTTTTATTGATAAATTCTCAATATATTTCCAGATTTGGCAAATGGATAAAGGTAACAAGCAACGTCCTTTCAAAATGACCATTGGGAAAGTAGACGTGAGCGCCGCCTTGACCAAGGACAATTTAGACTACATTTTGGGTGAGCAGATTATCTTTTTTTTTTAACGAAACCCCGTTCCCCGGTATAGTACAAGTATTTTGGAAAAGCAGGCTATAAAATAAGATTTTCATAAGACTAAGATGAAAAGTTACAAAGACCATATATCCAACGAACAGATAAGAAAAAAGAATACAACATGAAATTGGAAAGTATGAAGACCTGCTGGCCACAGCCAAGTAAAGAAAACTGGAATGGTATGGCCACCTCACCAGAACCAAAGGGCTTTTAAAGACCATCCTGCAGGGTACCACCAGAGGAGACAGAAAGAGAGGAAGACCAAAGAAACGTTGGGAAGATAATATCAGGGAATGGACAGGTACAAAACTGTGCGAGGCAATGAGAACGCATGAGAGACGGGAGGAATGAAGGAGGCTGGTTTACATATCATCTGTGGCTCCCAGACGGTCTAACAGACTACGGGATATGTAGGATGTAGGTAGGAAGATGAGATTACTTTATTGATCCAAACTAATGGAAATTTGACCTTATTTATAAATTCCGTCCTTTTCAGTAATTTAAAAAAAAAAAAGATTTATACGTAAGCACAGAAATATACACTTATATGAATTGACATTCACGCACACATACAACAATAAAGAGCCATCTATTGTATTATCTGACTTACTGGCGATTATGTTGAAAGATGCTTACTTATAGTGGAACAAAGGAGTTCCTAAATCTTTCTGTTCTTGCCCTTATTGAATGAAGGCGACCACTTCGACCCAAACATGATGTAGTTGTTGTGATACAGGTGTGCCTGGTCCTGAAGGAATTCATCACTCTACCATAGAAAGTTGTTTATTAAAATAACTCCAGCTGACCTATACTTACTAGTTTTAGTCCAGGTAAAAAAGTCGTGGATTAAGTCGTAAGTTCAGTTGTCTATCACACTTACTGTCAGAATCTGGCTATTGGTCTATTAATGTGGTGCTAATAAAGTACCCGTTGGACCAAATTGATCCATAGGGCCGTTAAAGCAGCGTTCACCAGTTTCTGTGGCAAGGGCATGTTATGGGACTGTGTGGCCAGCACAATGCCCTTCCGCCTTCAATTTACCCCAACTAATGTCAGGTACCCATCAGGGCTGGGTAGACTCAGGAAATAGTAAGTATGTAAACCACATTGAACAAATACTTCTTGAGGATAGAAACATACAAGCATAATAGACAAGAACAGTTATAGTGGAGCAGCCGACCTCTTACTTAAAATATCATTAATATAATTTTCTTTAAATTAGATCTTTAGGCCTATAACATTGGTTTGTAAATAAAACCATAGCTCTTGGCTATTGTCACAGAATAATGTAAACACGCTAAACACAGTTGTTGTTTTTGTTGTTGTGGTGTATATGTGTATGTGTTGGTGGGTAGGTGTGTGTGTGTTTGAGTTAAGGGAGGAGGGAGGGACGTGCTCTATCATTCAATACCTAGTCTCATCACTCGCACATAAGTGTTCAACATTAACTGTTATGTTTATAACTTGACATAACTATACAACTATCTATCTAACTAACTATCTAACTATCTTTCTATCTATCTTTCTAACTATTTAATTATCCATCTTTCAATTTATCTATCTATCAATTTATCTATGTATCTATCTTTTTATCCATCTATCTGTCTGTCTGTCTGCCTGACTGACTTCACATCTATTTATCTATCTATCTATCTATCTATCTATCTATCTATCTGTATTTATGTCTATCTATCTGCCTGTATATCTGTCTGTCTATTTAACTATCCATCTATCTATCTCTCTATCTATTTATGTATCTATCTTAATTTCTATCTCTCTGTCTGTTTGTCTGTCTATCTATCAATCTATATATCAATATTGTAACGATGTTGCTGAGGGGAGAGAAATTCGTCACAATGTTGACTCTGAGAGGGGTGCTTGGGGGGGGGGGGTGATTGAGTGGGGTTAATGGTTAATAGTGGCTGGTTGTCATGGGGTATGAAGTACCGACGCTGCAATCGTCCTGGAACAATGATTATCTCTCTCCGGCTCGTTAAGATGTTACAGAGTATACAAAAAAACAGTTCTTAGATAATCAAGCAAATCACTGGTTACTGTTCAGGTGTTTATTACGGTTAGAATATCCAATGATGAGATATACATGTGAAGTTATACAGTAATGCTGACACTAGTATATGCGAGTGTTATGGAATCCAAAGTTAGGCTACACAACTATACTACTGACATATGATTACTGGCTGAACAGCTATATATATATAACATGCGGGGAGCGGTATAGTACTTGAGATATATGCACAGAAAGTCTACGCTTAGTATATGGTACTGTTTATGTAATCCAACTTTAGGCTACACAACTATACTGAGGAATTACGTTACTGACTAATTATCTGCAAGTCCAAAATGCAATTCGGGAGATTAGCTAAGACGATGCGTCTTCCTCGAGACCTGAGCCAGAACTGATTAAACCTAGTTGAGCGGTTTTTCGTGGACATTAGTCACGTGAAAAGCTCCTCAGTTTGATTGGGTGATTACATTAACTTGGATTTACATATAATTCCCATTGGTCCTTTCGAACATATATTTACATAAAGGAAAAAGGCTTGTTGGAGCCAAAAATGGAGTTGGGGATGGGTGAACATTTATACCGCCAAAACTGCGGGTAGGGTGTAGATGAAATAATTATTGCCGCCCGCACTCAGCGGGGGGGGGGGGGGGGGGTAACAAGGGAGACGGGGGGGGGGGGGTCGAAGTGGGTGGGGGTAGTCTAGATAAAAGACGATTGATACATACGTCCTGCTGAGTGAAGGGAATTTATTTCCCTTTGATAGAGTTTGACGTGGTCACTCAAGTAGGGGGGGGGGGGTTCGGCCGAGAATATTAAGTAGATGCGAAAACATTGACCGTCTCAAAGGTTAGCTAACGAGTCGCCGCCCAAGGGTGATAGGAGGAGGGGGGGGCAGGAGGTTTTTTTTAGCGGGGTGGGTGGGGTGTGTGTTCAAGGGAGTTTATAGCGTAATGGCTACACACAACAACTTGAAATAACAATATGAATGAATAATTTTTTATACAAGCACATTAAAATACGGCATGAATAAATAGTTAAAATTATAATAGAATATATACATTAAGATTCACACTTCATTCATTCACGGTTTTAGTACCAGTTTGGGCGTATTAATTAGCAAACTCTGAATTGGGATTAAAAGAGGAGTGTTGTGAAAGGTTAAGGAACAGGTGAAGAAGGGGGTGGTTGGGGTGTTCCTATTGCGTGAGAGAGGGAGAAGGTAATAGCTTCAGGCTACTCTCATCCTATCTAATCTAAACTCTACGCTAACCTATGGTTCTATACTACTATCTACGCTATAATCTATCTATGAGTGCTAAGAGTCACGATTTAAGTCCAAAATCGTGACGAATATATCTGTCTGTCTGTCTATCTATGTCTCTTTCTGTCTATCTATTTGTTTGTCTGTCTGTCTATATATCTTTCTATATATATATACATATATATATATATATATATGTATTATATATATATATATATATATATATATATATGTATATATATATATATATATATATTGTTAGACTGGAGCTCTCTCACTTCAGTATTTTTGGCGGTTGTCTAGGAATGATTCTTATTTGGCCCAACGGGAACCTATGTCTCTCTGTCATGATGTCATGCATAATGTTGCGAGAAATTAATTAGTACACAATTATATAATTTATTAGTGAGCAACTGATGTACTGCCTTTGTTCCCCTGACTGACTGACCGTATGAAGGAATCGTCGTTTCAACGATCTTAACGTCAAGACGAAAGAAAACTAGTTTTTTTGCAAAAGTTAATGTAGGAGAAAATAAACATTCGCGTCATAACACTGACAGTATTTAAGTAGGAACATTATGTTGAGGGTAAAGATTGATAGATGGTTGGTTCAAATAATTAGTGTTATACGCTGTCACGTAACAATATATATATATATATATATATATATATATATATAGGCTTATATTTGTATATCCATCTATCTATCCTATGAGTAGCGTACCGTTATATATGTTTTATGCCTCTGTATATTATATATATTGTCATATATTGGTGCTTTGCAAGTATTGGAACACACAATGCTTTTTCCCCTCTTTTTTTTCTCCCTACACAAGATTTTGTGGGCGGGGCTTATTTTTTCTAGTTCCTTGCCTTTTAGTACGAAGGCGAAAGATTCTTGGTAATTTTGGTATTCTGTGTTGACCTGAAATTCTCGGAGTGGCTACGAATGGTTTATTATTTCTGCATGTAGGAGTTCCTATCATTTTTATTATCAGTTTTGTAACGATACCATTATTTTCACCCCTCCTAGTAATAGGTCTATCCCCCGCACCACTCTAATAGTATTTAATGATTTGTTTGTCTTAAAGTCAGTGAGTTTCGAGATAATTTCTTTTGAGGACGCTTGTGTTTGCACTATTTTATTCTAACTATACTAGGTACTTCGACATCGGTCAAAACTTGACCCGGAAACAGGGTTAGGTTTTGCCGTATGCTATGTAAACACGAATTTTAGTCCCCTGAAAGCATGGTGTTCTTGTTTAGATCACTGCTTATTATAAGTTATTCAAATTCATCTAAAATTGCGTTAATTCTAAAGAACATTACTTCAGCTTTTATTTGATACGAAATTGTCAACACGCCATTGCATAGATTTTCAAGGCTTTACAGTGCAATCTAAGGTAAGTTGGAAATTGTTATTAAATTAATATTTAGACCTGCTAACTAAGTTTTTATTGCTGTTACAGCTGATTTAGTGTATAAAAATGATTATTTTATATCATTTTATGCAAAATATCACCCTTCTTTTTAAATAATCATATCAACCAGCACCTAACCGATACATCGATTTTCACAACCTATTATCGATAACGGCCGACATTGGTCCTAGCGCTTATATAGGCATATTGAATTCAAGTACCATAACAATCAGATACAATCTGTGTACCTTTTGTAGTATTTTTTTAAAAGTATTAATGTTTTTTAAAAGTTTATTATATCTACTTTATTATAATTTGATTATTTTTTTAGATGAAATTAAAACAATGCTTTAATTCTAACTGTAGCCAGAGGCCCTGGGCTAAGCTTATAACTTATAAGCAAGAATAGTTTTATAATAAAATTTAAGCTCTTAATACATTTGATATTACTTATATATTAATATTATCTAATATTTTTTAAACAAGCATTACAGAGTTTTTAAAGAAAATAGCTATTGTGTAGTGTTTCATTATAATTGAATTGTTATTTATATCAGTGATATCAGTTAGGCTAGGCCTATGTCTGAGAATATCTCAATTCAATATAAATGTAGTCAAATTAAAATCTAATCTGTTTTAAATTATTTTAACTTTTGAATTGTTTAGTTTGGTGTATGTCGTAGGGGCATTAGGTTTTTTAAAATTGGTTATTATATATATCTTTTTTTTCTTCCCACAGACACTTTGCTCTGCGACCCTGCACGTGTACACTCGAAAGATGAACATGGAGGAGTTTGTGAAAAGTTCTACAGATCTTGAATTGCTTCTTGGCTCATTAGAAGACAACAAATACTTCAATACCTATGGCAATGCCTTGTATTTAAATTTAAGCAAGACACCTTCCAACTTTTCACAAAGACAAAAAAATCTGATTGCAAAGTTGCGTCACTGACAACAATCATTTGTTGTCTCAAATTAACACGCTCGTATTTATATAAGAGATGTATAATGATAGTTGCATTTCTTGAGCAAGAATTTAAATTTTCTAAACAAGTCGCACAATGTTATTATACTGCCCAAGATGCCATCTCCTGTTTCTTCGTTAAAAACAGAATTAAAAGTATTTGTGAGCTGTGAAAAGCCGAAGCGCAGTAATGTTGAACCATGGATGTGCAAAAAGAAACACAAGCTGTTGCATAGATAAGATAGAAAGGCTAAATAATACCAAAATCTATCAGGCTTAGTAGATTAACCAAATCTTGAGTTTAAAATCTTCAAGAATATCTACATATCAACGCAACTCTAACCGGAACCATAACATTTATCTGCAAAGATTAAAGGTTGTTCAGGAATATATGGATTTATAAAAACTTTATAGAGAAATGTGAATATAGGACACTAGATAGACTGGATTTTGCCAAAATGGATTATCAAGTTGTGCTTTATCTGTATTTTTCTCAATATTATAGTGTGCGTTGCGTCAAATGTCATCGATTCGTGTCAAGCTGTCACACTTTTTTTCTGAAAAAAACATTTATTTGCTACATTCATTTAACATGAATGTTTAAAATACAACTGTAATATGTTTACAATAAAGTATAAATGTTAAAAATGTGAAGCTTTTGTCTCAAATGGCTCAAACCTTGTGTAACGTTCGTAATTTAAAACAAAACAACACTATGAAAAAACAACACCACGACCTCAATATTTTAAAATTTTACTGTGTAAAATAATCTTTCAAACTATTATTTACTTCTAGTATTGTTATACATTCAATGATGCATTTCTGTACCAAATCTTTACTTTCTATCTTGTACGGTTTAAAAGATATGGCTTTTCAAAGACGCTAATTCACATTTTCGGTCACAAATTTCCTGCCATTTTGTGTATGTCATTTTCCGACAGAAAAAAATGTATAACTTTGCTTCTAATTGACCTAGAAACATAAAGTTGGTGTCATTGCAATTCTTTCACCTAGCTCTATCTAACTATATTAATTACATTAATGTATGAACAGTTTGAAATTTTTATCAAAGTACCTAACTATACATAATCTTTATATTGTACATATATTTGAACATATCATCTGAATTAAATTATCAACAACATTTACACTGAAGCTTCCTCGTCAAGTTACTATTCTATTGTTTTGTTTACAATACTATAATATTTATTTACTACTCTAACGTCAAGGAAAGGAACTGTTAGAACGTAAATCCCGAGTTTGTGCCCAGGACCATAAGGAGAGTTCGTGTAATACTGAAACATAAATAATAATAACTAAAGTCTACCCTAGGACCAACAAGAATTATCAACGATATCTACACGGCACTGGCCACAAGGGGATTATGGACGTAACAATATAGATATTGTTATGGACTGTCACTATGATGGCTATTATTACGACTCGTTATATCGGATTCAATGAAATAGCTGTATCTTTATTAGAAGTCTCTAGATTCTGCTAATCTGTCCAAGCTAGGGGTTCCTTGACTGACAGGTCTAAGCAGTAATGTAGTTATATTCGGTATAATTATCTTCAACACTTTTCTTTCAACAGTGATATATCAAACAACTCCAGTTGTTGAATAAAATTTTTTATTTAAATTGTAGACTCAAGATAAACTATTAGTAAATGCCTCAACAGGTGGCTAACATACGTTTTTCATAAAATGACATAAAATATACAAGTATCAATATAGCGACTTCTCTCTACGGCACCTTCAACGCTGAAATATGGAGTGCCCCAAGGATCTGTTCTAGGACCAGTGATGTTTGCAATGTACGTGTATCCACTCGGCCAGGTCATCAAACCGTTCGAAATTTCGTATCACTTCTACGCCGATGACACGCAACTGTACGATCATGCGGTCCCTCTTGATGCCCCTAGACTCGCTGCAAAGGTCAGTAGTGCAATCGCCAACGTCTATTCGTGGTCGGGGAGAAATGGGCTTAAAATGAATGAGGAAAAAACAGAGATAATCCGAATTGGAACCAAGAGAAATTTAGTCAAATTCACCGGTTCAGAATCCATCACCGTGATAAACTGCCAGGTGCCTTTTGTTAACAAAGTGAAGAATCTTGGTGTTTTACTGGATCCCACGCTGTCTTTCGACCAACATATTTCTCATATGTGCAGATGTCTATATCTACAGTTGCGTAGACTGGGCCAAATACGTCCCTATTTGTCCACTGACTCTGCAAAGACACTGGCAGTCGCTCTGATACTTTCTCGTATCGACTATTGTAACTCCCTGCTAGTCGGCCTGCCCGAAGACAAAATCGCCAGGCTACAGAGAATACAGACCAGTACTGCGCGCTTGGTCATGCGCAAATCAAGGCGAGACTCGGGAACCGCCCTTCTTCGCTCGCTCCATTGGCTCCCCGTGAAAGCCAGAATTGAGTATAAAGTGGCGCTACTTTGCCATCAGTGCATTTTTAATAACGAGTTTCCGTCCTATCTCAAAGAACTAATCACACCATATGTCCCTCAAAGAACACTTCGTTCTGCCAACTCATCGCTTCTGGAAGAGCCCCGTTTCTCTCTGACGACCGTTGGCCTTAGAGCCTTCTCAGTATCCGGTCCGAAGGTGTGGAATCTACTTCCCATTCAACTCAGACAAACAAGCTCCATTGATTCCTTCAAAAAGAACTTAAAAACTCATTATTTCAATATTTATCTTAATTAACATGCTTTGAGCCCTACTGTCTTACTTATATGTTAGGTCGGTTATCTTGTTTTGGTTTGATTTGTTCCATGTTTGTAAAGTTTTGAATCATCATTTAGTTTTTTTATCTCTTAGCCTATAGATTGTATCCGTGTTCTAAGTTGTGTGTTAAATGCGCTCTGAGCTTGCATTATGCTTGTTGGTAGCGCTATACAAATGTCATTATTATTATTATTATTATTAACTTTCAAACTGAACTAACTCTAAGGAGGTCGGGACTTTACAAAGAAAACTATTATCGAAGATTCTACAGGGTCCTAATACGCATTTCAAATCACGGCTCTAATAGGATACTGCGATCCAGAATCTAATCTTCAATTTCCACGGGGTTGGACGAATTATTTTATTTAAACTGCCATCAGAGCAGAAAGGTCAAACCTTGGACTCTAATACGCACTTGTTAAGAAGTCAATGCCCTAGTACGTCATTCATCTATGACCGACATTCGTAACAATATATATATATATATATATATATATATATATATATATATACATATATATATATATATATATATATATAATAGTTTGTGTGTGTGAGAGAGGGAGAGAGAGAGAGAGAGAGAGAGAGAGAGAGAGAGAGAGAGAGAGAGAGAGAGAGAGAGAGAGAGAGATAATAAAATAGTGACATGGGCGTGACTGGGGTTTGGAGTTGTTATGGCTAGTTGTCGTAGGCGTATGTTACGCCGGTGCTGTAGTAGACCTGGAATATTTGTTTGTTCTCTCCGGCTCGTTAAATGATGTTAAATGATGTTAAATGCACACACAACAGACAGTTATAATTTGTAAGCAAGCAAGTCTCTGGTTACATTTATGGCGTTTATTATCGTTTCAATGATCTAATGGTGAAATATATATATATAAATGGCGCATTGATAACTAACACAAATGCATGGTAATGTCATGTATCCTAACATTAAGGAACGTAACTACACTGTGGAACTTTATTACTGGCTGAACATCGATATCTAACATGCGGGGTGATATGCTATATGAGGCGAGATATACAAGTATTATTTGTGCTGAAGGATTCTAATATCCAAGAGTAAAATGTGCGGCGTATCAGCCAAGCGCCAACTCTAGACTACAACTAAGTTTGTGAGATAGCGTCCTTGAGTCTTGAGTCACATGGTTGCGCTCATTTTGGTTGGTTAACCCTTTAATTACATTTAATTACAAGTGATTCTCATTGGTCAGTTCGAACATAGATTTTCATAGAGAATGACTTATTGGAGGGACAATGGGGTGGGGTAGGTGAACAATTATACTGCCTAACCGCGGCTGGGGGTTTAGATGAAAAGCAATTAATACGGACGACAAGCGGGGTGGTAGGGGAACATAGAAGAGGTGAAACCGATTTATCTCCCTGCAAGAGGTTTAACATGGTTATCTCCAGTGGTCTTGCTTCGGACTCGGTCGAAAAAGTGTTATATAGGTGTGAAAGGTTCCGCTGATCAATTCGCTGGAAACCGCGGGACAAAGGAATAACTAATAAGCCGCTGCTCGCTCGTGAGTTGGGTGGGTGAAGGGGAGATAAGTGTTGGCGGGAAGGGAGACGGAAATAGGGGGGTAGCCGGGAGGGCGCGGGTGGGGTTTGAAACGAGGGGTCGAGTATTTGGTTCAACTGACGTAATGCCTACATACAGCATATTAAATTAACAACATGAATTAATATATTAGATATGATATAAATACATTAAAATAACGCATGATAAATATATACATTGTAACTTCATTAACTAACACATTCATACCCATTCACTAACGCATTCATACCCATTCAACCAAGACTGTTACCAATTTCGGCCGTATTAATTAGTAAACTCTGAGTCGGGGAATCAATATAATAGAAGTGAAGGTTAAGGAAAGTGTGATGAAAGGTGGCTAGAGATATACAGTTGCGTGAGAATTAGAGAGAGATAATGACGACAGACTACTTTTCTACTTCCTATCCTATCTATCTATAATCTACTTTCTACACTACTAACTATCTACATGTGCTAATAAGTCGAGATTGAGTCCAGAATCGTGACAAAAAGATTGATACAATTAAATGGGTGTAGACCAACTATTTTTGCAGTCTTCAACAACATGGCCTTTAACAACGACCACCAGATCCTACTGTTATATCAGTTGAACTAAATCCAAATTAGGAGCATGGTAACCGAAAGTCCTGGGTTCGAATCCTGGTAAAGACTATTAAGCTGTTCTCAGATCTGATAGTTTTCCATCACCTGACTTTAGTTGGAGTAAAGTGAAGCCACACAATCCCCTAGTATGCCGTGGCCACTGTAACTGTTGAACGCTGCTTCACCGGCCCGATGGATAAATTTGGTCCGACGACGGGTACTTTATTTTACTTTTACTTACAATTTTAACTTGTTACATTTTACCATCGAGAGTCTTTACATTTCAGGCTTTATGGAAGAGAAAGATGACATCGAGTTGACTAGTCAAAACTTGAAGGACTTAGTGAACAATTTCAGAAAAAAATCCATCAGTTCCAGCGGATATTTTATTACAGTTTACAGTAAGTCGATAAATAAACGTCAGAGTATTATATTATGAAACAAACGAGTAAACAGACTGATCTAACAATACACATGGATTAGCAATGATCATCAATGTTCACAACTTTATTAAATATGTTAAAAATTTAAATTGTTTATTAGTTGAAAATACACTTCCTGATATGAAATGCAAAAAATACAAGATAACATTAAAAGCGTTGGCCTTATCTTATAAATTACAGACACCCCTTCTATAAAGAGGATCTTTCCGTCCTACACTCATCCGTGAATTGATTTGAGTCTAGTTCTGCGTTTCTATTGTTGTTTTTTTACATGAAATTAAGTTACTGTTTTTTTTTGGTTTGTTCAGGCATTCCTTTGAATGGCTGGATGCCACTCAAGAAGAAAGAGTACTCATATGTATTTATTCTCGTATAAGGAATAAGGAAATTGTTATTGTCCTGATATTGATCTGAGCATTGTAACATGTTGTTATTGTGTTTTGTATTTCTAAATTCAAAAAGTCTGCTTTTATGGCAAGCTTACATAGGCTTTATTCCGACTAATGGAGAAAAATATAGGCCTACATTGTTTAAATTTTGAGTGACAAAAATATCGTAATTTATAATTTACATGTAAACTGAACCTTGGCAAGTAAATGCGATTAATGTTAAGTAGGATAATAAGGATTTTTAGATCCCTGTGTAGAATAAATTTAGTTAAACTTTTAAAATTAGGATTATACAATTTTTCTCAAGGAAACAAAAAATTGAAGTCATTTTATTGTGTTTGGTATTAAATTATTTATTGTTACTAAATGGCGTCCCAGATCAAGGGTCGGCAACCTTTTGATAATAAAGTGCCGATGTAGGATTTCTAAATTATTCAGCAAGCCAACAGCCTAAAAGTCATCCTGTTCTAGCACTCAATTGTTTTCAGAAGACACATGAATTATTGGTCTCTGAAGTGTTTCGCGTGCCATTAAAAATCGCTCTGCGTGCCAAGTCTTGACAGAGTGTAGTGAGCTTCAGATCCCTGTTCAAGATAACTGCCTGATTCGCCAAAGCCTTGAGCTGAGACTGTGGTCTTTCACCGATAGAGGCCGTTGGGTTTGACATTACGTTTCAAGCTCTTTGCCAATATAAGGGTCGGTCGAATTTAAAGCATACAATTAAATGGATGGTTACTACTGTAGTATGGAATGCGTTGAAGTCAGTTTGTTGTGAGTTGTCCACGGTATTCTATTGATTGTGTAACTTCTTGCTCATCTTCAGTTGATCAGATAGCCAGAGCTCACGACGCTTCCCAGGGGGTCAAGGCCGCCCAGCACCTGGATAAGATCCTGGGCTTCGTCAAAGATATTTACGTAAGTATCTTTGAAACCTAGACAACCAATAGAGCGTATGCATATTATTATGACGACGATGGTTATTTATATAACACTTCTCTCCATGATTTTTATAAAATTAAACAAAACGACACAAAAATGACAAATACAAGCTATTCAGCTGATGACCGAAAGTCAAAATCAGTTTCGTCTGAAATCGAAAGAAAACCAAAAGCTAATTTTTTGTGTCGGCCGAAAACGAAACAACGCCGAAAGAGGCCAGTTGTCTACTTTCGGCGCCAAAACAGAAACCGAATTTTATTGCAAAGGTTCTGGGTTTGAATCCTGGTAAAGGCTAGGACTTTGTTCCCGGGAATGGAGGGTGTCCCTAAGTCTACCCAACTCTGATGGATAACGGACATTAATTGGGGTAAAGTAAAGGCGGATGGGCGTTGTTCTGGTCCTATAATGATTTTGGTGCGAAAGGTTTTTTACTACTTATCACTAAAATAGTTAGAGTTATTCCTTCAGTACATTTTTTGCTTTTACCCAGGATCTTGTCAAAGGTGATGACACCTTGCTTCTACTTGCTTCTACCCAGGGATCAACTCTAACTGTTGGATCTGGTTCTTCCCTTGATGAAAAATTAGACGGTAATATTTCTATTTTTAATCGCATAAAATCTTGAAGGCTTTTCGCTCACTTCCATAATTATTTTAAAACTAGTGGCTATTCCCGTCAAATTGACGAAGGAACGAATGATTACAATGCTTTTTGTTAAATGACAAGGGAAAAAAAACTAACACTATACACTGAAGTTAGAACATAACTTTCGGTATCTAGTTTTTTTTTTTTTTTTTAAGCATTTCAAAGAGAGATTATTCTGAAAACCCGATAAGATCTCGCGTTGAATATTCCAAATGAACGGTGTGAAAGCATTTCAAATGGACATTTTTCTGAAATGGCGCTCAGTTTAGAACCTTAACATACGGTGATTAGTAATAGGCATACGTTTATTAAACATAATAAATTGACGAATTCAGCAATATTGTTTATACAATAAAAATTTCTTTTGGAGGACGTTTCCAATTTATAGCCTACACTAGCAGGTATGTGCCCGGTCCTCCTAACCGGCTAAAAAAACAATACAAAGTTTATATTTCGATTAATACACGAATTTAAACGTGAAGGAATTTTTTATTTACCCGCTATAATTTAAAAATCGCCCGCTATAAATTACGACGCAAATTAAAACGTGAATATTTTGTTTTATTATTTTGTTCTATACATTCATAAAGTACATTAGCAAACATTGAAGCAATTATACGCAAAATTTAATGACGTCAAAAAAAAAAGCCAGCTTACTTTTCCTGCGCAACCTCGCCGCACCTTTTTTTCTCATTTATTTTTAGCGCTCGAATAATGATAAAAAGTTGTACCGGTAAATTTAACGTGAAACCAAAATGTTTCTTTTTATTCGCGCTTTTTGATCAAACTGACCACTGCGGTCAATTATTTTTTTGTAAAAAAACGAGGGTGTCCTTGGTTGTACCCAGCTCTAATGGGTAACGACATTAGTTGAATTAAAGTAAAGGCGGCTGGGCATTGTGCTCGCCATACATCCCCTAGTACTCCATGGCCACAGAAACTGGTGAACGCTACTTCACTGGCCCTATGATCAATTTGAGTACTTAACTTACTCTACAATTTGTTTTGTCTTCTGTTGTATCTACAAAAATATATGCACTTTAATCTAGATTTCGTTTGCTCTTTAATTCTTATTTTTTCTTTATTTAATCTAAGGTTTCGCAAATACAGAGACGTGTGCACCATACACCTTCTTGAACTATGCATTTGGAGTGGAAAAGTCTCGGACTTTTGGTAATGAAACAGGTATTTGATAGTCCCTACACCATACAATAATACACTTACTTAGTTACTTATGACTTTTGCCCCACCTGGGATATACGCCGCCAACAAGAGTCTTCCAGATATCCCGATCCTGGGGCGATGTCTCTATCTGACCTTAGTTAAGCCCTAGCTTTTTAGCATCAGTTTTCATATCGCGCCTTCAAGTGTTTCTCGGTCGACCTCTTTTCCTTTTGCCTTGGGGGGGTTCCAAGTGAGCGTTTGCCGAGTGACACTGTATGCCGGTTTTCCGAGGGTGTGGCCAATTTTATTTCAATCTCTTTTGGGAAATTTCCTCTTCCACATTCCTCTGTTTAGTTTGTTGCCAGAGTTCTTTATTGCTGATGATGTCTGAACAACTTATCCAAAGGACATAATACATACCTGCATGGATTTATGTAAATACCTAAACAGGTAAGCAGGGGCCTGAATGGAGCTGACCCTTATTCCTCATTTCGAACTATTGGTTTCCTATTCACTGGTATATCTATATTTCTGTTTACATTGATGTATTATTATTACTCCTAAAATGGTATCATTCTTATTGGCTAAGCAATGTAAAAATAGTGTAAATAGTTACAACATTTGTAGCTTAGTTAATATAAAATTTGAATTTAGCTATAAATAAACTAAACAATAAAATTTCGAATTCTACAACTTATATTTTAAAGAACGGAAATAAAAAATGCCATTGCATAAGCAAATTAAACCAATGTCGATATAGAACGCTCTATCTGAGTATCTCTCTCTCTCTCTCTCACTCTCCCTCTCTCGCTATATATATATTGCTTGTATTTTTCTGAAATTTACATCAATGCGAACATCTTTATTTCTTTACAGACTAAATAGATTCAAAACTTTTAGAGTCTAATAAAACGTTATGAATAATTCTGACACAGTAAAGTTGCGACGTGTTTAATTGTTAAGATGTTGTTTTTTTCTTTTTCTCTTGTAAATTACAGACGCTACTTTAATACAACATATTATTATGTCCTACGGTTATTCGGGGTTAGAATTTGTTCTTAGTGAGATTTATTTCAATGGGGTATTTTTCGTGCAGTATTATATAGTCTATATGGTCCCCAGAAAAAAAATAGCTGTGATAAACCGTGGACTCTAATTATGATATTGTTTATCATATTTTCGTGTTTTATTCTTTCAGGAGGTTTAGAATACAAGTTTCCAAGTCTTTATAATACGCAGGGAACGACCGGAGGCCCAGATCTACCAATCTTTGCGTCCGGGAAGAGCGCTGGAATTTTCACCGGAGTCAACACCTTTCCTTATCTGCACCACGCCATTCTGTGCGCTACCTGCCTCGCCAAAAACGCAACAGACCTCTACCCACACTGCATGCCCCAGGCTTCTACAACAACCATGGGGCCTGCCGCGTCAACCACACCCTGCCCAACCATGTCAGGCTCTGCGTCAACGACGCCCAGCCCCGCGTTAACCACACCCTGCCCAAACACAACCTGCCCAACCACACCCTGCCCAAATACAACCTGCCCAACTATGCCCAACCCCGCGTCAACCACACCCAGCCCCGCGTTAACCACACCCAGCCCCGCGTTAACCACACCCAGCCCCGCGTTAACCACACCCAGCCCACCAGCAGCTACTATGACAACCACCCGCGCCACGGCGCTACCTCCGAAGCCCCCGGTCACGCCTCCAAAGCCCAACTTTTGGTCATGGTATTTCCAGCCTTTTGCTGGGATCGGCCCGAACCCTTACGCCAACATGGTGTCGCGCAACGGCGTGGCTTCTCCGGCGGCCGGGTCGCCTAGGCCAGTGCAGCCTCCACCTACGCCCAGGCCTATACCCAGGCCTAGTCAGAATCAAAACAATCAATGGATTTTGCAGTCCTGGTTGCCCTTTTTGTTGTAATAAAAAATTATCAAAATGCAAGACTATAAGAGCCAAAGTACAGATTAACCATAAATGGTTGGTCGAAATAATCGTCTGTAAAGAATAAGTTTCTATAAACTTTTAAATTACCATTACACCCACTAAAAGAAACAAGAATTAAAAAGAATCTTTATTAAAGCAAATCAAATCCCTTTGAAGGTGCCAGTGGAAGGTCTTAAGTCATACTTTTCGTCTTTTGAGAAAACGCAAATTTAAACTTTAAAACGCTCCCCCAAATAAAAATGTCATTGTCTCAATATATTTTTAGTTATATAAATATTTTTTTTAATTCACTAAAAACAGAATCCAAAACTTAAAATAAATAGTTTATATAATAAATAAAAAAATGTCTGTTTTGGACTTCGATCTTTCATTTTAATTGGAATTACATCGTTTTTGACTGGACTTAAATCTTTTTATTGTACTCTAGTAATAATATACCGCTGTTTTGAAATAAATAGAACATACAAACTTAAAAACACAAAATAAAGATAAGAATTTTACTCATTTTTTTCTCCAAACATGGACTTAAGACGTTCTTTCACTGTTGCCATCATATGTAGTTCAGGGTTAGACCATTTTTTTCATTGTTGAGCCGGATTTGATTATAACTCTGCTTTGGAAATGTCTGCTGGGCCAAATACTTACGAAACAACACGGAATGTTAGAAAGTTATTAAAAGCATTGCAAAAAAATTAAATTATCACATATGGATACAAAGTCTCGTTAATAGTTGTTTTGTTATAACCTTTTTTATTTTGTGCACATTTTTACACTAAACTTGTTTTCTTTTATGAGTCTTGTTAAAATAAACCATTTATAGATTGTATGGAAAGAGACCATTTTGTGTTTTACACACTTTTCTGTGAGTTTGAGAAAAAGCTAAAACTAATTTTAAAAAACACATTCGTCCTACTTTTGTCCTTGTGTGTATGTGCTTGTGTGTGTGTGATTACATATTTTATTCATAAGTAAAAACAATTGTTTTTTTTTATATTATATTGTTCGACTTAATGGTGTCCCTTTTGCACTTCTGTACCTCTGTAACCGGATTTCGGTTCCCCCTCCACAGGTCAGAAAAGCCAAAATGTGCGTAGTTGTGTAATTAATTAGTGTTTGCAAAGCATTCAAGGGGTTGATTTGTGTGAATACAATATGATTTTGTACACTTTACCATTAAATTCTTTAAAACTAAAAAAAAAAGGGCTTATTGATTAAAACCGATAAAAGTTTTCAATAGTGATAATCTAATTTCCGATTATCGTTGACCATAATATTAAAAAGCATATGAAGAGGATGACGATGTTAATCCTGTATGCTTCGTATGCAAGCGCGTACGCAATCCAGTGGTACTGGCTTATCGGTTGGGAACGTAGTTTACACTGAGCCAGTGTTAAAGAAATTTTTTCAAAGATGAGCCGAATAGTACAAAGATTCATGTTAATTGTAACTTAACTTTTGGTTTCATGTTGCTTTTATCGCAACCATAGTTGGTATTTGGAAAAAAAGAAACACAATATCTAAGACTAACTAGTGTTAGCAAAGCATTTCAAGAATTGTTTTGTGCAAATCCAACATTATATATTAAAATATTTCCATCCGAACAAAAAGAAAAGGGTTGCTTACAACAAATTGAAATCCGGTTTTGAAAATCAGTTTCAAAACCGGAATCCGGTACTCTGTACCCATGTGACTAAAAGACTGGTAAAGTTTGTGAACCGCCGATATGTTTACATTAAGAGCACACTTGCGTAGCGAACACATGGGGGACACCCCTTTGATGCTCGTCCGAGGTTCTTTACACTGCCGAAAGACTTCGAGCCTGGAGGAAGCAATGAGCGCAACAACCCGTCTCAAACCTGTCCCGGTGCCTAGATGCACAGACCTGTATGTCTGGGATTTTGTGCTACCGGGCGACAGCAGAGGTATACCTGCGTGCCCCCTTCTAGAATGATCCGAGGGAATCCCGCAGGTGGGGAGTGTAGCGTAGTGCAAGTACTGCAGAGACCTACTGGCGTGCCACAAGGTGGCTGGCGCTCAGACAGGATCTTAGTGTGCACCCCCACCTCGATCCACCCCTTAACATAGTTACTCTCTTGATTCACCCAATATTTATTTAATTAAATCTCTGTACCCTTTGAACTTTAAGAAATGTTAGAAATATTTTAAAGAAACAAAAATCAATATATACACAATAGAATATTTCGTCTTTAATTTAAAAGAAAAATTACGTCAAAAGTTTTTTTCTTTTATGAGATAGGTAAGACAAGAAGCAACGAGCGTAGCATTAAACTTTAATGCTTCTGTTAAGTACAGTGAGTAAAAAAAAACAAAGAACATGAAACAAGTCATATGTTGTGCCATTAGTTCCATCAAATCTTCTTCTGATAAAGAAAAACACCAACACCGTCAACAGCAGAATCAATAAGGCAAAACAGGCTTTGCTACTTCTCAGACCCATATGGAGGACGTCGAGCCTCGGCCTGCAAACAAAATTAAGGGTATTTAAGAGCTATGTCCTCAGCGTCGACCTATATGGGTCGGAAGACCATAAATACCTTAGAAAGAAAACTAGAGGTGTTTTAGACACAAAGCCTTCGCCGAATCCTCAAGATCGTCTAGCCAAACACGATAACAAATGAGAACCTACATGAGAAACCAGGAAAAATGCCATTAGCAGAGAGCATTACAGCAAGGAGATAAAGATGGATGGAACACGTCTGCAGAATGTCCGCTGACTCTCTTCCCAGAAGAGCCCTGAGATGGACCCCCAAGGAAAAAGGTCGAAAAGCAGACCAAAGGAAACACGGAGAAGGATCGTGGAAAGGTACATGAAGGCGAGACCTGGACCTAGAAACGGCACCGCAAACGAGATAAATGGAGATTTTTGGTTTTCGCCTCCAGCGCCAGCCGGTACGAAAAGGATTGAGAGACTTCAAACTTTAAAAAAAAAGGAACGCTATAAATTTTTTGGTGGTCCTGGCATCGAAATCTGGTGATGGATAGAGCATGCTCTACTTAGCTCTGGTTGGTACCTGATTTTTGTTGTGGGCAAAGTAAAGGCAACTGGTCATTCTGCTATTATTAGTATTATGCCATGGCCATAGAAACTGTTGAACGTCTGCTTTGCCCTATGGTTCGATTTGGTCCGACTGGATACGTTTTATTAATTTTCAATGTTTGTAATGGAAATGGCAAAAATCAAGTCCAACAGAAAAACTTATAAATTAAATAATACAAAATGTAAACCTTTGACCTTTGATATGGTTTGAAAGAGTTCCCTGTAAAATTTTCGTTTCTGACAATATGTGTAACAGAGATCGTACTCAGAAAATCTGCAATAGAATGTCATAATATATATTGTTACGTCCGCAATCCCCTTGTGGCCAGAGCTGTGTAGATCCTGTTGATAATTCTCGTTAGTCCTAGGGTAGACTTAAGTTATTATTATTTATGTTTCAGTATTACACGAACTCTTCTTATAGTCCTGGGCACAAACTCGGGATTTGTGTTCTAACAGTTCCTTTCCTTGACGTTAGAGTAGTAGATAAATATTATAGTATTATAAACAACACAATAGAATAAATAGTAACTTGACGAGGAAGCTTCAGTGTAAATGTTGTTGAGAATTTAATTCAGGTGATATGTTCAATATATACAATATTATGAAAATGATGTACAGTTAGAATAAAATAGTGCAAACACAAGCGTCCTCAAAGGAATTTATCTCGAAACTCAACTACTGCCTTTCAGACAAACAAATCATTAAATACTATCCAAGTGGTGCAAGGGACAAACCCATTACTAGTAGGGGTGAACTTCATGGTATCATTACAAAACTCATTTTAAAAAACGATGGGAACTTCCCTATTCATAAATAATAAGTCGTTCTCAGACACTCTGAGAATTTGAGGTCAACACTGAATACCAAATTTACCAAGAATCTCTCGCCTTCTTACTAAACGTCAGGTGATCGGAAAGACTAAGCCCCGCCCGCAAAATCGTGTGTAGTGAGAATAAGAGAGGGGGTGAAGAATAAACATTGTGTGTTTCAATACTTGGAAACTAATATACATGACAATATATATATATATTTTTTTTCCAGGGACACTTTTGATATCTCCTGTTCAGTGAAAAAGAAAAAGACACAAAGAAACAATTCTAGCATAAGCCCAATGTCGTATGCAGTGTGTATGTACGTGTAGGTGTGTGTGTTTTTGTACGTGTATGTGTGTGTCTAGTTATTTTTAAGGTTTTAATTTGTGTATGTTTGTAAGAGAAGATGAAAATAAATTTCGAAAAACAAATTCAAATTAAATGGATAAGAAAAAAAGAAAAAAAAAGTGAAAGAAAGCAAAAGAGTGCAAGAGACACTGAGAGAGAAAGCAGAAATAGGTGATAGAAAGAATGAGTGAAATATCAAGAAAAAGACAAAAAGGTACAACAAAAAAATGGAAAGAGGAAAACGAAAAAAAAAACATGCTGGCATACTGAACGTCCTGGATTCGAATCCTGGCGCAGGCTAGGATTTTTAAAAGGGTCTGTTATAGTCTGTATGGTGTCCCAGAGTCTGATAGGTACCTGTCAAGAACCTCCTCTAATTATTAATTACCATAACATTTAAATGACTACTTTACTTCTATAGTCATGGGCTCGCTTAATTAGGAAGGTCCCAGATCTTAATAATTACATAGAAAAACAATGTAATTAAAACATTTACACATACGTAAATGAAACAACAAACACATGATGTTTGATTATGAGAACTATAAACTATTCTAATTTTATTAATAGTGATTTTAAGGATAGAGATAATATAACAGTAAATAATATCAAATTGATATATATAGTAAACACAAAGGAAAACATTCTATCTATACTAAATGGTTAGTACAAGCATATGAAACGTAATATATAAAAGAATGTTATCAAAACACAACCGTTACAATATCATAGCCTACGCCACACGTCTCCACTGGCTTGGTCCTCAACGGCATAACACTGCCTCTCCTCTGACGCACCACCGGACGCACTACTGAAGTACTGATGCACCAAACTGCCATCAGCAATTAGTCTACACCGCGGCCGTCTACACGTCACTACTAAGCCACTGTCACGTCAACCACCGCCAGCCACCGGCCTTTTGCCACCAGTAGTCAGCCACTTTGCCACCAGCTGGCCACCGCTCTCGGCCATGTTGCTACGGTCACCACCGCTATCAAGCTATGAGTCCCCAGCCTCAGCACGGTCCTGGGTACGGGCCGTCACCTACATAATAGTCAATAAAAACCCTTACTATTTTCCTAAACTATATCTATATATTATATATTGTCTATTGGAAGGTATCGATGCAAAACTCAACTCACCCGTGTCAGAAAACACTCATATGTCTGTGGACAGTTGACTTGGCTTGGGTGTGATCCAAACATCAGACCACAAGTCCAAGTCCTGTACCCAAACCCTCAGTGTCTCTGCGTTAAATAGTTTTGCATCGAACCCACCAAGTCCCACACCTGTCAGTGTCTAACTAGATTTATTAGCGTGCTGGATTCTGTCTCTCTTTGTCCATGCAGAGTCCCCCTTACTGTCGCACCAGTATCAAGTAACACTAGCTCCAGTCTCGGTGTTTACAGTCCGTACTAGCCTACACCTACACACTAAACTTGTCTCTAAGCCTATAAGTTGTCCATGCCAAACATTCCTAAGTCGAACTATATTTCTGTTATGTTATTGTGATGCCGTGAGACCAAGCCTAGACTTATACGACTCCTTGACATCATCCCCCTTCGCTTTGACTCTTTTTGGTATCCAAAAATAGTCACACATGCAACTAAAAGAAAAAAAAAACTGAATTATAAATCTAAATTGTACATCATCATCCTATGTATGATATTGAGTTTCTAAGTCTAAAACAGAAAGTGGTGAATGTCTAAATTCAATCATAAGTAGCACTTAATACAAATTCAAACATAAAGAATACAAAATTCAGCTAAAATCAAAAGATCAATATTTCAAACCGAACTAATTAATGTTCATGTCAAAGACAATAGTATATAGAGAGGCGGTCTGTGCTCCAAGTATTGAAGTTCATCCCAGCTAGGTACCAAGGCAGGCGCCGTAAACAGGTACAAACACTCTGTCACATGCGTCCGTGGATACACTCAGCCCCAAAAACACTCAACCACTGGACACACAAAATCGCATCACCCTACAGCCTATGTCTGTACTCTCTATTTTGCCTAGACCAACTTCCTGTAGGACAAACTGATTCGTAAAGAAAACAACAAATGAATAAAATTCAACATGCTTGTCCGCCCACACTGCACTATCGACTATAAACTGACTAAACGCGCCAGATACTATCTAAAGCTCTATTCCTACCACTAAATCCATATGTAATGCACGTTCTTATTGTAGACTTTAACTGACTTGGAACATAGTTGCTAGACATATACTTACTACTAACGCTTTGAAAGAAACAAACAAACAAAACGCGACCCGACAAACTAATCGAACCCATACTATATATGGGACTTACTTATAGGCCTACTGAACGGACTCGAGCTTTTCTAACCAAAATGGTACACTGTCATCACTATCATTATTATATTCAACCGAAATAGTAGGCCTACTAACAAAAACGGTTTTGTACATCTAAACTCCTATCTTCGTTTACAATAAAAAAAATATCTATTTCCCAATTCAAATAGG
Source organism: Anisus vortex (assembly GCA_949126835.1). Classification (NCBI taxonomy): domain Eukaryota; kingdom Metazoa; phylum Mollusca; class Gastropoda; family Planorbidae; genus Anisus; species Anisus vortex. The sequence goes on from OX421507.1 coordinate 25,395,193, forward strand.
GCTTCCGTGTATTATTATTATGTGTTCTTTTGTTCAAGCGACGGGAAAATACACCGCCAAACAACAAATATGATTCAAATTATCTCAATACTCGTAGTTATAGTTATATCTCTAATCAACCTTGCAAACTTAACACCCCTGGTTAAAAGCAAGTCAAAACAGAGATATCTTCACCCTCTAGCTATACCAACACGGGCTACAACAAAATGTACGATGCTGTATAATCTAGTGGTGGAAACCCAACTCTCACTAGATACTCAACACCTCTTTATACCCAACACTCACTGATACCACAATGCAGTGTTCAGAGGCAGCACTAACAACCCCAACACAGACAAACTGACACACCGGTGACGGCCCAGAGAAAAAAAAACGTATTCCACCCAAACAAACGCTGTGTACTAAAGTGACCCTAAGTACCGTTAAGGGAAACTCTTCACCCCCTTATTGTATTGGTAGCACCCCCGCACCAAAACACACGCACAGAGAAAAGGAAAACAGACTTAGCCTCCTCCATGTGTAGGGATGGTATCAACTTTCATTCAACCTCCAGCGTCCAGCACCCATCAATAACCATGTGACACCAGGTAACTTGGGAGAGCACAGCCCGCTTGCAGAAGACAGGAATTCACGTTTGACGAGAAAAAAAAAACACAGCTGGGAAAAAAAATCTTTAAGGGAGAAAAAAAAAAGTTACAAAAATTTTTTTTAACAAAATGCAAACAACAACAACAACTAATTATAGCAAATAATAGATCAAATATGCTTCGCAATACAATCTTTCTTTTAAACATGTCTTAAAATGTCACAATATTAATTGTGTAAAAGAGAGATAAAAAAAAATACTTGCAAAAAAAAATGTGAGACGATCTCCTAGAATAACACAACCTTCTTATGTAAAATAGGCCTACATGTAAAAGTATACTATGCAAACCCATTTCTTTTGGACAGGCCCCCATCGTCACGACCCTCCCTATACTTATTAATTACCATAACATTTAAATGACTACTTTACTTCTATAGTCATGGGCTCGCTTAATTAGGAAGGTCCCAGATCTTAATAATTACATAGAAAAACAATGTAATTAAAACATTTACACATACGTAAATGAAACAACAAACACATGATGTTTGATTATGAGAACTATAAACTATTCTAATTTTATTAATAGTGATTTTAAGGATAGAGATAATATAACAGTAAATAATATCAAATTGATATATATAGTAAACACAAAGGAAAACATTCTATCTATACTAAATGGTTAGTACAAGCATATGAAACGTAATATATAAAAGAATGTTATCAAAACACAACCGTTACAATATCATAGCCTACGCCACACGTCTCCACTGGCTTGGTCCTCAACGGCATCACACTGCCTCTCCTCTGACGCACCACCGGACGCACTACTGAAGTACTGATGCACCAAACTGCCATCAGCAATTAGTCTACACCGCGGCCGTCTACACGTCACTACTAAGCCACTGTCACGTCAACCACCGCCAGCCACTGGCCTTTTGCCACCAGTAGTCAGCCACTTTGCCACCAGCTGGCCACCGCTCTCGGCCATGTTGCTACGGTCACCACCGCTATCAAGCTATGAGTCCCCAGCCTCAGCACGGTCCTGGGTACGGGCCGTCACCTACATAATAGTCAATAAAAACCCTTACTATTTTCCTAAACTATATCTATATATTATATATTGTCTATTGGAAGGTATCGATGCAAAACTCAACTCACCCGTGTCAGAAAACACTCATATGTCTGTGGACAGTTGACTTGGCTTGGGTGTGATCCAAACATCAGACCACAAGTCCAAGTCCTGTACCAAAACCCTCAGTGTCTCTGCGTTAAATAGTTTTGCATCGAACCCACCAAGTCCCACACCTGTCAGTGTCTAACTAGATTTATTAGCGTGCTGGATTCTGTCTCTCTTTGTCCATGCAGAGTCCCCCTTACTGTCGCACCAGTATCAAGTAACACTAGCTCCAGTCTCGGTGTTTACAGTCCGTACTAGCCTACACCTACACACTAAACTTGTCTCTAAACCTATAAGTTGTCCATGCCAAACATTCCTAAGTCGAACTATATTTCTGTTATGTTATTGTGATGCCGTGAGACCAAGCCTAGACTTATACGACTCCTTGACAGTACCTGACCTTAGTTGGGGTAAAGTAATGGGGGCTGTGTGTAGTGCTGGACACACCTAGTATGCCGTGGCCACAGAAACTTGTGAACTCTGCTTTACCGGCACTATGGATGAAATCGGTCCGACGGAATGACTCTACTTTTCTTAAATGTACGTCATTAATTAACGTCTAAATTACACCTATTACTTCACATTGTGGTATGTTCAAATTATTGTTAAATTTATTGATGTGTCCGTTTTCAAAAATAGCTAACATGTTGTTTTTTTTTAATGACATCATTATATGCTACACATCCCTCCCACTTTTACACTCCGTTTCATCATGCGGTGTACAATACCTGTTTTTCTTGAAGCTAGATATATAATAAAAAAAACATGCATCGATACATACTTTAATAAAACGTAGTCTACGCCCTTAAACTAAACAAGTAAAATGATTGTGATAGTAATAGTAACTCTGCAACTGTAAGTGTGTAAATATCTGTGTAGTTATGTACTGAATGGGACTTATTAATTAACACACTTTGGGGTCTAAGTAAAGTACCCTTTGGACCATTATAGGGCCGGTGAAGCAACGTTCACCAGTATCAGTGGTCACTGCATACTATAAGACGTGTGGCCAGCACAATGCCCAGCCGTCTTTACTTTACCCTAACTTATGTCAGGTACCCATCAAAGTCTGAGTAGACTCAGGGACACCCTCAAGTCCAGGGAAAAAATCCTATCTTCCGCTAGGACTCGAACCCAAGACCATCGGATCGCCAGTCAAAAGCGCTGCCGCTCGGTCACCGATGGGCCGCTTCCTCTATTTTTAGAACTTATTATTTTTTTCCATGCGCAACCAATAAGGCTGTCTTAAATTATTTCTACGCTCTACGTTTGCATTAAAGGTTTCCGCTATATACAACTTTTAATATTAATTTAAATTTTTTATTGAAAAAATCATAACGATTTAACTAAAACGGAAGTGTACAATATGAATGTAATTATCTATATAATAATTACCCAAAGAAATGTATTTATCTGTCTGTGTAGCGGAACGCTTAGCAGTTTGGTTTTGAGAGTACAGACCGATGACACAATTGTCTGTTCTACGCACACCACTAGCGTGAAACCATTTTTGTTTTGTTTTGTGTCGCAAGTGAGAAAATTAAGCACTAAATGACACCAGCACTGAAACCACCGACGTTTTACGTCATTTTAAGAAGGATTTTGTTACGTACAGTTAGAAGATGGCGGTGATGTTATGACCTCAATGTTTACGTCCTTGAGATTTTTATTGAAAATACGTACTTATTTAAAGTTTGAAACTTATTAGGAAGTATTTTTGTGATTTTAATTATTATTAATTTTTTTGTAAATATAACGAAACAGTAAACAAACTAAAATTAGCTACTAAAACTTTGAAAAGCTGCTGGAGCCGTGGGAATATACAAACCTAAACATAGGTACTTCGATAAAATTTCTAAAATTGTTAAAATAAATAACATTGAAACAAAACCTATTTTATTAAATGTAGTTTGGTATAGGCTTTCCAATGACACCTCATTTTTGTTTCTACATGAAATATTAACGAAGTTATTAATTTTTTAAGTGTCCGAAAATTAAGCCTATTTGACCCATCTAAATATAAAAAAAAAGTGTGACCCAAAAACATGATTTGAGCTGTTTAAATTGCTATAACTTAAAAACCGTAAAAGATAAATGTATGAAATTTGAAACACTTATTCTACTATATATTATTTTTATTTTAAAATAGCTATTTACATAGGTGTCGATTTGGGAGGGGGCCCAGATCCTCGTATTCTCCAGAATTTAGTATTTTACTATTAAACACAAGTTCACCTCACTGACCTATATATAAAATAAACATAGATCTGAGTTTTTTTACCCATCAGAAAGCCTCTTCACCCCCGATCCCCAACTGTATACAAATACTTTTCTAGACAAGGGGCGTAGCCACATGGGGGAGAGGGGGGGGGGGGTGAGAGACTTGTAATTTAATAGTATTGAAAATATATATTATTTTAGAATATTTACATTTTTTCCCTATATTTGGGTAAAATGTATTTAAATAATGTTTGTAACATGACATGTCAAACCCACTCCTCAAACATTCTAACATCATCCTAAGTCTAAGCACAGTGTGAGTTTGTGTGTGCGAAGGGGGTGGGGAGCCACTGTGAAAAAGGAGGGGGTATTGGGCCCCCATTTTGAAAAAACTATTTGGGGGGAGCCACTGTGAAAAAGGAGGTGGTTGGGCCCTCATTTTGAAAAAAAAAAAGATTTTTTTTAGCAGTTAAAAAAAAATTAAATTTGCAAAGGTTTTATAATTGAATTAAATGTTTATTTTATAGCTCCCACCTATTTTTGAAAATTATCAACATTTCTATACTTGTCCATGTATGGCAATATATTTGTGTATTACTTCCTGATTTTGTTAAAGGCAAAAATTATGTCAACATATTTTTTAGTTTAAAATTGAAAAAAAAAAAGGAATAAAAAGACAAATGGCAGTCAGATTTTAATCTTTTTAATGTTTGTTTTTCCAAGGTTATAAATTATATAAAAAAAATATAATAAACTAGTTTCTATTTAAAATGCTTTAAATCTTAAGTTAACTAGTTTTAGGCCAACAAATGATAATAAAATAAAGTAAGTAAAGTAGGTACCATTCGGACCAAACAGATCATAGGACTGGTGAAGCAGCGTTCACCAATTTCTGTGACCAGGGCATAATGCCCATCGCCCATCCGCCATTACTTTACCCCAACTAGTGTCAGGTACCCATCAGAGCTGGGTAGACTCAGGGGCACCCTTATAAGTCCCGGGAAAAATCCTAGCCCGCACCATGATTTGTACCAAGAACCGTCAGATCGCCAGTCGAATGCGCTGCAGCTAGGCCACCGTGCATCATAATTTCAATATAAAATTAACCATTTTTATTTATCTATCAGTTTACTTTATTCAAAATAATTCTCTCAAAATTGAAATTATAATACACTTTTATTTAGGCATGGATGGATTAATTAGTGCACCAGAAGCCGTAAGCATTTAAAAGATTAGCTCTCCCCGACCCCCTCTTTTTAATATTTATTTTGGCATGAAGTTCAAAAATATACTTGTACCATAAGCAGAACCACATAACAATGTCCCATAAGTGTCATGAACAATGATACATTTGTGCAATGTAAAATATTTTTAACAATGTGTTTCATTGGGAGAGTAGGCCTATTCTTTTTAATAAAAACTATTATATTAAAAACTTTGATGTTATGTTCCCTATATTGAAAACAGCATGCAATTTGACTATTAAATGATTACTTTTCCACAATTTTTTTAATGTTGTATTTTATGAAATATCAATACAGCATTCTTAAAATGTCCATTATTTTATTAAAGTAATGGGCAGAGCTCATCTTATTTTTTTTCCACATGGACAATAAACAATTCATGTCTTATCAAGTTTTCACCATATGTGATTACATATTTATAGGTTATAATAATCCTTATTTCTTAGTCATTTTTGTCACAGTGACCATGTGATTTAATTTTTGTAGACTATCTTGAAAAAAACAACACAGTGACACAGGTCTTTTTTAACTTTTTTTATTAAAATTGTTTCTTCCATTCCCTTTTCATTTCTATATGTTCAACTTGAATGCTAGATCCATATGAAAAGCTGAAAAAGGAAAGAAATTATTTTTTTTTTATTGCATTTTAAATATTTTTTTTAAATATCTGTAACTAATTGTTAATAATTTATAATATGATATGGGCATAAGGCCCTTCAATAATATTTTTGCATTCCTGTGTAAAAAAAATCTAAAAATAGTAATTAATTACATTGTCACTATAGTATAAGACCCTTTACTTTATTATGAAAATAATTGGCCTATAAGTTAATAGACCTTTAGACATATTATGTCGTATTTATCTGCCTATTAGTAGTACTAGTGACTATATTATATGCTAGGCTTATTCATGACCATATCCATATACACTATTGTTTAATTATTGGCCTATAAGTTCTAGAGCCTATATATTTTAATAGACCTTTAGACATATTATGTCGTATTTATCTGCCTATTAGTAGTACTAGTGACTATATTATATGCTAGGCTTATTCATGACCATATCCATATACACTATTGTTTAATTATTGGCTCTATAGACTATAGCAGTCTATATAAGGCCTACTATACTATACCCTATAGGCCTAGCTTACTTATAGATAGTTACAGTTATTACAGTCGTATTGTAATGCTAATTTTGTACAAAACTACGCCTTATCATCGCCTCCCTATAGGCCTATAGCCCTAGGCTATGCCTATGGCCTATGCAATGCTATAAAATGACTAGGCCTAGTCATGACTATGACCTTTATCCTGGCTATATAGGGCCGTATTTAGGATTGTAGGCGCCCATGGTCACAAATCTATGTGGGGGCCCTGTTCTTAAATTTATGTGGGTGCCCTCGTGGCATCGCCCCTGCCCTCCATAGGGCCTACCTCAGAAAATTGCCGTTAATTGACTCATGTTAAATTCTGTAAAATATATAAATGCATTTTATGTACCCGGTAGTCGGTAGCGCTTAGCTTGGTTGGATTAAAGAGCTTAAAATTGTAGGGGATAAATGAATTTTATTTTACATATTAAATAAAAATTCTTTTTGGGATGTGTGGGGGCCCCTGTTCCCATGCCACATGTGAGTGACATGTGGAATATGCCTAAATACGCGATTGGCTATTTTTTTTATATAGGCCTATCCTATGGTACAGAGTATAGACTACAGTATTGCTATAGTTTAGGCCTAGTCATAGTTCTCTAGGTATAGCCATAGCCCATAAACCTTTGCCCTATATTACTAGGCCTAACCATGGCTTTTCTAATAGACATATACAATACTGGGTCAAAAATAACATGGATTATGCTGGTTTGTTGTATTTTTCAGTTTATTTATATTGTAAAATGTAATCCTACTTTTTAAAAAATACCACGTGTTTTTTTGTAAAGTGTTCTAAAAATAGATATGACCTAAAAACAAAAGCGTGCAACTTGCTAAAAATAGATTTTATCATCAAAGTTTAAAATATTGTTATCTAAAATCTGAACGAAGAAAAAATATTCAAATTGACATCAGCTAATATATGTATACATACTAAATCGAAAAATTATAATTAAATTATGGTGCGATAAATATGGCTATCAAAATTTTAACCGAAATCATTTTTTGCTATATGTTATCTATAAACTTTGGAAAGAAAAAAAGAAACTTCTGAATCGACGGATTTTTATGAAAATGCACATTTTGATGTATTTTTTCATGATAAAAACGAATATCTTAATTAAATTTTGTTGCTCTTAATAATAAAAAAGTTACACATTCTAATAAAAAAGTGACAAATTTGCCAACTTACCGATTTTTTTTTCGATAAATCTAAAGTAGTTCCAAGTGAAGTAAAAATAATATTAATAATGTTCAAAATGTCACAAACAAAAATAAAGCACTTTTCTGGGCTAAAATGTTGTAGAAAACCCTGAAATACAAAATCTTACAGACTAGGTAATTTTAGGTCCAAAAAATTTGTGATTCAAATTTTTATGATTTTTGGTAAAAAAAAAAAAATGGCGGAAGTGGGTTTTATCGAAGTACCTACTAAACACTTGAAAACATGGAGGGCAGAGAGACAAAACGAAAAAGAGGTGAAGATTCGAACAACTATGAAAATACAGAAATATGGCTAAGATTTATTACAATTTCATCTAAAGAGACAGAAAAACCACTAACTAAATTATCACCCTTTGTGATAGAAAAAGCCATAACTGGGATGGCAGGATCACCTAAATCTGTAAAGAAATTACGATCTGGACAGATTCTGGTGGAATGCGAAAAAAAAGCGCACTTAACCAATTTATTAAGAACAACTAGTATGGCAGGAATAGCCATAGAAACAAAAGCCCATGCCTTCCTAAACAGCTCAAAGGGAGTTATAAAATCAAAAGAATTGGAATGCTGTACGGAAGATGAATTAACACAAGAACTAAAAAATCAAGGAGTTATCTCAGCTTATAGAATAAAAATAAAAAGAGATAAAAAAGAAATTGCAACTAACACAATAATTTTAACTTTTAATAAACCAACTCCTCCAAAGGAAATTAGAGCAGGTTTCTTAAACATCAAAATTGAAGACTACATACCAAACCCTATGAGATGTTTTAACTGTCAAAATTTAGGTCACTTGAAAAAACACTGCAAAAGAAATGCTGTCTGCCCACGCTGTGGAAATGAAGGACACAGCTTGGAAACATGCAGTGCAGAAATGAAATGTGTAAATTGTGAAGGAAAACATCTATCATTCTCAAAAACGTGTCCAAGATGGATTGAAGAAAAGGATATACAAAAATTAAAAGCTCAAAAAAATATAACTTATCAAGATGCAAAGAAATTTATTCTAACACAAAAATCTTTAATAAGTGAAAAGAATTATGCTGGAGCTCTTAAAACAGACATAAAGAAAGTCAAACACGCTGAAACCCAGACACCCACTTTACCAGAATTGTACTACAAAGACCAAGATGGAACATTCAAAAAATGGGAAATAAATGAAATAATATGCACTAAAGAAAACTCAACACAATCAAATATAGAAGAAATGTTTCCAGGGAAAGTTAACCCAGAGAAAATATCAAATAAGAATTATATGAAAAAAAAACATGAAATAAATAAATCAGGGTAAGGACTTAAATTCTAAAGGAAATAAAACTATGAACATTTTGGGACAGGCATGTGAAAAGGATGATTCAATAACTGATTTAAAAATACGAAAAGAAACAATGTCTCAACCTTTAAATTCAGAAACTAGGACACAACAAGAAACGGATAGTAGTACACGGGAGAACGACATGGAAATTATAGAAGAAAATGAAACAGAAAATGACACAATTTCAAAAAACAGTAATCGGAAAACAAACAAGTCTCCACATCAAGCTCAATCTAATATTATAATAAAAACCCTTCTAAAACCATATTTAAAAAAATAAGGAAAGAAAGAAATTAATATTACAAATATACACTATTGGATATGAATTCAGAATATAAGAATATTTTACAATGGAACTGTAGAGGACTAAAATACAATATTCCAGAACTACAACTTATTATAACCGAGACAAATCCTATAGTAATTTGTCTACAGGAAATAAAATTAAACACATAATCATTTGAATTGCGTGGCTATACCGCTTATCACCAAATACATTCTAAAAACATTGCATGTGAAGGTACTTCCATATTTATAGCATCCAATATTTTACATAGGAGGATCAAAATAAATACCTGCATTCAAGCTGTGGCAGTAAGATTTACATTAATAAAACCATTAACCATATGCTCAATTTATATTCCACCAGATCATACATTACTATATTCTCAACTAGATGATCTAATTAAACAACTCCCACCTCCAATTATACTTATGGGAGACTTTAATGCCCATAACCCTATATGGGGAAGTCATAATACAAACCAAAGAGGAAAATTAATTGAAAGATTACTAGAGGAAAGAAATATATGCATTTTTAATGATGGTACTCCGACTTTTTATAGTTCTACGTATTTATCTCCATCTTATCTCGATTTAACAATGGCAGATTCAACTCTATTTACGGACTTTACCTGGAGTGTTTTAGAAAATAATTATGGTTCAGATCATCAGCCTATCCTGCTTACTACCAACTCCAAAATATCAACTCAACAACCATTAACTTGGGACTTTAAAAGAGCAGATTGGAATACATTCAAATTAGAATCCGACAGAATACTCTGTCAAATAAATATACATTCTAATGCTCAAGAACAGTATTCAACATTTTTAAAATCATTATATCAAATTTGTGAACGGACTATACCTAAAACAACATCTAAAATTAAAAAAAATAAACCATGGTTCACAAACATTTGTAAAGATAGTATTAAAACTAGAAATAAACAGCTTAGAGACCAACCCATCTCCAGAAAACTTGAAAGCCTTTAAAATTGAACGAGCAAAAACACGACAAGTAATCAGAGAACAGAAACGGCTTACATGGCAAAATTATATTAACAAAATAAATTCAAACACACCCATAACTAATATTAGGAAAATGATTCGAAAAATTAAAGAAAATACAAATTAAACAAATCAAACTGGCTGATGGCACTTATGCAGAAACTACACAAGATATTGCAAATGAAATTGGAAAGACCTTTTCAAAAAATTCATCGTCTGAAAATTATACAGACTCCTTTCAAAAAATAAAAAAAGAATTATAAAAAGAAGCTATAAATTTTGAAACAAATATATTTGAATACTACAACTCCTCAATATCAATAAACGAGCTTACGCAATGTATTAAAGAAACCAAAAATACTGCACCAGGCCCAGATACAATTCATAATGAGATAATAAGACAGCTACCAACGTTAACACTGAAAACTCTATTAAAAATTGTTAATGATCTTCGGCAACAAAATATATTTCCTACGGAATGGAGCAAAGCAATTACCATTCCAATACCTAAAGAGAAAAAAAATCACACAGATCCAATAAATTACAGACCAATAGCCCTCACAAATTGTTTCTGTAAAATTATGGAAAAAATTGTAAATAAACGCTTAATATATTTTCTGGAAAGTAATAACTTAATATCAAAGACTCAATGAGGATTTAGAATAAATCATTCAACAACAGATCATCTCATTAGATTAGAAACATTTATTAGAGAAGCTTTTGTTAGGAAAGAACATGTGATAGCTTTTTTTTTCGATTTAGAAAAGGCGTTTGACACTACATGGAAATATGGAATTTTGAAAGATCTATATTCCTTAGGTTTAAGAGGAAATTTACCCAAATTTATATCAAACTTTCTAAGCAACCGAACATTCCAAGTAAATATTGGAGATTATTTATCAGATACATTTATTCAAGAAGAAGGTGTCCCTCGAGGAAGCGTATTGTCGCCTACACTATTTAATATAAAAATAAACAATATGCTTATTACAGAATACAAAATGTTCTCTATACGTCGATGACTTTGTGATCTATCATAGAGCTAATTGTATGATAGAAATACAGAATCATCTACAACTTCAAATCAATACAATTCAAGAATGGACCGAAAAGAATGGATTTAAATTTTCTGCTCAAAAAACAAAAGTAGTGCATTTCTGTCAGATGCACAAAAAACACCCCGACCCTGAACTATACCTTTATAAAAAACAGATTCCTGTAACTACTAACGTCAAATTTCACGGAGTAACATTTGATAGTAAATTAAATTTCCTGCTACATATAAAGGAACTAAAATCCAAGTGTCAAAAATCCACAAATCTACTGAAAACTTTAGCAATACAGATTGGGGAGGAGAGAAAAAAAGTCTACTGAAAATATATAGATCACACATTCGATCAAAATTAGATTATGGATGTTTAGTATACGGATCAGCAAGAACATCATATCTAAAAATGCTTGATCCTGTACAAAATCAATGTCTACGTCTATGTCTAGGAGCATTTGGAACTACTACATGTAACAGTTTGCAAATAGAAGCAAATGAGCCACCACTACAAAATAGAAGACTCAAGCTATCATTACAATATGCACTAAAACTGAAATCCTTACCGAATAATCCAGCGTATTTATGTGTTTTTCACCCACAAGAAAAAAACAGCTTTACTGAAAACTCAAAATATATACCAACTTTTGGATTTAGAGTTGAAAAAGAAATGATCGAAACTAAAATTGAATTTAGATTTATAAAAATATATTATATACCAAAAACTCCACCATGGCTTTTAAAATCCCGCCTATAAACTTAGAATTAAACCATAGAAAGAGAAAGGATCCTTGCATGGATATGTTTTAAGAAGTGCTACAAAAATACCCAAATTATGTACAAATATACACAGACGGATCGAAAAATGATACAGCGACATCTTCGGTTGCTCTTACCTCAAATAAAAGTAAAAAAAGAAAATATAATTCCAGTATCTCAATAAATACTGCAGAGGCTTTAGCAATATGCCTGGCATTAGACATTGCAGAGGAATCAGAAAACCAAAATTTTGTTATTTTATCCGATTCGTTATCGTGTCTTACTGCTATGGGAAACTGTAATACCAGGAATATATCTGCCTTGGACATTTTGACAAAATACCAATCAATATATGAAAGAGGCAAACGTGTCGTTTTCTGTTGGGTTCCTGGTCATGCAGGGATAGATGGAAATGAAAAAGCTGACAGAGAGGCTAAAGCCGCCCTGTTGTTATCAGAGAGTATTATCCCAATACCATATCGAGACTTGAAACCCTTAATAAACATGAAAGACAAAAATGGACTAACTTCTTGAAAACCAAATGCAATAAACTGCAGTATTTGGAAAATTCAAAAACCTGGCATGATACAGGCCAACTTGTTCGAAAGGACGCAGTTATTCTCTGCAGACTACATACAGGACATACAAAACTAACACATTCGTTTATCTTAAAACGAAAAATGGCCCCAATGTGTGCTTTCTGCAATGCCAACTTAACAGTGTCTCACATTTTGTTGGAATGTAATACATTTGATGACATTCGACGTAAATTCTATTACTGTAGAACTCTTCATGAACTTTTCAGCAAAATTAAACCAAAACATATAATAAACTATATTAAAGACATACAACTGTACAACAGAATCTAAAGATATAAGAACAATAAAATGGATACAAGAGAAAAATGACAACAACGTTATCAAAAAGGCCCTATATAACCTTCGATGTTGATGAGCCGGAAATTCAACAATTCAATTTTAAATATGTAAATAAAGATCCGGTATTTTATTTAATAAACAAAAGTACGGTCTTTAATATCGAGTTATTTTGTTGGTATAAACAAGTTCGGCCTAACCTGAATCACTTCTGGATCCCATAAATTATTAATCAAGTTTAAAGTTTGTATTTTAGGGATAGATATATCTATATCATATATTACACTTGCGTTAAGTAAAGTAAATATCACAAGATTTAATGGATACACGTGATGATGATGATGATCAGTCAGCACGCAGCCGCCGCTTAACCAGAGAGAGGAAGGAGAGATGGAAGGCTCGCCAAAGTCAAGAATCGCTGGAAAAAAATAAAATAGAAGAAGCGAAATCAAAACGCCGAAAACTTCTATTAGAAACCCCAATACAGTCTCCAGCACGTCGAATGGCAAATGCCGAATGTCAAAATAAGAGGCGAGAATCTGAAACTTCCGATGAAACAAAAGCACGTCGAATGGCAGATGCCGAACGTCAAAATAAGAGGCGAGAATCTGAAACTTCCGATGAAACAAAAGCACGTCGAATTGCAGATGCCGAACGTCAAATTCCTTCACGAGCAGACTCCTTCAGGAATGCCTCCTCATATTCTGATTCTCAAGAGAGGTACAATCATTATGCTACTGAGAAACCTAAATCCGAAGAAAGGATTGTGCAACGGTACTAGAATTATTGTAAGTGACCTCCAGCGAAACTTCATCACGGCAGAAATCATCTCTGAATGTAATCGTGGTGATACTGTTTTTATCCCGATAATAGATTTGGCGCCCTGTGATACTACTCTACCTTTTATTATTAGACGTTGACAATTCCTCATTATTTCGGCTTTTGTAATAACAATCAACAAGTCGCAGGGACAGACATTTGATCATGTCGAAGTGGATCTAAGGACTACCGTCTTTTTACATGGGCAGCTATATATCGCTTTGACGAGATCAAGATGTCCCAATAATTTGAAAGTGAAAGTTCAACCAAATCCTCAACAAGGACAACTATTGCAGGATGACCGACAATTTACACGTAATGTTGTTTTTCGAGAAGTGTTTCAGCATTGATATATATATATATATATATATATATATATATATATATATATATATATATATATATATATATATATATATATGTATATATATATAGTTACGTGACATGGACTCAGTCACTATTATAAACCATTATTATTCCCATTTTATATTATTATTATGGAACATGGTATTGAAAATGTAATACAGTTCTAACATTCAACGCTTAGGCTGTAGTTATTAAACGACCATTCCCTTCGCAATTGCATAGAGGCTACTAATAGCTTACGCTTAATTAAATTTCACCCTTGTTTAAAATGACAGTCGAGACAGAATGCTATTAATAGATTATAACTGGTTTAAACTAGTTAATCTCTAGACATCGACTGTAATATATCCCCCCATTCTTCCCCCCCCCCCCACCTCCTCTCAGAGTTTTTTTCCTTTCCCGCTGTTGAAATAATTTATGCGAGTAGGGTCAGATTCCAGCGTTTCCATTGGTTCCGCCACTCTGAGCTGATCACTATTTTTTGCTAACATTCCACCCGCCCAAATCCATGAGTTCTAACTCCGATAGTCTGAGAGACGGTCGTAATATTGTTTGCTTTCTTAAATGTACTGATTTTGGTGCTGGAAGTTGTTACGCTTCAAACGAAGTTTATTGAAAACTTATTGTTGAATTAATAAACCAGTTGATACTTTACTGAAGGAATTTTGGTCAGTCTTTTACTGCTGATCGTTCAAACTGTCGTTTGCTACATTGAAGGAGATATTTAATAATTCACTGTCAGAGATAGTGGTGGACCTGCGGCCTCACTGAATCAACACCCAAACACTAGATTAACGAAGCTTAGCAAGTAACAATCACAGAAGGTTGTCGCTAATGTAATAATATATATATATATATATATATATATATATATATATATATATATATATATATATATATATATATATATGTGTGTGTGTGTGTGTGTGTACATAATAAACCATGCATATGCATTTTGTTAATTTAGCTGACTGTTCATGATTGTTCCTTTAAGATTTTTTTTAACGTTTGATTTTTGGTATAATGATGCTTTTATCTAACTTTGTGCATGAAATAATACACCGAAGAAACTAGGAAAGCAAACATACTATCATCATTAAAAACTTTAATCAAAATGCAAGACTAGACTCAACCCAGGATAAGAGTATGGAACACCTTAATCTTCTGTACAGTAGGAGCGTCTGAGCTGCGTCTGTAATATATAAGATGAGATACTAAAGATATTTTCAAAATGTATTCCCTCAACGACTTGCTTTTTTAAAAAGAAATAATACATGAGATTGTGACATGATAACAAAGCATAGTTTATATAAATGATGGAAAATGTAATGTGCATCGAATGAAATGAAAAAAAAAATGGTTTGGTAGAGGGGGGCGGGGGTAGGTAGAACGTGTTTTCAATTTCATCGATTATATGTGTCAAGTTAAGTTTCAACTGGATGGGATGATGGTGCGTCAATTACCTTACAGTAGATAATGTTTAGCATAAATAAAAAATTTGCGAGGTTAATATAATAAAGGATTTTTAGTGACAGATAAAGGATTTTAAGTTTTATGTGATTTATAAAAATGTTTATGGTCATTGATCACATTATATGCTATACTTAGGACCCACTTTTCCCAAAAGCTGACCAAATAGAAAAAAAAAATTCTCCGTGGTTTTCCACTGGCTATTTCTAGTTGTATTAAAATAGTATTAAAACACACTCACTCATTATTTTCTCCCCAAAATAACATAATTAGGTTGCTAATTTGTGGGTGGAGCCCAATTGTTAGTCATTTTCCATTTTATTGCCGCTGCGCAGAAACATTCAGGGTTAACGCAAAAGTTTGGACACCACCATTTAAAGCGATCAAATTCTACTCGCTTCTTGGAAGAATATGCACATTTATAGAGCTATACCATAAAGTGGTGTACAGCAGGTATCATGTTTAAAAAAGGTCCTTTGTAATGGTCAGAATAGAGACATACTTAAATTTCACTCCCAATAATGGAAATAGCTCCCGCCATTGCCAATAGAATATAAACTAAAACACGGGTGCGCTTGAGAGAGTTCTCATGACGTTTTGTGTAGTGCCATCTCATTAGGCTTATATATATATATATATATTATTCTCGCTATTATGTTTGGATTTCACACTACTTGTATAATATTGCATTAAATATATTTATTTATCAACAAACTACTTCGCATTGACACGTTGCTTCAAGCTTCAACTGTTTGTCTTGCATGTTTGATCAATATTCAACATCACCACAAACTAGAAGGACTCAGATAAAATAGAATTACTGTTGTAAAGAACTGTCAGATGTCAATAATTGAGTATGAACCCTGGGCACGGAGCAGTGTACGGTTAAAACAAAACGACAATTGAGTCAACCCTAAATTGCCACGATATAGTGTTTGTAACACTATCATCTACAATTACTGTCTTGGACGAGTTTCCACTTTTTTCAAATGGGTAACAAAACGAGACTAAATACATTTTTGTTAGTTTTCACACAGAAAATCCAGGTGAAGTTAAAATAATTTTAAATAAATTAAATTTTATAAAAGCACGTGTCTATATGGGAGAGAAATGTATACTTATGGACTTATGGTGATATTTTGGGACTGTTGGTTAATATGAACAACCCCTGTTCTTTCCTGAATTAGAAAAAAAATTGTAC
The DNA here is from genome assembly GCA_949126835.1 of Anisus vortex. Taxonomy (NCBI): domain Eukaryota; kingdom Metazoa; phylum Mollusca; class Gastropoda; family Planorbidae; genus Anisus; species Anisus vortex. The sequence goes on from OX421507.1 coordinate 25,411,932, forward strand.
GTCATAGCTCAATATAAAAACTAAAACAAAATGAGCAGAAACATGCTACAACATGCCCCCCCCCCACATACACATTTTCCCCCCATAGCTGTCTACTTGAAGACTTTATTTAGATCAGAAGATGTTACCTTCGTTAATAAATAAAACAGTCTAAATACACACACACTAAAACGTCATCGCCTGTGTCAAGAAAGGTAAAGTCTTGTCATATCTACAGGTAGATTGCTACATGCTTTGTTGTGTTCGTTTCCTGGACATATAGGTTAAAATTATATGTTAGAATTTCATGTTAGATATTATAGCTAGGGGATAGGTTCCGTATTTGTCCATTGATAAACAATAGGTTTATGTGTGTGTTAGTGTTTATGTGTTTGTGTATGTGTTTTATGGACAGGCAATATTTAATGGACAAATAGTTGTTTTCGGTAAAATGATTAACACACCAATTCTTTTGGATGAATAGTTTTATGGTTCATTCGTATTTCAGTAACATACTTTGTTGAACAAGACAACCCTATACTTGTATAAAATGATTCAATTCTTGGCTATATTTCTATCATTTATCTGCTGGAGCAACGCCTTAAAACTTCAGTTAGGTAAGCTGCATTTGTTTGATCTTATAACACCTTTATCAAATAAATTATAATTGTGAAGTGCTAACATAGTATTAGTTTTACACTAAGAACTTGCACATTTTAGCGTTTTCTACATTGGTTAAGTTGGTCACATCATCTGTGGATCTTGGCCTAATTAACATAATTTCACTAAAGAACTCTTTTTGACATAACAACACTTTTATTGTTGAATATGCACATGCCGCGGCGTTTCCAATATTTTCAATGTAGTGTGGAGATAATAGGGCAATTCTAGTGCAAGGTAAGGGAGACTACGGTAAGGGGGTTAGGTGTTAAAGATGGTGTGGGAGGAAGCAGTAAAAGGTTTTTAATATACTGCAGTGTTTGGATTTAGTGCACAATAATAATTAAAAAGTGGCTACAGCTATAGACAAGTCTCAGTGAGGCCTGATCATTTCAATAGGTCAGGGTCTTATCGTGTGTATGAACTTCCAGAAACACTATTTATTATTGGCTATAGACACATATAGACGCAAAATGAAAATTATTTTGCATCAAGCAATAAGTTTGAGAATAAAACAAAGTAATTTTTTCACGTCAGACATTCACAATCTATCGTTTTCTTTCGGCAACATCTTTAAAAAAAATCCCCAATATCATTTCTTACTTGCAGTACAACAAGGAACGCAGCACACAGGCATGTTTTGTTAGTAAATGATCGAATAGGACTTGAATACATGTATAACCATCCTGCATGCATAATCCTTAAGACTAGTCAATAGCAAACTGATTCTGAACCGATGCAAACGTTTATCCTAAATTGTTGATAAAGTTATATTTTATATAATTAACAATATGTAAAAATGTAAAATTATATTAAATGATTCAAACTTGTATCAAGGGTATGCAACATTTCTCGCCATTGGGCCGCATAAAAAATTTGGTTCAACGAAACGGGCCACACATTCAAAATATTTATTCACAAAACAAATACTACTGCTGTTAGAAGCTCTCTGAGGGGCAGAACAAAAGGACGTGCCGCAGCTCATGAGTCGATTGTTACACAGCGCTTCTATTAAGTTCGTTCATTCTCGATTATTGCTTCTGTTATTTCAAAACGGTGGCCTTGCGGCAGCGCGTTCGCCTGGCGTACCGAAGGTCCTGGGTTCGAATCCTGGTGCATGCAAGGATTTTTTTCTCGGGTCTGGAAGATGTCCCTGAGTCTACCAATCTCTGATGGGTACCTCACCTTAGTTGGGGTAAATTAAAGGCGGCCGTGCATAGTGCTAGCCACTGAAACTCGTGAACGGTGCTTCACCGGCCTTGTGGATCAATTTGGTCCGACGGGATACTTTACTTTTACCTTTTTATTTCAACACAACACTTTTTTTTTAACTTATGGACCAAAAACATAAAATACTACATATAGAAATACAAATGTAGAGTGGCAAAAGGATACTATTAAAAAAAAACACAATGTGCGTTAATATTTACATAGTGTAATATTAAAACCCCCCAAAAGGCTTTAAGAAAATACGTTACATTCATACAAATGAAACATAATAATTTTAAGAACATTTTTTGTTTAGCTTGACAATGTCACTGGATTATTTTGAATGTGTTTTCGTGAAATAATTGTTTTACCTGTATGAAATTATGTATATGCCATGGTTACCGTCTAACTCTACGCAATGATTGATAGTCTAAAAAATAATTAAAAATGTAGATAGCTTTAAAAAATAGGTAAAATTTACATAATGGTGGTTGCCACCCTAAGCTAATGTAATTATTAGTTCTTATGTAAATGAATTTAGAAGCACAAGAGCAAAGAAGGGCAAAGAGCCAAGTAGTCATAATGCATAAAACGTAAAATTCTTACTTAGAAAAACAGCACAACAGTTTATTACAATGCGAAGATAAACATTAGGATAAATGCACTTGTTCATATTTCAATGCAGAACCAAATAAATTAAATATGTTTTACTTTCTTCCCGACTGACATGGAATGGGCTGCCTGAAAAAAAAAACCAGGAAAATCAACAACTTAACATCATTTGAAATCCTCAACAAAATGCAATACTATATTTAAATAAACAATGGATAAGCATTGGAAGCAATAATCTTCTGTAACATAGACTAAATACTAAATTTAAGAAGATGAGTTTTGTGTCATATTCTCTTTCACCATAAGCAAGCACTGTTTACTGAAAACGTGTAAAATATCCCTATAAACCATTTTTTTTAAGTTCGCAGGGCTAGTATGTTTACCAACTTGTCATACAACTTGTTGGCCTGGTCTAGGTGGCATCTAGAAGAACCCCTCCTCAGTCATAATTGTATACTCTATACTTTCCTTTTTTGGGGTCTTGGGTATTGTCATAGATCGGGAATCGTTAGTGATTGGGTTTATCGTGGCTTATTGTCGTTGAGTATGATGTGCCGACGCTGTAATCGACCTGGAATATTGTTTAGTTTTCTCCTGGCTCGTTTATATGACATAAAATACACACACAAACAGTTCTAAAGTGTACACAGCAAATCTCTGGTGATGGTTATAATGTTTATTGTCATTCATGAATCCAATGGGGAATATACACGAATCGCTACAGTAATAGCTAGCATTAGCATATGGTACTGTCATGTAATCTATCATTAAGTTACACAACTACACTATGGAATTTCTATTACTCAGCGGAAATCTAGAGTCTAAAACATGCGGTGGGGGGGGGGGGGTCGAATAATGTGAGTGGAAGATGTACAGATAGCTTACAGGCCGAGCGCCAAACCAGAACTGATTTCTAAGTTTTCGTGCTAGCGTCATTGTCTGTTCAAAATCACATGATCACTCTCAATTTGGTTGGTTAACTCACTTAATTTAGACTGAGATATCATTCCTATTGGCTAGTTCGAAAATTATTTCTGGATCAAGGGATGACTCACTAGAGGGAAAAGGGGGTGTAGGTGGGGTGGGGGTGTAGATGAAAGCAATTAATACCGCCAACAACCTGGGTAGTAGGGAAAACAAGGGATAGGGGAAATGATTCATTTACCCTTCAGGGGACTTAATATCACTATGTTAAGTGCTCAGTGGTCAATTTTCCCCAGAAGTGTTATACATGTGTGAAACGATTTCTCTGGTCAGTTACTCGGAACAACTGGGTTACCTAACACGCCGCTGTGAGAGCGCGGAAAGGGGGGTACAGGTGGGGTTAAGCCGGGGAGGGGGTCGAGTTTTTAAGACAATGATGAATTGCCTATATACATGTATTTTGAATTAGCAATGGGGATTAATAGTTACTGACATGATATCTGTATAAACATATTAAAATAACAACTAGAATTAATAATCGCAGACATGATATAAATATATACATTGAAGGTATTACATACTGACATACACTCTCATTCATATAAGATTTAGTACGATCTCGGCAGCATTTAGATAGTAATGTCTGAATTAAGAATAAAAGAATGTAGTGAAGATTGGGGAAAGGTTTTGAGAGTTACAGTTGCGTGAGATAGATATGTTTTATGGCGTCAGACTACTCTCCTCCTTTCTATCCTAAACTTGCGCTAATCTATGATCTTACGTTCCACTATCTATCTACGTTAGTGCTAATAAGTCATGGTTGCATCCAGAACCGTGACAGGTATGTCACCGAGAATGCTTAGCACTGATGGGTTATCTGACATCATTGTGGGAAGACCTGAAAAGAATTAAAAAAAAAACAGAACAATAGATATAGCTAGAAGTGTACACGTTTTTTTTTAAATCCCCTTTTAAGGATCTTTCTTGTATGCAAGGTTTGTAAAGCTAAGTTCGCCAGTTGCAGTGCCCACAACATTTTTGGTAAAATATGTTAAGGCCTTTGCCTATTACCTGGAAGACGGACTGGGCGCCTTTTAGACCAGGCATTTACTAGGCTGTCTACCCGCCTATAATCTAATGGTACAGCATGTACTGATGTTTGACTAACGCGCAGCATAGTTAAATCACTAAAGCTAGAAACATTAGAGAACAGAAGGGCAAAAAGTAAAGTAGTAATGATAAATAAGGCATTATAATCTAACTTAGAAATACTACACAATAACAACATCTGGCAATGCTCAGATAAAGATAATGACAAAAACACTTTTTTATGACGCGATCTTTTTTATAAAAAAATTTTACTTTCAACATTTTGTGAAGTCTATTCGTTGTTTTAAAAAAAGTTTGTTTGCCTTAGTTTTATAATTAATGAAACGTGATATTTATTTTAATGGCTTGATGCAAGCCACCCTTTCTTTTATTCCATAGTTTTATCGTATGTTTATCATATGATATTTCATATCATATCAAAAGTTTATTAAATAAAATTCTATCGCGACTTTTCACTGCGGTTTATAGTGTCCAAGTCTATTGTAAACTGACTTATAGTGTATTTACTTCTTCATTTTCAGAGTCATTAGAAAATTTAGAAAACCTATATCAACAGCTCATTAAGGAACGATTATCCAGTGGTTTCTATAATGTGAAAGGTAAGAATTATTTGTTGATCATTATATACACATTTATAAAACATATAGAGAGTTATAATAATAATAACAAAAATTATGGATGGGACACGGAAGGTCCTGGGTTCGAATCCTTGTGAAGGCTAAGATTTTTTCTTCAGGATTCAAGGGTGTCCCCGAGTCAACCCCGCTCTGATGGGTATCCGACATTAGTTGGGAAAAAGCAAACGCTGTGCATTTTGCTGGCCACACAAGCGTATGCCGTGGCCACAGAAACTGGTGAACGCATCTTCACCAGCCTTATGATCAGTTTTTTTTTGAAATATAGAAAGTGAAAGTATAAATAATAATAGGCAAATAATATGTAAGAAGAATTGTTGATTTCTTGTATTGTCAAAGGTTTTTTTTAATGTGGTCTTTACAATGCATAGAGCAATATTATTTTCGGAGAATATAAGAGATAACTTTTACTAGAGTTAAATCTTAGATATCAAATATATAAATCTCATTTCCTGCTGCTTGACCACTACACCAACTAGCTGACCTAAATGCTCGTATTTTTACTATCTACAGTCACGCCAAATGTTATCCTATTCCTGGTGGAAGGACTAGATTCCCACACAATGTCTACGGCAAGGAAAATTTTATCAGACACGACAGCCAGCAACTCAATGCATATACTTGACAGCTTTGTAACTGGATTTATAAAGGTATTGGCATCAAAGAATAAACTTGTTTCCTGCGAGTACTTGTCCAGTGTTAAATCTATGGCCTTTGAGAATTGACCAAATGTGGTTAAATGTAGTTAAATGTAGTTGGGCATTTTATGTGAAATGGACGATTAATCATAAGAAAGTTATAGATTATACTCCCAAGATTTCCAACCCTCCTGACACTTACTGTAAGAAGAGCCATTAGATGGCGAATATTCAAAGCAGACAAGAGTAACACCAATAGTTAAATCACTAAACTTAGATCACTTATGGACAAAAGGGCAAAGTTCAAGTAAGTATAATACATAAGGCATCAAACTCTAATTTAGAAATACGACACACTAACATTCTGTTGCAATGCTCAGATAAACATTATGCGAGAACAGATTCTTATAAGTACTCTTTCTTCCCGAGTGGCATCCGGTGGCAACGAGCAGCAACGCGTTTGGCTGGTGTTCCGAAGTTCCTGGGTTCGAATCTTTATAAAATCTTGGATTATTTTTTCGGGCACTCGAGGGTAAAGGCGGCTGAGCATTGTGCCGAGGCTACAAAAACTGGTGAACTCTGCTTCGCCGGTCCAATGATCAATTTGGTCCTACGGGATACAGTATTTACTTAGGGAGTCAATATTCTTTTCAATCACATTTACCATTTTCTTTTTATTTATTGTAATTTTAAATTATCTTCAGTTTATACGAGGCCAATAAATATGTCATTATTTTTACTTTCGTAGAAATATTTTTGAACACGGTAAGTTCTTAGTAATTTTTTTGGAGTAAAGGTTTACTGTGACAGTGCTGTATTATTTTGTTTTTACTTTAATCTTGAAAAAAATGTACTCTAATTTTGCTATTTTTTTGTATTCCTAAAACAAGAAATTCAAAACAATTCATGAAATAGGTTTCCATAATTAATAGTTAGATGAAATAGTAATTTTTAAATTATTTAAATGATATTTTGAACGCATCTTCACCAGCCTTATGATCAGTTTTTTTTTGAAATATAGAAAGTGAAAGTATAAATAATAATAGGCAAATAATATGTAAGAAGAATTGTTGATTTCTTGTATTGTCAAAGGTTTTTTTTAATGTGGTCTTTACAATGCATAGAGCAATATTATTTTCGGAGAATATAAGAGATAACTTTTACTAGAGTTAAATCTTAGATATCAAATATATAAATCTCATTTCCTGCTGCTTGACCACTACACCAACTAGCTGACCTAAATGCTCGTATTTTTACTATCTACAGTCACGCCAAATGTTATCCTATTCCTGGTGGAAGGACTAGATTCCCACACAATGTCTACGGCAAGGAAAATTTTATCAGACACGACAGCCAGCAACTCAATGCATATACTTGACAGCTTTGTAACTGGATTTATAAAGGTATTGGCATCAAAGAATAAACTTGTTTCCTGCGAGTACTTGTCCAGTGTTAAATCTATGGCCTTTGAGAATTGACCAAATGTGGTTAAATGTAGTTAAATGTAGTTGGGCATTTTATGTGAAATGGACGATTAATCATAAGAAAGTTATAGATTATACTCCCAAGATTTCCAACCCTCCTGACACTTACTGTAAGAAGAGCCATTAGATGGCGAATATTCAAAGCAGACAAGAGTAACACATGCTGGGTCTCCTGCAGAGCGGCAATGTCAACGTTGAGTCGCTAAAGTTCCCTATCAATAACGGCAGTCTTTCTTGCATCGTCTATTTGTTGGGGGTTTGGGGTGACGCCGGGACACAGGGTCCTGACGTTCCAGCTAGTAAAACGAAGAGCTGGATGCGTCTTTCTTGTTTTCGAGTTGCCTGGTGCGGTTGTTTTTTGGCCCACTTTTAGAGAGATGCCTCTCTGATCCCCACGCACCCATTGTAAAAGCCATGGCGAGACGACACCTAACTGGCTGGGGGCTGCCCAGCTTGAGTAGTACGATGACCTCTCCCACCGTCGAAGGGGACCCCTGGCGCTCGTTTCCTTCGACAATCGGACGAGCTTATAACCGGTAACTGCCCCTCCCGTGTTGGGTCGGCATCTTGCGATGACGCTGGAGTGTCTTCTCCAGTTGAGCTACAGTGCCTGGGCAAAATAATATGGAGAACCAGCTGGTGCCCATGCAGCACACACCCCCTCTCCTCGCAGCTAACGGATCCAAGGGAGCGACAGAGTCGATGCATCTTGGCTTCAGATGCGCTGCAGGAGTTGCCGGTGATGACGATACAAAGTCAAACCGCCTTAGGGACTCCAGCTCCTGATTTTTTTGTCAGGGTTTACTCCCTTAGCCTTTTCCGTGAAGGGGTAAGCCGCAAGGCAGCGGTGGTTTGGATTCAGAGTATCCTTCTCCTAGATAGGCTACCATCCAAGGTTAACGAGCCCCATCTGCCCGAAGCGACTGGTTTTGAGGCGCCAGTGGAACGCCCATGCCCCTTCTCCTGTAGAAACGGTTTTGCCGGGCTTAGTAGCTAAGCCACTCGGGAAGGCCAGGAGCTGGACTTGGTTGTCAGAGGCTATTTGAGACGCATGCCAGTGGGAGCATTTTATAGGAAGTGGGAGCTTGTCCCCACTACCACCCCCGGCGATAACAACCTTTAAAGTATACCTAAAGTATAGGATTTGTGCTACCGGGTGACATTGCAGGTATAAAGACGATCCACCACGATAATGATCCTATGCGAAACTGCAGTGAACAACCGCTGGGTTGCGGAAACCCCTACTGTTATACACCAAGGCTCTTGGCGTGTCGTGGTGTGGCTGGAGCCCGGACAGAGCCTTGGTGTGCACCTCCTAGAGCTCACTCATAAAACGTTACGCCCTGGACTGTCCGTTTTTTAGAGACATTATTACAATTCGTACCAAATTGATAACAGGACCTGTGAAGCAGCGTTCACCAGTTTCTGTGGCCACGACATACTAGGTGATTGTGTAACCAGCACAATGAACAGCCACCTTTACTTTACCCTAAGATCAGGTACATATCAGAGCTGGGTTGATTCAGCGACACCTTCCAGACCCGGGAAAAAACCTAGCCTTCACCCAGGGCACTTCGTTACGCCAGTCGAACATCCTGTCGCTCGGCCATGGTGCCCCCCTAAACATGCACTTACAAGAGTGTTTTATAGTTAACAAAACTATTATGTTCACTTTTCTTGCAGGTAAATACACAGCGTTGGTGGCCACGGCGCCCTTGACTTCCCCAGGTGTGGCAGGAACATACGCCTCAACGCCAGACATGAAGTTAGAGTCAGACATCCATCTCAACAAATCCGGCTGCGATGGGTTTAAGGATATTGCCAAGCAGCTGATCGATGATTACAACGATTTGAATGTAGGTCATGATGATCATGGCTTATGCATGTTGTTGTTCTTCTGCGTGTAAAGGGTGGGGGTGGGGGTGGGGGTCTTCTAATGACTGTGTAAACAAGAGTATTACTAGTAGTTAAATCACTAAACCTAGAAACACTAGAGGACATAAGAGCAATTAGTAGAATAGTAATTATACACAAGGCATTAAATTCTTATTTAGAAATACAACCCAATGACAGCCTGTTGCAATAATGAGATAAACATAAGTCAACAAACACTTTCCTTATCCCTTATGCGAGAACAAATGCATTTACTTACACTTTCTTCCCGAGTGCAATTCAGGCATGGAATGGGTTGCCTGAACAAACAAGGAAAACGAGTAACTTAACATCATTCAAAACATTTCAAAAAATGCAAGACTAGACGCAGACCACGGATGAGTGTATGACGCAATAATCTTCTGAAACTGACTGTTTTGAAAAGACAACGCGAATCATTAAATACTCCCGTGGTAGTGTGGGGGACAGACCTATTACTATGAGGGGTAAAATAATGGTATCATTGCAAAACTCATAATAAAAATGATGGGAACTTACCTGTACGAGAATAATAAACTATTCCTAGCCATTCCGAGAATTTAAGGTCAGCATAAACACGGAATCCTAAGATTACTAAAAATCTTTAGCATTGGTTACTAAAAGTCAAGGAAATTGAAAAACTAAGCCCCGCCCACAAATCTTGCGTAGGGAGAAAAAGAGTGGGGGAATATGTAATGTGTGTTTCAATATTGAGCCACCAATATGTGACAATAGTATGATTAATGAAGCTGAACAACAAAGCGAACTGCTAACCCACCCACACATCTCTAATTGTAAATATTGCTTAGTGTATGCATTTTTCAAACATCGGCTGTCTTTGCTTGTATCTATATAAGATTTCATTTGGCTAAACGTTTATATTAGCTGGTTAGTCTTTTATGTGTAAGTGCTTATTTGTGCATGTATGTCTGTCTGTCTGTCCTTTTATAATTTTAATGAATAAGTCATCTATTTTTTAAAAGGCTGGCTGTTTGATGTGGTTTCAAAATATAGTTTTATTTTCTATTAATATTTTTATTAATGAAAAACATTTAATCCAAAATATATAAAAAATACAAAGTACATAGGAATTATAATAAATGACAAATTGTCATGGAATTCAAAATGCTGATGAGGTAATTAAAAGATAAAAGGAAAAACTTCAAAAGAAAAACAACATATACATGTAACTGAAATGACAATTGACATACATTGGACATATTTTAGAATATGCATGTTCTGTAGGGGAACCTTCACCTTAATAAAACATGTTTAAATAAAGCAAATTCAGAAAATAGCTGAAAGGTTAATTACTACTGAATATGCACAGCTGACAAGTGCAGCGACACTAGATAAATAACTAAACCAAGAAACATTAGAGGGAAGAAGAGCCAAAAGCAAAGTAGTAATAATAAAGCAATGAATTCTAGCTAAGAAATATAACACAATAACATAGGCGTATAGAAGAGCAAGAAACAGGTTTGCACAGAAAATCAGGCATGCCAAATCACAGCATGTTCAGCCTATGCTAGAGGCAGCCGTCACAGACTCTCGCAGGATGTTCTCCGTGGCAAAAGACCTCCTTGGAAAAAAATGTACACCACCAGTTTTGGCTGACATGACTAGTGAGAGGGCGGCACAAACTCTAAGCGGCTTTTTTAAGGACAAGTTTGACACAATCAGAAAAGCCTTCGGAGAAAGCAATAATTTGCCTGCCGATAGGAATCTATTTGTGGACAACCCTTCGGCAGAAATGTCTCCAGTTGATGAGGTACAGTTAAGACGCTTAATCACTGGCTCGAAGCCTACATATTGCGTTGATGATCCCATCCCAACAAAGATTATGTTGGATTGTCTGTACTTAATACTTCCTGTCTGCCACGGTTCCACGCCTCTTCAATGCTGTGGTGATTAAGCCTCTTTTAAAGAAAAATGACCTGGACTCAAACGATTGTAAGAATTTTCTACCGGTTTCCAACCTTTCTCACATATTAAAACTTCTGGAGAAAATTGTGTCAAATCAGCTTGTCCGGCATCTAAACAATAATAACCTACTAGATAAGTTTCAGTCAGCGTATCGGACCATGGTGAATTAACACCCATAGTCCTACTAGATCTTAGCGCTGCTTTTGATGTCATTGACCATGGAATACTCCTGTCAAGTCTTCAGTATGGGGTTGGCATAACTGGGACTGCTCTTCGTGGGTTCAGTTCCTATCTGGCCGACAGGACTCAGCGAGTTATAGTCAATCTGGTCTCCGAACAAGAAACTCCCCTTATTTGTGGGGTACCGCAGGGTTCAGTTTTAGGGCCCGTCCTATTCTCAGTGTACACAATTCAGCTTGGCAAATTTATCGAGAGCCATGGTGTATCTTGTAAATTTTTTGCAGATTACACGGTGCTTTAAAGAAGTTTTCGTCCTGATTTGTCTGCCTGCGCTGCTGCTGTTGGCGATGTAGAAGAGTGATGTCTAACTGTGAAGGCATGGATAGCTGCAAACAGACTTAAATTAAATGATGACAAGACAGAGGCAATTGTCTGTGGATCTGATGTCAGTCTCCGGAAAATCGCAATTACTACGATCAAAGTTGGGGCTTTCGAGATAACGTTGTCAAACACGGTTAGAGACCTTGGCCTTTTTATTGATAATAAAATATCGATGGTTACACATATCAGTGCTGTGGTTAAGGCTTGTTAGTCTCATCTACGCGCCCAGGGTCAGCTTCTACCTTAACTTAATTGGAGGACGGCCAATACCGTAACAGTCTCTCTTATCCAATCAAGGTTGGATTACTGCAATAGTTGCCTGTGGGGTTTACTCCAGAACCAGCTGCAAAGATTACAGAGAGTGCAGAACACCGCAGTGCGTTGTTTCGGGGTTGAGGAGGCATGATCATATCTCCCCAATACCAAGGGATCTCCACTGGCTCCCGGTGATAAAGCGAATAGAGAACAAAATTATGTCCATTACGCACGGAAGCATAAAGGGTGTCGCTCAAGCCATGAGCCATCTAAGGAACTGCGCTCTTCGACACAGTCACTCCTCAAAACTCCCAGATGGGATAAACACAAAAAGAAGTATCTGGTAGTGAATCAGTTGCGCCTTCTTTACGGAACAATTTATTTCAGACACTGAGAGAGTCTGGGACAAGATAATCTTTTAAAAACAACTTGAAGACCATTTTCTTTGGCTAATACATCTGCCATTGCAAGTCACACTAAGAGAGCGCATTGAGCCTGCTAATTTAATAGCATGGATAAAAGCGCTATAAGAAGTGTCCATTCTTATCTTATATTATCTTAACAACTAAATTACAAGGATAAAAACACGTTTATATTTTATATGAAAGAATAAATGCATTCTTCATTAGTTGCATCTGGGCGTTAAATAGTATTTATGAATAAACCAGGAAAACAAATTTCTTAACCTCATTTGAAACAACTATCAAAGTATAGTCAATCTACTGGTGGGCAGAGGACTTAATTTTTAACATTTAACAGTTTTTTTTTTGTAGTTGTAATTATAAAATGTGTAAATAGTTAGTAACTCCATTAATCTTTAAAAAAAGACAAAATTTTAGTTCAGTGGACTAGATAAAAGACTATAAGATGGACCGCTTGCTTTGATATTTCTGCTATTTTATAACTTGAAACCCTTAGTTTCGGAATTCCGATCGCACTACCTCCTCTAGATTTCCGGTTGAGTAATTCGCTATGATTTTCTCAATGAAATGTTACGATTAAAATCAAACGTTGTATATAGCGGAAACCTTTAATGCAATCGTAGGATCGTAGAAGTCATTTAAGGCAGCCTTATTGGTTGCGCACGGAAAAAAAAGAACATATTATATAAGCTTTAAAAGCTCATAAGACTTCCGGTTTCAGTTAAGGACGCTTTCATATCACACAAAGATTTTTCAATATATTTTCCATATTTATATAACTAACACCCATTTAAACTTAATACTAACCTTTAATTTTGTTAATACTTAGTATATGTATATTGCAAATACTATTAAATATATAATTGATCGTAACTAACTGTGAGCTAAAAGTATTATTATTTCTACTTAGCGCTTCGGAGGCGGCCATATTGACCGCCATATTTGAATTGTTTGTTTACAATCACTGGTCTAGGCCAGTGGTTTAAAATAATAACTTAAGCCCAATAATATTACATATTAAAGCAACTCAGACAAATAAACACATATATTTTAAAAATAAAACATAATTAAATATATAAGAGACAGACTAACATTCGTTTTATTAGTAATATTAGGCTAATAAAGGTTACTAATAGTACTAAAGTTTAGTAGTACTAAACCTAGGCCTAGGCTTACCAATGAAATCTTAAACTAAATGAAATTTTAAATAGTAACAGTTAACAGGTCTATTTTAAAAACAATAAATATCAATTAAGACATTAAGATATTGACAACACACTTATTTATATCACCCTTAAAACAAATCACTCGAAACCATTTTAAACACAAAATTTGCAAGTATAGACAAAAGCTCCTAATACTGTTGTTGCTCTTAGCTGGTGATTTAAAATCTAACACAGACCTAGTCAAGACAGTTAAAGATAGATGTAATATGTGCAGTAAGTCATGCACAGCAAAACAACGAGCCATTCAATGTGACACCTGTGATGAATAGTACTATGCTGCATGCTTGCATATGAACACCCCAATATATATAGCGTTAGGAAATAAAGACGCCTTTTGGCACTGTGTACAGTGTGGGTTGCCACAATTTAGTTCAGGTCTGTTTGATTCTCATGACCTGGATACTACAAAACCCATACAGTGCCTTGACAAGCCCAGATGTTAATAATTTAGACCTAAGTTAACTCTTAGCTAGATCAACACCAATTAAAATAATGAAAAAGACACTCTTTAACACTAAATCCCATAAAACCTTGAATCAGCATAACCTTAAAACACTAACAATAAACTTCCAAAGCATTAAAAATAAAACAGCTGATTTGGAACTTTTAATAAATAAAGAAGAACCAGACATAATTGCAGGTTCCGAAACATGGCTTAATGCAGATGTATACAATTATTCAATAATAATTAATTATGAAATTTTTAGGAAAGATAGGGCAAACAGTCATGGAGGAGTCTTATTAGCCATAAAATCTACTTTAATAGCTGAAGAAATTAAAATAAAACCTAATAATAACATAGAGTCAGTCTTTTGTAAAATAAGTAGACCTAATTCAAAACCACTAATTGTAGGCAGTGTATATAGACCACCAAACTCAACAGCAGAATACATGACTGATCTGTGTAATCAGCTCATAAGCATTAAAACAAATCATAAAAATGATGTAATTTGGATAATGGGGGACCTCAACCTCCCCGACATTAATTGGAATAGCTACACGATAGAAAAACACCAAAACATAAAAGAAATAAATGAACTTTTTATCAATACCATACACATTCTAAACTTAGAACAAATTAATAAAAAACCAACAAGAAACCATAATATACTAGATTTATTCTTAACAAACAGACCAGGACTAGTAATACATTATGAGATAATCCCTGGTCTTTCAGATCATGACATTGTCAGAGTTAATAACATAATCAAAACCGAATTATGCAAGAAACCTAAAAGAATAATTTATATCTGGAATAAATGTAATAAAGCAGATCTACATCAAGAAGCAATAACATTTCAAATACTGTTCTTAATAAATACAATATAAATAGTCCAGTTGAAGATATTTGGCAATTCATAAAAACAAACTTAAAAGCAATAATGGCTGATTTTGTGCCAAAAAAACAAACGTCAAATAAAATTAACAAATGTTGGTTTAACACTAAACTAAAGAAACTGCGTAAACAAAAAGAAAATCTATAAAAAAAATTAAGGCAACTAATTCAATTAGACTTCATAAAAAATACCTAAAAAATAAACATTTAACTCATAAACTAAGCAGACAGCTGCAGAATGAATGTGTAAACAGTGTAATTTCTAAAGATAATAATACAAATTTATGGTCCTACATTAAATCAAGAAAAATGGACACTACAGGCATAGCTCCACTAAAAGGCCAAAACAATGAAACTTATAACGACAATGAAACTAAAGCTAATATTCTAAACACACACTTTGCATCATCTTTTTCTAATCCAGGTGACAAAGAAATCTCCATAAATTTAAACAAACTAGAAGAAAAAATAAAATAAATGTAGATGAAAAAGTCATTAAACACCTCATAACCAACTTAAAAGTAAACAAAGCTTCTGGTCCAGATGAAATACCAGCAAGACTGCTAAAAGAACTAACTAATGAAATATCTCCAATCTTTAAAATACTTTTTCGGGCCTCTCTAAACCAGGGCAAAGTGCCCAAAGATTGGAAATTAGCCAATGTAACTCCTCTTTTCAAAAAAGGAGATAAATTGATCACGGAAATTCCCTAACAAGCATAACATGTAAAATACTTGAACATTTAATATATAGTAGTATAGTAAATCATCTAGACAAACTGCACTGTGCCCACACCAATATAGCTGTAGGAAAAATAGATCATGTGAGACTCAATTAATAGGCTTAATAGATGACTTGTTTTTAGGGATTAGATAATAACGCCAAATTTATGCTTTTTTACTAGATTTTTCCAAAGCATTCGATAAAGTTCATCATTCTAGTCTACTAAAAAAACTTAAATATTTTGGAATCTCTGGTCCTTTACACCAGTGGATTCAGGACTTTCTTATAAACTGTGGTATTAAATGGCTCTAAGTCATCACCAATAACTGTAAACTCAGGAGTTCCACAAGTAACTGTTCTAGGACACCTTTTATTTCTAATTTATATTAATGATCTGCCAGATTGCATCAACACAGGAACAAAAGTAAGATTATTTGCCGATGATTGCATAATTTATAGAACAATAAATACAGAAAAAGATAGTGAACTTCTACAAAATCCTTGATGAACTACGAAAATGGAAATCAAACTGGAGTATGTCTTTTCACCCAGAAAATGTCAACTAATAAGGGTATCCAAGAAAAAAAAACAAATAATAGCAAACTACTTCATTCATGGTAAAGACCTAACTCAAACTAACAATGCTAAATATCTAGGAGTAATAATAAATGACAAGTTATCTTGGAACCTTCATATTGATGAAGTAATTAAAAAATCAAACAAAACCTTAGGATTCATAAAAAGGAACTTTTACAAATGCAATAAGAATATAAAACTAAAATGCAATCTCACATTAGTTAGGCCTATACTAGAATATGCAGGATCTGTATGGTACACATCAACTACAGAAAACATTAAAAAATTAGAACGAATAAAAAAAAATATCTGCTAAGTTTATAACTAGTGAATATTCCCAATTAACAAGAGTAACACCATCAGTCAAATCACTACACATAGAAACACTAGAGGACAGAAGGGCAAAGAGTAAAGTAGTAATAATACATAAGGCATTAAACTCTAATTTAGAAATACAACCCAATAACAACCTGTTGCTAAGCTCAGATAAACATAAAGACAAAAACCGTTTGCTTGTCCCTTATGCGAGAACAAATACATGTAAGTACTCTTTCTTCCCGAGTGGCATTTGGTCATGGAATGGGTTGCCTGAACAAACCAGGAAAACCAGTAACTTAACATCATTTAAAACATCAATAAAAATACAAGACTAGACTCGGACCACGGTTGAGCGTATGACGCAATAATATTATTTATAGAAGGAGCGTCTGGAATGTATAAGATATAAGATAAGATAAAAATAGAGCAAGCGGTCAATCCATATAATAAAAGCCCAAAGAAATGTGTGTTTCAGTCAGTCAGTCTATGAATCAGTGAATCAGTGTATCGGAACGCCTGGCGACCTGTATTAATACTGTTTAGATATTACCTTAGACTATATGTGAGGATTTAAAATATATATAGTTGTTTTAGTGGGACATAATTTGTATAATCTCTAACCCGGTGTTAATGTATGGAATAAACGAGTGACGTTTTACGATAGAAACAATGACGTAGGAGTTAGATTGAACGTAGCGTAGATTTGGAGATAACGACAGACGACCTTAGAATTTGGTAGTGGCAGGACGTGTTTAGACTAGGCTATAGAAACTGTGGTGTATTTGAATTCATCTTGTACATAAATTGCATTAAATATTGAGTTCTCATTTTATTACAGGCCGGCAGTTTGTTCATTGATTATTATTATATAATGTGATCTCCCTGAGAGTTGTATACATAGTATTTACAAAATAACGGTCACACTATAATAAGATTGACCGCTTGATGTGATATTTCTGCTATTTGATGACTCGTAAAATCCTATTTTGAAATGGCGACCACTTTTGTAAAACGTACGAAAGTATTTAGAAAGGGTAATATAAAAGTATTCTTCAGTATATAATAATTAGACGCAAGCACAATTTAATAAACTTGAACTCCATATAATTGTCTTTAGAATTATCAACTTATTATCTACCTCACTTTTCCAACAGGGAACACAATTTGGATTTTAAAAAAAAAGGTTTATTGGTTGAATAGTACAGATATTATAAACATTTAAAACATTGAAAGTAAGGAAACACAGCAGTTTAAGAACAATAACTTGGTATAAAAAAAATTATTGTTGTTCGTGGACCAATTGTAGCCTATATATTAGTCTTGCCTCCCCCCTCTTCACCAATTTCCGGTGGCTATGCCTATGGTTATATTGTCTGACCTAACACGAGTAGTAGTTAAGTATCCCAGTTAGACCGATTTGAATTTAAGGGACCATAAAGCAGTGTTCACAGGTTTCAGGGGCCACGGCATACTAGGAGATTACATGGCCAGCACAAAGTTCACAATGCCCAGCCCACTTTAATTTTCCCTAACAAGTTTTAGATACCCTTCAGAGCCTGTGTATGCTCAGAGACAATCTTTAGAGCCGGGAACAAACCCTAGCTTTATCGATTCATACCCAGAAACTTCGTTACGTCACCCTAACGCTCGATCGCACAAACAGTTTTGATAATGTCTGATATGAAACTAATTGTGATGAAATATGACTCCAATGGTAAGACTGTCTTACACCAAAGGAAAGAGCAATAATAATTATGTAATAATTATGCTTTTAAGATATCTCAATCCAAAGAGTGTCATTGCAATGGCTTTATATTCATTGCAAAAGAAATAAATACATCGCAATTTGAACAGTTCAGTGATATTTTCATAATATAATAAAAATAATAGCTTTTAATCTAAATTTATCAACTTGGTTCCAGAACAGTAAACATGACGACAATTTCCAATCCTTCTGGCTTTTGTGATAGCAATAAAAAATATTAAGAACAAACATTCGATCATGTCGAAGTTTTCATGTATGGTCAACATTTGTCGCTTTTTTATCACTCAACAGACAACTACTGCATTGTGAACAATAAATTACACTCAATATTACTTTTAAAGAAAAGTTTCATCTTTGAATTTATTACAGTGAAAAATGGAAATTAAAGAAATCTTTTTGTGTTTTATTTATCTTAGTATGTCGATAAAAATGTAAATATCACTAATTAGAATAGTCATTTCTTACACTTAAAACCATTATATAAATCTACATTACTGCAGACTATTTTTTCCGGACTTTTGAACGAGTATATTACATAATTTATAAATAATTCAATTCTAAAAATGATTTTAAAAAAACCCTTATACGAAAATATATTCCCCCTTGGTTTCCCACGGGCTATTTCTAGTCTTATTATGTATAGGTTAGATCTAGCTCTCCATGACAACTCTATCTTTAAGAGTAAGACAAAATATACGAGTTGTTTTCTTTTAAACTTATACATTACCTCGATGCTCTCTTTTCCACTGCAGGTTATAGTCGGATCTGGTCGGAATTACTTTCACCACAAGGATGATGATGATTTCTTGACAAACGGCAAATTGCCAGACGCCAGGTCCGATATAGATCTTAAACCGGTAAGATGTAAGGATGAATAGATACATAGACAGATATATAGACAGATAGACCGATATACATATAGACAGATATACAGAGAGAGGGATAGACAGTTAGACAGATAGACAGATAGACAGATAGACAGAAAGGCAGATAGACAGATATACAGATAGAGAGAAAGACAGATAGACAGATAGACAGATAGACAGATAGACAGATAGACAGATAGACAGATAGACAGATAGACAGATAGACAGATAGACAGATAGACAGATAGACAAATAGACAGAAAGACAGAAAGACAGACAGACAGACAGAGAGACAGATAGACAGATAAAGAGATAAACAGTTAGACGGATGGATAGATAGACCGATAGACAGAAAGACAGAAAGACAGACAGACAGACAGACAGATAGACAGATAGACAGATAGACAGATAGACATACTTAAAGACAGATGGACAGATAGAGGGATAGACAGAAAGTCAGAAAAACAGATAGACCGATAGACAGATAGAGGGATAAACAGATAGAGGGATAGACAGATAGAGGGATAGACAGATAGGCAGATAGAAAGATAGACGGATAGACAGACAGAAAGACAGTTAGACCGATAAACAGATAGACATAATGACAGATAGAGGGATAGACAGATAGACAGATAGATATACATATATATAGATATACAGATAAACAGACAAACAGATAGACGGATAGATGTATAGACGAAAAGACGAAAAGACGAATAGAGAGACAGTTGGATAGACGGATAGTTTAATATACAAATAGACCGACAAATAGATATATAGACAGATAAACAGACGGACAGACTGTAAAAATAGATAGATAGATAGATAGATAGATTAGATAGATAGATGGATATATAGATATATAGATTAGAAAGATAGATGGATATATAGATAGATAGACAAATTGAAGGATAGATAGATAGATAAGTAGATAGATAGACAGATAGACAGATGTTCATCTTGGTAGATATATAAACTAGTTAATTGATTAGCTGATTTTTTATTTAATTTTTTTTATTGATCAAGTGTCAATATATTTCCAGATTTGGCTTATGGATAAAACTAACAAGCAATATTTTTTCGAAATGTCTTACGGGAAAGTAGACGTGAGCGCCACCTTGACCAAGGACAATTTACACTACATTTTGGGTGAGCAGATTATCTTTTTTTTTTTAACGAAACCCCATTCCCCGGTATAGTACATGTATTTTGGAGAAGCTGGCTATAAAATAAGATTTTCATAAGACTAAGATGAAATGTTACAAAGACCATATATCCTAAGAACTGATAAGAAAAAGAATTCTACAGGAAATTGGAAAGTATGAAGACCTGCTGGCCACAGCCAAGAAAAGAAAACTGGAATGGTATGGCCACGTCACCAGAACCAACGGGCTTTCAAAGACCATCCTACAGGGAACCATCAGAGGAGGCAGAAAGAGAGGAAGACCAAAGAAACATTGGGAAGATTATATCAGGGAATGGACAGGTACAAAACTGTGCGAGGCAATGAGAACGACTGAGAGACGGGAGGAATGGAGGAGGCTGGTTTACATGTCATCTGTGGCGCCCAGACGGTCTAACAGACTATGGGATATGTAGGATGTAGGATGTAGGTAGGAAGATGAGATTACTTTATAGGGCGTTTGCAATCCCGTGACAAAAAGCACGTGATTTGTGTTTACTTTGAGTAATGGTGTACAATTAAATATGGCCGCTGTATTAATAAAGTTTCATATAGGATCGAGCTTTTTTTAAATGATGTGTTGTGTTTTAAGTCTTATTAAGATTTAAGCTGTATTATGTATGTTAAATAAAATAGGCTATTTTATTATTATCATAGACATAGATCATAGACGATGTGAGCCTAATAGTTACTTGACTAGATAGCCTATTCACCAACAATATCGCTTGACATCGTAGCCTAGCCTACGAAACATTAAAAGTGTAGGCCTATAAAGTGAAATTGAAAATGTAAATAGGTCTAGCCGGCCCTAGCCTAATCACATTAATCAATTAATCTACAGTACTACTATTTACCTCCTTATTTTTGAGTAGGATAGCCAATATTCAGATGTGAATTTTGCATGATAAAGAAGTACTTCACTTTCACCACGTTAGGTTTGTACCTCAAGTGGGTTCTATATTTACACAAATACGTCACTAAATGTACACAAAAAAACTTAAGCTCCGCCTACTGGGAACGCTCTATTGATCCAAACTAATGGAAATTTGACCTTATTTATAAATTCCGTCCTTTTCAGTAATTAAAAAAAAAAAAGATTTATACATAAGCACAGAAATATACACTTATATGAATTGATATTGACGCACACATACATCTAAAAAGAGCTTACTTATAGTGGAACAAAGGAGTTCCTAAATATTTCTGTTCTTGCCCGTATTGAATGAAGGCGACCACTTCAACCCAAACATGATGTAGTTGTTGTGATAGGTGTGTGCCTGGTTCTGAAGGAATTCATCACTCTATCATAGAAAGTTGTTTATTAAAATAACTCCAACTGACCTATACTTACTAGTTTTAGTCCAGGTAAAAAAGTCGTGGATTAAGTCGTAAGTTCAGTTGTCTATCACACTTACTGTCATAATCTGGCTATTGGTCTATTAATGTGGTGCTAATAAAGTACCCGTCTGACCAAATTGATCCATAGGGCCGTTAAAGCATCGTTCACCAGTTTCTGTGGCAAGGGCATGTTATGGGACTGTGTGGCCAGCACAATGCCCTGCCGACTTCAATTCACCCCAACTAATGTCAGGTACCCATCAGGGCTGGGTAGACTCAGGAAATAGTAAGTATGTGAACCACATTGAACAAATACTTCTTGAGGATAGAAACATACAAGCATAATAGACAAGAACAGTTATAGTGGAGCAGCCGACCTCTTACTTAAAATATCATTTATATAATTTTCTTTAAATTAGATCTTTAGGCCTATAACATTGGTTTGTAAAAAAAACCATAGCTCTTGGCTATTGTCACAGACTAATGTAAACACGCTAAGCACAGTTGTTGTTTTTGTTGTTGTGGTGTATATGTGTATGTGTTGGTGGGTAGGTGTGTGTGTGTGTTTGAGTTAAGGGAGGAGGGAGGGACGTGCTCTATCATTCAATACCTAGTCTCATCACTCGCACATAAGTGTTCAACATTAACTGTTATGTTTATAACTTGACATATCTATACAACTATCTATCTAACTAACTATCTAACTATCTATCTATCTTTCTAACTATTTAATTATCCATCTTTCAATTTATCTATCTATTAATTTATCTATCTTTTTATCCATCTATCTGTCTGTCTGTCTGCCTGACTGACCTCACATCTATTTATCTATCTATCTATCTATCTATCTATCTATCTATCTATCTATCTATCTATCTATCTATTTATCTATATATCTATCTATCTATCTATCTATCTATCGGTATGTATGTCTATCTATCTGCCTGTATATCTGTCTGTCTATTTATCTATCCATCTATCTATCGCTCTGTCTGTCTGTCTATCTATCTATCTCTCTATCTATTTATCTATCTATTTTAATTTCTATCTCTCTGTCTGTTTGTCTGTCTATCTATCAATCTACATATCAATATATCTGTCTGTCTGTCTATCTATCTATCTATCCATCTATCTATCTATGTATCTGTCTGTCTACCTATTTGTTTGTTTGTCTGTCTATATATCTTTATATATATATATATGTGTGTATATTGTTATGGACCTCTTTATGATGACTATTATTACGACTCGTTAAATCGGATTCAATGAATATAGTTGTATCTTTATTAGAAGTCTCTAGATTCTGCTAATCTGTAGCCCAAGCTAGGGGTTCCTTGACTGACAGGTCTATGCAGTAATGTAGTTATATTCGTGATAATTATCTTCAACACATTTCTCAACAATGATAGATCAAACAACTCCAGTTGTTGAATAAACAATTTTATTTAAATTGTAGACTCAATATAAACGATCAATAAACTTCATCAACTGGTGGCAACATAAGTATCAATAAAATGGCATTATATGTACATGTATGAATATAGCGACTTCACTCTACAAACGTTTAAACTGAACTGACTTTAAGGAGGTCGGGACTTTACAAAGAAAACGATCATCGAAGATTCTACAGGGTCTTAATACGCATTTTAACCTCTTTCTCTATAATTACTACGATCCAGAATTATCCCCCAATTTCCACGGGATTTGAACGAATTATTTTATTTAAACTGCCCTCAGGGCATAAAGGTCAAACCTTGGTCGCTTTGGACTCTGATACGCACTTGTTAAGAGGTCAATGCCTTACTACGTCATTCATTTATGACCGATATTCGTAACATCCCCCCCCCCTTCTAAAGCTTTATAATTATTTCCTTTACATTTTAACCATACGAAAAATGTTAATTTTAAGGAATAATTATAAAAGAAAATATTCCGGGAAAAACAATACAGTTCAATTGGCGATCCCAATAATTCAATCGAACTGATAACAATAACATAATAATATATGCAATATAAATTCATCTTATCAAATGGCTTAACTATAGTCATTCAATCATTCCAATTTTAATTCAAAACAATGGACAATTAAATTGTTTATCTAAATCTTAGATACAAGAAAAATACATAGGGTTAAACATTATACAATCTAATAATTTCCATTCCATTATCATTCCACGTTAATAAAAACTCTCGCGTCTATTTAATAATAAACTAATATCTTTTACAATTTGTAATTATACAACAAAAGAAAAAATCACTTAATGTCCCTGCAGACACGACCTATTTTTTCATAAGGAGAAAAAACCAAACGTTCTGATAGAACACATGCTAGGCCTAACTCAATTACAAAACAAAAAAAATACTAGCCCTGACCTAATTTCACTTTACAACAAAAATTTTATTGCTCGTGTAGACAGTATTTTTTTTTCAAGCCTGTAGGCTTTAGACAACACTGTCTGTGGCGACACAACAGATTTCTAGGTCAGTATCCTTTTTTCTTTCTCTCCCTCTCTCTCTTTTTTTTTCTCTCTCATTCCCAATTGATTCTAACAATATTGACATCGCTATGCAAATTTCTACCTCATCACAGCCGAGGTCAAATAAAATTGCTACGCGATTAAATAGTTATCGTATTAAATGAGCATTCTTTAACATCTATCATCTCAAAATCAAATTCATTTATATTATTTTGAGAACATTAAACATAGTCTGTTCACGAATTAAAATAGTTTATAGCAAAAATCATTAAAAATATTTCAATCTTTCATTTTACCATGACCTTTCGACGTCATTATTTTCTTTTTTAAAAGAGTTCACATCGTAGCAGGTTAAATTGAAACATTCAGACAATCATGGATTTACTTAAACAAATTTGGTTAATTTACTTAATTAACTATCAATTAAAACAAGTTATATTATCTTCATACAATCTTAGTACTACACAGTAAGTACTTATTTTCTTTAGATTACATTAAATAAAATATTATTGAAGTAGAAAAGAGTTAAGCATAGGCTACTATTAATTTTTTTTTTTTTCATAGCGAAATCAATGTAACAATTTATGTACAAAACAAACTGCTGGTTTGACTGGTGTGGTAAAACATTTCATTTCCAATCTTTTCAGTGGTGTACATTGCTCTTTTCCATTCCATAAAAGGTTTTATTCATTGGTTCTCCTGTTACTTTCACAGTGTTCAGGTCTACCCAATCTTTTGCTTGTCAGTACAATTCATTCAATCTATTTTTAACTCATACAGAAAAAAAATAGATTAGTTTTACAATCTTGACATGAAATCCTTAATTAATAATACATTTGTTGAACATTGGTATGTCAACATTATAAATTCTCAACCATGACATTCTCAACCATTCTGGTTTACAGTGTCAAATCAGTGGCCCATATCCTAAATTTATACAAACAAGGATACAAAGTTTTATTAGTTTCTACTTTTGATCTGCTTTTCATGTAACAGTATCCTAAAAGTGAAAAATCATATATAATACATTTCTTGGAATTCTTGTTAGTCATAGTTCTGTCTTGTAGCAACTATTTTTACCCTTCATTATCATACATTCAATGATAATAGAACAAATGAATAAATTCACATAGAAGAAATTTGCATCTTGACTCAGTGCAATTATTTCAACAACAGTACATGATAAAATAAATCCATAGTACAATCATAAAACATTTCTCAATACTTTAGTGATAGAAAATTCTCTTTTCTTAAAACCATTTACATCTTTTTCAATCAAATTATCCTCTCTGCCAAATGTTTCAATTATCATTTCCAGAGATTCTCAAACATATCTTATAATCAGTCCACATTTATAATGTCCTCTGATTTAGAAACCAATTCTGCGGATAAAACTGATCTTTTTCTCTTATAGCAATTATTTTAATGCTCAAACTAACAAGTTTGTTTAGAAATATCACACTAGAATGATATTTACTCTAACAATACTTTTACTCATTCCTTTTTCTTCACAAGTAAGGGATTTAGTTTTAAAATAGTAAGTTTGGTAACTAACTATCAGTGAATTTGTCATTCAATTCATCCTGTACTCCAGGCATAAATTTTACAAATAAGAGTAACAATGTTAACAACATCAAGCTTTTTCCAATTGTTTTCAGAAGGTAAGGCTTTATCATTTTCAAATGATATAATATTTTTGCCTTTCTTTCATCACACAACAATGGCATCTGCATGTGAGCAGTGTACAGTTTTTTTCTAACAAACACAGTTATGTCAGACAAAACATATATGTACTTATCTAGGTACTTGATCAGCCCAAGGAGATCCAATTCGGTCTGCCATTCCTCTGGAAGTAGTTTGAGTGGTCCTCGGACAGTGGGTCCAAAGATTGATCCATAGGCTCCTCGACTTTCCGGATAGGATTCAGTTGACATCTCATGCTCCAGGCATAAGTTCTTTAGGACTGGATTGAAGAGTTCCGGGGCGAAGTTGGTCCTTCGATCTGTCGGTATGGATTGTGGTAACCCATAGCTTTTGGTAGTTTCGGTCCAGCTCTCCGCACTCGTTTCTTCAGTGATGCTCCTCAAATCTTCATCTGTACCGGCAACTGCAGGTTTGCTTTGTTGTTTGTGCATGCTGTGGTCTATCTGCTCATAGACATCAGTAGTAGGATTTTCTTTTTCGTCGACAGCTTTCTCATGCAACTGTAGCAACTCTGGGTCTACTTTCTGCTCAGCAATCAATTCATTTTGTGATGACTTCTTTGATTGTTCATTTCCTTTCGGACAATCTTCAATCATGGAGAAAATAGTAGTATCACGTTCCACTTCTTCTTCCTCTTTCTTCTCTCGTGGGAGAATTTCTTCTTGCCTTTTCTTTTCTTGTGAGAGAATTTCTTCTTTCTTTTTCTGTGGTGTCATACCATTTATGACATCACCTACAGGACAAAGTTCTTTTTCTTTTCCTGTCTCCACAATAGGACTAGGGTCTGGATTTTCCTTTACAATCAGTTCAGGTCTCACCCTCCCTTTCGCCAAATCATTTGCTAGGATAACAGATATGCCCTCAACAGGAAGTTTTGATATTACTCCAACTGTCACATATCCTGTCACCAAGTCAGATGTGAGGTATATCCTATGTAGAGGTATTTCTTCTTTCCATTCAAAACCTCTCAATAGGACAGTCTGTCCTGTCAATGTATTCACATTCAATGGTAATACATCTTTAAGCAGCAGTGTTAATGATGCTCCTGTGTCTCGTAATATTCTTACGGACTTCAGTGGTCCTTCCTTTTGTAAGGCCACACAACCTTCACTAATGAACGGTTGAAAACTGCACAGGGTCTCTGTGTCAATTTTATTCTTCCCTTGACCATGACTTTCGGGTGTTGTTTCATCTTTCGATGACTTCAGACTCTTGTTCGAGTCAAAAATACTTTGGTCTACTTTCTCGTCTCTGTGGACTTGGACAATTAATCCAATAGTAGCCATTCTGTATTTATAATCAGGATATTTATCCTCATTATCTTCAGTTGTAGATTTCTCTACCTTCTGACTTTTGCTCTCAGGCAAATCCACCCTCAGTGGTTCTGGTTTAGAAGAATCTTTCTTCGAATTCAGTTCGTTTGTATCTTCGCTTTCTTGTACATTTTGTATTGGTTTATGGCTTGCACACATGACCACTTTGTTAGGTCTTTTGTCGCTTCGTATACTCCAACAGTCTTCAATGCTATGTCCGGTTCTTTTACCAAAAGTACATTGGACGTTTTTGTAGACAGGTTTTTTATTAACATCATTTTGTTTCACAAAATGCTCTTTTTCACGATGTTGTTGTTGTGTGTTTTCTGCTTGCCGTTGTGCCCTATTAACATTCTTTCCATCAGCTGTCCTATGACACAATGTGTACTGTTCAGCTAAATCAGCAGCCTTATGTGGGTCAGTGATATCACGCTCGGATAAATACATTCTTATATCCGGCCTCACTTTGTTAATAAAATCTTCTAAGAGAATGATATCTTTCATTTCTTTTAATGTGGAGATATTTCTGGATTTTATCCACTGATCCATTAACTTTTCTTCTGCTCTAAGGAAGTCTAAGTGTGTTTGGTAAGGGGACATTGTGTACTGACGGAACCTTTTCCGATAACTTTCCGGTATTTGGTTATAGGCTTTAAGTACAGTATCTTTAATGATTTCATAATCATTTAGATTCTCCTCTTTTAACAATAAAACACAATCTCTTGCCCTTCCCTGAGTAAAAGCTGTTCTGACTAATATTCCCCATTTATCTTCTGGGAACTTAAAATCTCTGCAAGAAATTTCAAAGGTCTGGAAGAAATTAGCTATTTCACTTTCTTTATCAATGTAGGTAGGGACTAGCTTTTTCCATCTGGCCATCTCTACATCATTATGAGATTCTTTTTTAGTAGCGCCTATCTTCGCTAGCTCTATTCTTTCCTGACTTTCTCTTTGACTTTTCTTATCTCTTTCCTGACTTTCTATTTCTAGACGTCTTTGTTCCATCTCCATTTCCATCCGTTTCATTTCTAGCTGAAATCGCAACTGTTCAGACATAGTCTGACCTTCAACTTGATATCCCTCCGCGCTTGATTCTACTTTCAACTTGCCACTCGCAATCAACACATCTTTTATCTGCTGTGTCAACACAGTCCTCGATGGTGTAGTTTCAGTAACTTCTATCTTTAAGATCTCAGCGATCTCTTTTAACTTCTTTATTGATAAAGTTTTCAAAACTTCTTCTTCTGGATTTTCAATAAATTCCATTCTTTAGTTAAGAGATTTATAAAATGGTAAATTTTTCCAACTTACGTTTTTCCAATCGGAAGAATGAATTCAGCGTTATTAGGCTTGCTCAGTAGGTCACGGCTCCAACACACAACACAACACAACTTGAATATATGCTTCACTATACAACTATATCGGACGAAGACCCCAAACTGTTATGGACCTCTTTATGATGACTATTATTACGACTCGTTAAATCGGATTCAATGAATATAGTTGTATCTTTATTAGAAGTCTCTAGATTCTGCTAATCTGTAGCCCAAGCTAGGGGTTCCTTGACTGACAGGTCTATGCAGTAATGTAGTTATATTCGTGATAATTATCTTCAACACATTTCTCAACAATGATAGATCAAACAACTCCAGTTGTTGAATAAACAATTTTATTTAAATTGTAGACTCAATATAAACGATCAATAAACTTCATCAACTGGTGGCAACATAAGTATCAATAAAATGGCATTATATGTACATGTATGAATATAGCGACTTCACTCTACAAACGTTTAAACTGAACTGACTTTAAGGAGGTCGGGACTTTACAAAGAAAACGATCATCGAAGATTCTACAGGGTCTTAATACGCATTTTAACCTCTTTCTCTATAATTACTACGATCCAGAATTATCCCCCAATTTCCACGGGATTTGAACGAATTATTTTATTTAAACTGCCCTCAGGGCATAAAGGTCAAACCTTGGTCGCTTTGGACTCTGATACGCACTTGTTAAGAGGTCAATGCCTTACTACGTCATTCATTTATGACCGATATTCGTAACAATATATATATATATATATATATATATATATATATATATATATATATATATATATTGTTAGACTGGAGCTCTCTCACTTCAGTACTTTTGGCGGTTGTCTAGGAATGATTCTTATTTCCTCAACGGGAACCTATGTCTCTCTGTCATGATGTCATGCATAATGTTGCGAGTAATTAATTAGTACACAATTATATAATTTATTAGTGAGCAACTGATGTACTGCCTTTGTTCCCCTGACTGACTGACCGTAGTGACCAGAGGCCCCACCCTGAACGACACCAGTACCCACTCCTTTTCCGCCTATGACACGTATTCTCACACCACATTGTCAAGATCACCTGACCGTTGACGTCAGCAGTGAACTTTGATTTTTATTGGCAAAGTGGGCGGGCCTTCTGCCTTAGTCCCGCTTCTCTGACTCTCTGACAATATACTTAATCTGCAGTCTACCTTAGTCTACATTAGTCTACCTAGGTCTAGCTCTCGACGAGATACCTATACACGTCTTGATAGTTTTTTCAAGTTGTCAACGACGCTGCCACGCCTTTTATACTCTGGCATTCTAGAGTCCTTCTAAGAATTGGAGTTACTTTCGACAAGAGTCTAGGCAGTCTTCTGCGGCTCCGACACGAGACCGATGACTGTGCACGTCTTGACGGTACTAACTAGTTGTCAACGACTTGACATCGCCATTTAGACTCCATAAGTTCGACTATTAAACATTCCGGGACTAGGATTAACGTGTATTCTTCCATACTTCTAGCTGTGATTTAGGTTGCCAAACGTGTTTTATTGTAGCGGTTTAGATTCAACAGTACTCTGTCATAGGAATTGTATATCGATTTATCAGACATTGTAGTCGCGCTCACCTAAGTGACGCCGTTGAGATACTGAATTCAGATCAATAAACGTGTGCCTGTTGGCTCACGCGTAAACCAGCTTACTGTGTGAAGTAATTACTTACCTGTTTGTGTATGTCCAATATGATGTTTGGATAACCTGTTTTAACAAATATAAATATCGAACGAATAATACACCATTCATTGAGTCAGTTCGGCTATCATCCTCCATTGACCAACAAGCCAACAACGGTTGACGGGTAAAAGCACCACTGGCTGGCGACTTCACACTCTGCTGGCCACGCAATCCCTATTCGCATTGACGCACTCTCTGACGATAGAATTAATTTTGCAGCGTTTCTTCAAGAAAATTATATTCAAGCAACTGCATTCAAAACAAGACAAACTCATTGGCTTATAAATGTAATGTAGAAACTTTTATTCAACAAATAAAATTGTGCAATTTCATGGAGTACAAATAGAGCAATATTAATGTGACTTATCAAGTCGGAAGGTAAGCTATCGTCTCTCCGCAGGTTTAGGCTCGAGACTATTTTATATTCCCCGGCCAAAAACTCCAAGCGCGGGAATGTGACGTCACAGTCCCCCTTGCCTCTATCCAATGGAAAGCATGCATTTAATAGGCAGCTCAATTCTCATAATAATTATTAATAAACTTCGCGGGCTAAACTAAGCTTCCTATTGGCTGTAATAGCAGACAATATCTAGGAATAATCCAGTTACAGCTGGTTTATGAAGGAATCGTCGTTTCAACGATCTTAACTCTGTCCTTCGTGTCAAGACGAAAGAAAACTAGTTTTTTGCAAAAGTTAATGTAGGAGAAAATAAACATTCGCGTCATAACACTGACAGTATTTAAGTAGGAACATTATGTTGAGGGTAAAGATTGATAGATGGGTGGTTCAAATAATTAGTGTTATACGCTGTCACGTAACAATATATATATATAGTACCAGGTGACCGATCATTCGATCGGTGGGCTTGTATTTATCTAAACATAATTTGAATGATCGGTGGGCTTGTATTTAAACATAATTTACACGTAATAAAACGGTGCATACATTCCACTAAAATATTTATTACCTGGTATGGGACCATATTTGTCAATTGATTTTCCTGTAGTAGGAGACCTATATGCCTATATAGAAAGGGCTAGTCTCCTTAACAGTTAGCCATGTGTATGATGGAGGGCCCCTAGCAAATGACACACTATCTGTTAAAAACTACCTGTACCTAAAATATTTCCTTTAAATGCATTTGTTAATAAAATGAAAAAAAAAATGTCATTAACAAATAAAATTTGAATGCCCTGATCTTTTACATAGGTCAGGTTGTTTTTTAATCAAGCTTTCAGCTAGTATTGTAGTTACAATGGCAATATAGCTGATTTTCAGCTAGTCCCAATTATTTATTGTCACGTTACCCTCACCCCCACCCGGCAATAAATAAACCACTTAAAACTTAAAGTACATTTTGATACTTTTAAGAAATGAAGTCCTTTTTGATACTTTTGAGAAATGAACAAAGGACATCCTACTTGTAATTTTTATGAGCAAGAAGGTTTTAACGAGTATCAGACAATAATGAACAAAGAAAGAAATGAATCTAAACTCTGAATAAATGATGATAGATATTTAATTAGTAATAATTAATATTAAAAATAATATTAGTATGTCATTTATTTATTAATGTATATTTATTATCATATTTAATTAATGATTAGATAAATTACGAAAAATATTAAAATGACCAATTACTAAATATTAACATCAAACAGATTATAATAAATTATCAACCCTACATTATCAAAAAGACATTTTTTTTACAAATATACTTAGCAGCCCCACCCCACCTTGTCACTTCAGTGGAAAGATACAGTTTTTAAATATGAATATGATTATGACTTCAAAATGACACAGATCAATCCATTACTACAAACCTTCAGCCAAGTAAAAGTACATTTAATATTAATTTCTCAATTTAAATTGCCTTTTTTTGAATTATTAAACTTTACACTAAAAAAAAAATTATGAAACTTTTATGTTTAAAAATTGACAATACTGATGAAATCAAGTTATAAATAATAGAAACATAAAGACATTGTATTTAAATGATATAGGTTTTGTATTTGCCACATTTTGTTTGAGATACTCACATTGAAAATATTTTTCTTCATGAATTATAAACAATAGATCATGAACTTAGAAGTGTTGAAAAAGCTGGACAGCTATTGCAGGACAGACATTAGGTAAAAAACAAGTAAACATGTAAAAATACATAATAAAAGTTCAGTCATCTTTATACAATTCAATAACAATAACTCACGCAATACTAGGTGATTGTGTGGCCAGTACTATGCACAGCCACCTTTACTTTACCCCAACTGATGTTAGGTACCCATCAAAGCTGGGTAGACTCAGGGACACCCTCAAGTCCTGGGAAAAAACCCTAGCCTCCATCAGGATTCGAACCCAGGACCTTCGAATCGCCACTCGAATGCGCTGTCGCTCGGCTATATTTTTTAAAGAAGATGTATGGTATTATTTGTCAAAAATATTTTTTGACAAAATAACACATAAAGATCTAAACTTCTTTTTAAATATGGAATAAAAAAATGTGTGCATTTAATGTTATAAATTTTTATAAAACAAAAGTAGTTGAAGACCACAGGGGAAAAAGGGCACATGTCACATTTTCTAATTATTTGAGTTATGTCCCTTACTATGTAAACATAAGCCCAAAGGTTAGCAAAATAGTAAAATCCAACTCAAAAAAGGCCTATGTAACGCTACAGAAACACCCAAAGAATAAGCATACAGGGGAAAAAGGGCACAAGTCCAGACTGTAAAAGGGAAAAAAGGCCTATGTCACAAACAACAATTCCTAGGCAGGTCATGTGACTAGCTTCAACCAATCCACAACCTCCATTTTGTAAACAACACACCTCCACTAACTCCACTACTCAAAATGGCAGATCAAGACACTCCATGCGTTACTAATAAGCCCAAAAAACGTCGATCATCTGGCAGAAAAAAAGATCAGTTGAAGAAAGTACGTCTTTCAAGTCATCAAACAGGAGAAGACTGTAAGTGCAAACGATTTAAATGTTTTGAGGCCACAACAAGAGAAGAGAGAGAGACCGCCTCATTACTGCTTTTAATGAGCTTCAAAACAAAGACGATCAATACGCTTTTCTGTCTACACTATTGGTGTGCTAAATGTTGCAAGAAGAAGACCAAAAACAGATGGCACAGATCCAAAACCAAAAGTCAAATCCTACAGTTACAAGATCAAGGTTCAACGGGATGACAAAGTTGAAGAAGTAGATGTCTGTGTCAAGGGATTTATTGCCGTTTTTGGAATCAGTCACAAGCGAGTTAGGACATTACAGACAGCACTGAAAGAAACTGGTAAGCAATCTAGATTATTAGATCTATAATTATTATTAAATTGTCAATTTTGTTGTTGTTATTCTCATTCTGATTATAATCATGTTTATTATTATTATTATAAGTAGTAGTAGTAGTAGTGGGAGTAAGAGTAATATATTGTAATGATACAGACAGGCTTTTCTTATTATTATACTTATAGCCTATGTTTACACAACCCGCTGGTGAATCTAGGCACCGCGAGATATTATGACAGGCTGACAGCAAGCTACGAGTTGCTGACATGAATGTCCTCCGCCCCCCCCTCCCACCCCCAGTAATATCAGTTTGAGCAAGAGGAAAAATAAAACACACAACGGTTAGGGGAATTTTAGTGGAGTTTTGCTAATCCCTAATGAATTTCTGTTAGCGCTAACGCTAATCCCTAACTATTTGTAATGGATTAGCGAAAGTTAGTTATGCTAACAGCAGCTAATCCTCATAACCCAAAATAGTAGTATGCTAATGTTAGTGCTTTTTGTAGTTTTACTGTTGTTGTTGCTCTGAATTTTTTTTTGTCTGTGGTCTCACAATTCTGGTCCTTTGTGTTTCTTACAGGATTCCCACCAAAAGACAAGCGAGGGAAGCACAGCAACCATGCCCGAAAGCTGAAAGCAGATATGAGAGAGCTTGTGACAATCTTCCTCATGATAGCAGCATGCCAAACAACCTCCATGTGGAACAATCAGATTTGGAAGAGGAGTCGTAGCCTTATTTCATCAAAATATTGTAAAAAAAAAAAAAAAAAAAAAAAAAAAACTCACACACTGTCAATAGTCTATTATTTTTGTTGTAATAAACAAGTTAAAAAAAACTGCTATGGTATGCTGTGTCAATATTTGAATAATCAATCGTACAGGCATCAAAAATAACAAAATCAACTTCAGTTCCATCATAACTAGTAATTTACCACAGCAAAATAGGAATTATAATCCATTTTACATTGACTGAGTACATTACAATTCAGCTTGTAGAAGAATATCTCAAGTGAGGGGTCTGTAAAGGGGAAAAAAGGCACATGTCCATGACCCCCCCTGGTGGTTTAAATCCTCCATATTTAATTAAATTATACAATCTGGACAGAGGACTTCTCCTGAATACAAAAGAAGTGATATATCTTTAAGACAAAACACTTAGTGTCCCAAGAAATACAGTAAGAACAAACATAGCGACTTTCAAAGACAAAATTTCATTTATCTCAAAAGTGGAAATGTGTGACATGTGTTTTTTTCCCCTGTAGTCTTCAGTTGTCATTGACAAAGTAAAAAAGTATATGTGAACATACAAAATACAAAAAGTATGTTACTACAACAAGCTTGGAAAAATGGTTTGGTTAATGATCTAATTGTAACAGACGCTTATAATAATTTATATATAAGGTAAAACATTAATGAAAAACAATAATAGTATTATCATCAAGTACCAGGTGACCGATCATTCGATCGGTAATAAAGAGCAGGCGCTTGTACCTTAACATCATGTGTATGTAAAACAACAGTGCATACATTTTAAAAATACTTCTTTACCAGACCAATAAATTGTATTTGTCTTTTTTCTTTTTTCTACTATGAATAACATGGACTTTAAATTCTAACAGTCGAAGCAGATTTTTATTTGTGCAGTCTAATATCTAAATTTTGCCCGATAACCCCCCCCCCCCCCAAAAAAAAAAACAAACAACAGCTTAATCTCATTTTAAACCAAAAAAAAACATGTAGGCTAGAGTTGTCAGTTTTAAATCCAACAGAAATATATGTCATTAAATCGCCAGGCTACAACGAATACATAAAAGTACTGCGCGATTGTTTATGTGCAAGTCTAAAAGAGACTCGGGAACTGCCCTTCTACGCTCGCTCCACTGGCTCCCCGTGAAAGCCAGAATTGAGTATAAAGTGGCGCTACTTTGCCATCAGTGCATTTTTAATAACGAGTTTCCGTCCTATCTCAAGGCACTAATCAGACCTTATGTCCCGCAAAGAACACTTCGTTCTGCAAACTCATTGCTTCTGGAAGAGCCCCGTTTCTCTCTGACGACCGTTGGCCTTAGAGCCTTCTCAGTATCCGGTCCAAAGGTGTGGAATCAAACTCCCATTCAACTGATGCGAACAAGTTCTACTGTTACTTTCAAAAAGAACTTAAAAACTCATTATTTCAATATTTACCTTCGATAACATTTAACATGCTTTAGAAACTTACTGTCTTATTTATGGGTTGGGTCGGTTAATGCTACATTTATTTGTTTTGTCTTTTTTGTAATCATCAATTTAGCTCTGTCACCTGGCCTAGGGTAATATCCGTATTCTTAGTTGTATGTTAAACGCGCTCTGAGCTTACATTATGTTTGTTGGCAGCGCTATACAAATATTATTATTATTATTATTATTATTATTATTTAAAAGACTGAAAATGAAAAGTTTAAATTTAAAATATCGTGAATTACGTTACAATTTTTAGTTCTTCTACCCCTTCCCTTATTGGTGTACGCTCGTTTGAATCTGTGGCGCCTTCACTGTGGAACGGCTTACCTGAGACACTGAAAAACTCTGTGTCAAAAAAAGGCATTCAAGAAGAATTTGAAGACATTTCTTTTCAACTAAATTGATCAAATACACATCCATCAGCAAAAAACTTGTTTAAAACTATTTTAAAATGTTATTGTCGTTTCGTGCCTCCATCGGCCGAAACCTTGTTTAAAACTATTTTAGAGTGTTATTGTCGTTTCGATTTTGTGAGCGCGCTGAGCATGCTTTTATTAGCATAGAGTGAGGCGCTATATAAATGACCAATTAATTAATTAATTAATTAACTTTAACAACTGTCAAACTTTCCTATAACATTATGTCAATTTTTTCAACTCCCTCCCTCAACCCATTCAAGCTAACAATGAGTTACGGCCGGCAAATATGTTTGATAGGAATTAAAAAGGTCTACGAATAAATGTAAATCGGGTAAAAAAATTATTTTTTTTTTTGGTTTAAAATGAGATTAAGCTGTTGTTTTTTTTTTTTTTTGGGGGGGGGGGGGGTTATCGGGCAAAATTTAGATATTAGACTGCACAAATAAAAATCTGCTTCGACTGTTAGAATTTAAAGTCCATGTTATTCATAGTAGAAAAAAGAAAAAAGACAAATACAATTTATTGGTCTGGTAAAGAAGTATTTTTAAAATGTATTTCATTTGTTATTGTTTTACATGTTGAATAGAAAATTTAATTCTAAGTTTGCTTCCAAAGCAACAATAAATAAATAAATAGCAAATAAACAAAAACAACACAACATAGGTCTGCGAATTAATGTTTGTCGTAAAAAAATATATCAAACAATCATAAAAAAAAAAAAAAAAGTACTGTCGAATGTTCTTTATCAATGAATAGAACAAAATATATTCATGTTTTAATTTGCGTCGTAATTTATAGCGGGCGATTTTGTAATTGTTATAATGGGTGATGAGTAATGATTTTAACGGGTAATTCATGTTGTAGCGGGCAAATAAAAAATTACCTCACGTTTAAATTCGTGTCGTAGGTCATGCGGGCAATCTCATTATAACTTCCTGAGTAGTTAGAGTGTATGTAAACATAACTTTTAGCCGGTTCGGAGGACCGGGCACCTAACGGCTTGTAATTATATAAGTCGAACGTTTATTGCCTGTATCAACGTGGTTATTTTACATAGTCACACTTACATATAGGAATAATAAGGTGTCCACAACACATCAATTATATCAAAGCACATAAACGTCAATACATGGAAAAGAATAATGTATAAGCACAACTTCACAGTACAGTAAATCCAAGCGAACAATTTAATCAAAATATCCAATATGGAATAACGTCATGTAGCATCTTAAGAAGACGTATCCAGTCCATAATAACATAAAACACGCCCCTTATATCTGTCCACTGGTAAGTCTAAAATGGTGACCCAGTGCAAAACGTCAACCAATGGTTAAAAGTCTACACAAAAGTCAGTCCAACCATTGGTCAAGGGGCGTGGCCAGTGTCAAAAAGGATTAGTCCTAACACCTGGGTCAACCAGATACGATAGAAGGGGGAGAATGGGTCTGTCACCACATTTACTATTTTCTACAACTTTGTACATCTCGTGTTTTATACAAAGGACCCTAAACGACATGGCATGTGACTCGCAAGAACGAACAAAAGGCCCAAATTGTAACACGACCTAGGCGACGGACGAAAAGACCATCGGCGCCCTTCCTAGTTACAAACAATAGACGATAAGGGTGGGGTAAAAAGGGTGCAGGCGACGATAAAGTCAGATTATCTATGTACGCCATGGCCTGGCCAAGGGGTTGACAGAGAGGGGTCGGGGTGTGGAGGAGGGGGGATAAGGGAAAAGATTTCTTCTAAGCACGCACCTTATAATTAAGCTTATGTGTAACTCATTAAAATGCACTAAACTTTGCATAAGAATTTTCACATCATGACAATGCTGTCGCTCGTAAAATGCGATTTAAGACATAAAATTAAGTTAATAGTGTGCAATTTTTTCATAGAATGTAAAGCAGATATACTGATCTATCTAATTATTTTCTTTAGTTGTCTGCTTTTAGATTTTTTTGCGCTCGAAACAAATTTATGTTGTGAGTTTGATAAAAATGCGGAAAAAAAGTCAAGTCTGAAAATGAAATAAATTTTTTAAATGAAAATGATAAAAATTGACTTAAGATTTAACATAACTTTGTTAATTAATGTTAGTAGAAGGCATAAACATAGATATTTAGTTTAAAACAATAATAATAATTACACAGAGGTGTTAAAACCAACTGTCCTTTTTTAAGGACGCCAGCAACAAATGATACCGTGACTTTAAATTAAGTTTTTTATAGTTTTCTTTGCTAAAACAAGAAAAACGTTATTTTTGGGGATTTTTTAAAAATATATTATGGAGTCTTTAATAATTGAAGATAGTTGAGTAGGATTAATATGTTGTTTGTCCATATTAACTAGTTTTAAAACCACATTGCCTATTTATATACATGAATATACATTATTATACTAATTCTAGTATATATCTATATTTTTTTCTCAACATATGTCACAAACTTTACTCAATTTAACATGCTATTACTTAAATAGACCAATAATATTATATTATGCACTCAATATATTTATTCAGCCGCCAGCTAATGTAATGAAGAGGATGTAACTAAAGACATTCTAGTGAATTTTTAGACTCTAGGTCTCTTACTTATCAACAATCAAATACAAATGATGTTGAATTTGAGATTAGACTATTCAGCTTTACAGATTGTTTGAGCACATTTGTGTTGACTAAATCCTAGAATACATCATACAACCGACAAAGACAGAGTTCTCCTTTTCTAAAGCTGACTACACTTTTTCTATTACAATAGGATCGACGCAAACCTTTCTAGCTATCTTTGTCTTTTGCTGGCTTCGATACATTGCCCAAAAGACAAACCCGACAAAAAGACAAAAAATGCCTATAAGTCTATCCGCTACCCAGATGACCAATATCATGCCCAAAAGAACAATTTGTTGCCAACAAAATCTGTTCGACGCCCTGAAGACCAATCCACTGCCCAGAAGACACATCAACAGCACAAAATACAAATCTGATGCCCTAAAGACGAATGCGCTGTCCATAAAACCTATCCGTTACACATAAGACCAATCCAGTGCCCATAAGACCTATCTGATGCCCATAAGATCAATATGAATGAAACAATGAATCTGCTGCCCAGAAGACCTATCTGCTACACAGAAGACTAATCTGGCACCCATAAGACCAAGAAAACTAATCTCTTGGCTTGAAGACCTATACGATGACCTGAAGACCTAGCCGATGCCCAGAATACAAATACGCTGCCCAGAATACCAATCCGCTGCCCTGAAGACCTATCTGATGTTCAGAATACCATTACGGAATAATATATGTACCATGCAGAATGATGAAAACAATACGAGGAGATGCCATCATAGAATATATTTCTTTGGACCTATATAATGTAGGCCTATTAAAGGAAAGAAAATTAGATTTCGTTATAAGCAATGAGTGATATCAACTTCTGTTGGCTAAGCTGCCTATAGGCCCTATATACATATGTATCTCTGACTAGGTGATCACGCCAAGTATCACAATATCTACAACATATTATGTAAAAAACACATATATATTAATATATAAAGCATACTTTAAAAAAAATATTATTTATATAATTTGATATTATAAATTACATACACTCCTTTTGTAATGTTGATTAATGCATCGTAGGCCTATCTGTGGTCAGAGTCTATTCCTGCATTTTTATTAGTATTTTAAATGATGTTATTGGTTTTCTTGGTTTGTTCAGTTAACCCATTCAGTGCCCAGATGCCACTTTAATGTCAATGTTTTATTACGCTATTTTCTTATCTTATTGTTTTGAAAAGCTATAAATTAATCATTCCAACTTAAATTGTTAAAAAATATGTATTTTTCCTTGAGATAAAAGGGCATGTTTCTCTCACCACCATGCAATGTCACGGTATCATTTCTTGCTGGCGTCCTTTTTTAAGAACATAATTTAAAATCTAAATATTTTCTAAAAATTTTTTTTATTAAAAAACAAACTTTCATTCGTTAATTACACTATGACTTTCTATAACATATGTACAAATAAAGAAAAAATAATACCTCAGCAAGAAATGGGTTAATTAGTGTATACGTTTTTTAAACATCGGTTTTTGCTTGTATCTATCTATATAAGATTTTATTTGGCTAAACGTTTATATTAGCTGGTTAGTCTTTTATGTGTAAGTGCTTATTTGTGCATGTGTGTCTGTCGGCCTGTCCTTTTATAATTTTAATTAACAAGTCAGCTATTTTTTTTTAATGTTGGCTGCTTGATGTAGTTTCAAAATATAGTTTCATTTCCTATACATTTTTTCATTCATGAAAAACATTTAATCCAAAACATATTAAAAAAAAATACAAAGTACATAGGAATTATTATAAATGGCAAATTATCATGGAATTCAAAATGCTGATGAGGTAATTAAAAGATAAAATGAAAAACCTTAAAAGAAAAACAACATATACATATAACTGAAATGACAATTAACATACACTGGACATATTTTAGAATATGCATGTTCTGTAGGAGACCCTTTGCCTTAAAAATAAAAAATTTGTTTAAATAGAGCAAATTCAGAAAATAGCGAAAAGTTAATTACTACTGAATATTCACAGCTGACAAGTGTAGCGACACTAGATAAATAACTAAATCATGTCTATCCGCAGTGACTAGCCGCAAGCAAAGTAGTAATAATAAAGCAATGAATTATAGCTAAGAAATATAACACAATAACGTAGGCGTATAGAGAGGCAAGAAACAGGTTTGCACAGGAAATCAAGCATGCCAAATCACAGCATGTTCAGCCGTCACACACTCTCGCAGGATGTTATCCGTGGTAAATGACCTACTTGGAAAAAAATTGACACCACCAGATTTTGCCTGACATGACCAGTGAGAGGGCGGCGCAAACTCTGATAGGCTTTTTTAATGACAAGGTTGAAAAAAGGCAGGTTCACTGCCTTGAAGTCTACATTTTGCATTGATGATCTCATCCCAACAAAGATTACATTGGATTGTCTGTACATATTACTTCCTATCTGCCACGGTCCCAAGCTTCTTCAAGGTTGCGGTGATTAAGCCTCGTTTAAAGAAAAATGGCCTGGACCCAAACGATTGTAAGAATTTTTGACCTGTGTCCAACCTTCCTTACATATTAAAACTTCTGGCAAAAGTTGTGTCAAATCAGCTTGTCCGGCTTCTAAAAAATTATAACCTACTAGATAAGTTTCAGTCAGCGTATCGGACCATGGTGATTTGACAACCATAGTCCTACTAAATCTTAGCGCTGCTTTTGATGTCATTGACCATGGAATACTCCTGTCAAGACTTCAGTATGAGGTTGGCATCACTGAGACTGCTCTTCACTGGTTCAGTTCCTACCTGACCGACAGGACTCAGCGAGTTATAGTCAATCTGGTCTCCTCACAAAAAACTCCACTTATGTGTGGGGTACCACAGGGTTCAGTTTTAGGGCCCGTCCTATTCTCAGTGTACACAATTCAGCTTGGCAAAATTATCGAGAGCCATTGTGTAGCTTGTAAATTTGTTTGCAGATTACACGGTGATTACAGGAGTGTTCGTCCTGATTCGTCTGACTGCTCTGCTGCTGTTGGTGATGTGGAGGAGTGCTGTCAAACAGTGAAGGCATGGATGGCTACAAATAGACTTAAATGATAACAAGACAGAAGCAATTGTCTATGGATCTGATGTCAGTCTCCGGAAAATCGCAATTACTACGATCAAAGTTGGAGCTTTCGAGATAACGTTGTC
This sequence comes from Anisus vortex, assembly GCA_949126835.1. Classification (NCBI taxonomy): domain Eukaryota; kingdom Metazoa; phylum Mollusca; class Gastropoda; family Planorbidae; genus Anisus; species Anisus vortex. Next base: position 25,453,805 of record OX421507.1, read on the forward strand.
AAACACGGTTAGAGACCTTGGCCTTTTTATTGATAATAAAATATCGATGGTTACACATGTCAGTGCTGTGGTTAAAACTTTTTTCGTCTCATCTACGCGCCCAAGGTCAGCTGCTACCTTAATTTAATTGGAAGACGGCCAATACCGTAGCAGTCTCTATTATCCAATCAAGGTTGGATTACTGCAATAGTTGCTTGTGGGATTTGCCCCAGAACCAGCTGCAAAGCTTACAGAGAGTGCAGAACACAACAGCGCGTTTTTTCGGGGTTGAGGTGTCAAGATCATATCTCCACAATACTAAGGGATCTTCACTGGCTCTCGGTGATAAAGCGAATAGAGCACAAAAATATGTCCATAACGTACGGATGCATAAAGCGTGTCGCTCAAGACATGAGCCATCTAGGGAACTGCGCTCTTCGACACAGTTACTCCTCAAAACTCCCAGTTTGGATAAACACCAAAGGAAGTACCTGGTAGTGCGCTCATTTGAATCAGTTGCGCCTTCTTTACGGAACAGTTTATTTCAGACACTGAGAGAGTCTGGGACAAGATAATCTTCTAAAAAGAACTTAAAGACAATTTTCTTTGGCTAATACATCTGCCATCGCAAGTCACACCAAGAGCGCATTGAGCCTGCTAATATAATAACATGGATAGAAGCGCTATAAGAAGTGCTCATTCTTATCTTATATTATCTTAACAACTAAATTACAAGGATAAAAACACGTTTCTATTTTATATGAAAAAATAAATGCATTCTTCACTAGTTGCATCCGGGCGTTGAAAAGTATTTATAAACACACCAGGAAAACCAATTTCTTAACCTCATTTGAAACAACTATCAAAGTAGAGTCAATCCACTGGTGGGCAGAGGACATAATAATCTTAGGTAAAGAATTTTAACATTTAACAGTATTTGTATAGTTGTAATTATAAAATGTGTAAATAGTAACTCCATTAATCTTTAAAAAAGACAAAATTGTAGTTCAGTGGATTAGATCAAAGACTATAAGATGGACCGCTTGCTTTGATATTTCTGCTATTTGATAACTTGAAACACTTAGTTTCAAAATTTCCGATCGCACTACCTCCCCTAGACAACCGGTTTAGTAATTCGCTATGATTTTGTGATTGGAACGTTACGATTAAAATCAAAAGTTGTATACAGCGGAAACCTTTAAATGCAATCGTAGGATCGTAGTAGGCATTAAAGGCAGCCTTTTTGGTTGCACACGGAAAAAAACAAGAACATATAAGCTCTAAAAATAGAGCAAGCGATCAATCCGTATAATAAAAGCCCAAAGAAATCTGTCTTTCAGTCAGTCAGCCTATGTATCAGTGTATCAGAGTATCGGAACGCTTAGCGACTTGTATTAATATTTTTAGATATTACTAAAGACTATTATAAGATTGACCACTTGATTTGATATTTCTGCTATTTGATGACTCGTAAACTCCTATTTTGAAATTGCGACCACTTTTGTAAAACGTACGAAAGTATTTAGAAAGGGTAATATAAAAGTACTGTTAAGTATATAATAATTAGAACGCAATCACAATTTAATAAACTTGGCATCCATATATCTCTCTTCAGAATTATCAATTTATTATCTACCTCACTTTTCCAACAGGGAACAAAAGTTGGATTTTGAATAAAAAAGGTTTATTGGATGAATAGTACAGATATTATAAACATTTTAAACATTGAGAGAAAACACAGCAGTTTAAGAAAATAACTTGGTATAAAAAAATAGTGTTGTACGTGGACCAATTGTAGCCTATATATTAGTCTTGCCCCTCCCTCCACCAATTTCCCGGTGGCTATGCCTATGGTTATATTGTCTGACCTAACACGAGTAGTAGTTATGTATCCCAGTTAAACCGATTTGAATTTAAGGGACCATAAAGCAGTGTTCTCAGGTTTCAGGGGCCACGGCATACTAGGAGATTACATGGCCAGCACAAAGTTCACAATGCCCAGCCCACTTTAATTTTCCCTAACGAGTTTCAGATACCCTTCAGAGCCTGGGTATGCTCAGAGACAATCTTTAGAGCATGGAACAAACCCTAGCTTTATCGATTCATACCCAGAAACTTCGTTACGTCACCCTAACGCTCGATCACACAAACAGTTTTGATAATGTCTGATATGAAACTAATTGTGATAAAATATGACACAAATGGTAATACTGTCTTACACCAAAGGAAAGAGCAATAATGATAATGTAATTATTATGCTTTTAAGATATCTCAATCCAAAGAGTATCATTGCAATGGCTGTTGATTCATTGCAAAAGATATACATCGCAATTTGAACAGATCAGTGATATTCATAATATAAAAAAAATAATAGCTTTTAATCCAAATTTATCAACTTGGTTCCAGAACAGTAAACATGACGACAATTTCCAATCCTTCTGGCTTTTGTGATAGCAATCAAAAATATTGTCATATACTAGTCGTTCCAAGTATTGGAACACACAATGCTTATTCCCCCCTCTTTTTCTACCTACACAAGATTTTGTGGGCGGAGCTTAGTTTTTCCTTTTCTTCGACTTTTATTACAAAGGCGAAAGATTCTTGGTAAAATTGGTATTCTGTGTTGACCTCAAATTCTCGGAGTGGCTAGGAATGGTTAATTATTTCTGCATGGGGGAGTTCATATCATTTTTATTATGAGTTTTGTAATGATACCATTATTTTCACCCCTCGTAGTAATAGGTCTGTCCCTCGCACCATTTTAATTGTATTTAATGATTTGTTTGTCTGAAAGGCAGTAAGTTTCGAGATAAATTCTTTTGAGAACGCTTGTGTTTGCACTATTTTATTCTAACTGTACATAATCTCCTATTGTATATATTGGAACCTATCACCTTAATTAAATTATCAACAACATTTACACTGAAGCTTCCTCGTCAAGTTACTATTCTATTGTGTTGTTTACAATACATAATCTTTATTTACTACTCATAACGTCAAGGAAAGGAACTGTTAGAACGCAAATCCTGAGTTTGTGCCCAGGACTATAAGGAGGGTTTGTGTAATACTGAAACATAAATAATAATAACTAAAGTCTACCCTAAAACCAACGAGAATTATCAACGATATCTACACGGCTCTGGCCACAAGGGGATTGTGGACGCAACAATATTAAGAACAAACATTCGATCATGTCGAAGTTTTCATGTATGGTCAACTTTTGTCGCTTTTATATCACTCAACAGACAACTTCTGCATTGTGAACAATAAATTACACTCAATATTACTTTTAAAGAAAAGTTTCATCTTTAAATTCATTACAGTGAAAAATGGAAATTAAAGAAAACTTTTTGTGTTTTATTTATCTTAGTATGTCGATAAAAATGTAAATATCACTAATTAGAATAGTCATTTCTTAAATTTTAAACTATGAATTAAGCCTACATTACTGCAGACTAATTTTTCCGGACTTTTGAACGAGTATATTACATAATTTATAAATAATTCAATTCTAAAAATGATTTAAAAAAAACACTTATACAAAAATATATTCCCCCTTGGTTTCCCACGGGCTATTTCTAGTCTTATTATGTATAGGATAGATCTAGCTCTCAAAGACAACTCTATCTTTAAGAGTAAGACAAAATATACGAGTTGCTTTCTTTTAAACTTATACATTATCTCGATGTTCTCTTTTCCACTGCAGGTTATAGTCGGATCTGGTCGGAATTACTTTCACCACAAGGATGATGATGATTTATTGACAAAAAGCCATTTGCCAGACGCAAGGTCCGATACAGATCTTCAACAGGTAAGATCTAAGGATGAATAGATATATAGACAGATATATAGACATATATACAGATATACAGATAGACAGAGAGAGGGATAGACAGATAGACAGATAGCCAGATAGACAGATAGACAGATAGACATATAGACAGATAGACAGTGTTAAATTGTAGCTTTCACTCCAATTCTTTTGGCGGTTGACTAGGGTTTGATTTTTAAGGCCAGCGGGAACTCACTTCGTTCTGAGAGTGATAAACAGTCTGCAGCAGTTTTCCAAGTTTGGTTAACCTGTCCTTATACCATTCAAGAGTTCTCAATAATAATATTAATTCAAAAACCAACTCCTTGACTGTTTAATAAATGAAGAAACTTTATCATAACTTGCAAATCAAACGTTGTTAGTGAAAAGAATGCACATGGCGATAATAGGTGTACAAGGCGTAGTGTCCTTCTGTCAGAGGTGCCTAAGCGGTAAAGAGAGAGAAGAGTCCGCGTCTCTATCTTATATAGTACCTAAAAAGCCCGCGAAAATGACGTCAGAGGTTAATTGCATATCCCTCCGCGTTAGCGTCTCGTCCTAAACTGGTTTACGCTGGTTTCAAGAGTGAGGCGTTTATAGCCCAATTAGATTTTAGTCAACGAAGAAAAATAAACAGTCGTGTCCCGACAATTAAAGTATTTTAAAATATAAACTCTGTCGAGGGATTAATAAAAGGGTTTTTTAAACTATGTATGCACTGTAACCTAACACCTCCCTTCCACAAAAAGAAAATAAAATTTGTCATCTGTGATGGGGAATTTTCTTTTAGCCATCACGTTTCCTAACAATAATAGTACGACTGTCAGAATAGATGTCCAAAAAAAACAGTTTAAGTAATATAACAATTTAAGTGCGCATTAGGCACATTTAACAATAAAAATTAGTGCTCATTAGACACAAACAGTACAATTGTTTATAAGGAACAAAATAGGTGCTCATTAGGCACATTTAACAATAAAAAATTAGTGCACATTAGGCACAAACATTTATATAACAACAAGGAACAAAGTAAGTCAATATGCACACAATAAAGTAAAAACAATCAAGAACAAGAACACATATACGTCAGTCCACGAAAGAGTGATGTCTTCTTTCGTATAACGAGTATATACTGATGTGTTGTTAACTAGGATGTTTTATGTTACCTTATCCATAAGTTACTTATATCGACCTTAGTTACTACTTAAGTTCAAACGTGTTTCCTTAGTTTGTTTTACCATTGGTCTATTCCTTAACAACCATGTTATTTAGTAATCATTTGCTACAGATATCAGATAATAACTAGTCATAGATTCTTACCCAGCCTAAGTATTAACTTTACCTACATGAGGTTACTCAGGTTTTAATAATCTTAATGACAACCAAATATTTTAATAATATTCCAAATACTTTAATAATATTTTAGTTCTTAGTTCTTTTTATCTTATCTATCTTATTTATAGATAATTTTAAAGAATGAATGATGTAGTGTGAGAGTTTATATCTCTAATATTAAAGTATTTTTCTAACCCTTAGATTTATTGATCATTAAAAATGATTGTAACCGTAATATTAATACTGAATCAGTTTACGTCAATAATCATTTATTTAACATTAATAGTTATTTTTTTAACCAAGTAAGACGTTAGCTATTTGCTCTTTATAGTACAAGTTTAGTGTTTTTATTTACAACGGAATTAGTTATCCCTAAAATAGTAAAATACCAGTGTCCGTAGAGACATTTATTCAACAACTCTAGTTAAATGTACAGCTCATTTAACCTTAAATTTTTCAAGAAAAAAACACAGTGACCGTAGTTAGTTAAATGTTATTTTAACTTAACCTTTACCTTTTAAGAGTATAATTTCTTAAGAGTATAACCTTTGAGTTGATGCTTCCAGAGTATTTACCTCTGTAACTAAATCTTAGCTTTCATTTCATGTTAAAAATCCAGTTATTAAGTTTTGCTATTGCTTACATGATTTTTAATTTAATGCTTAACTTTTATTTAAAAGTTTAGTCATAGCATTCATCACTTTATTTTAAAAACATTTGACTTAATCTTTAGTTACCTTTTTACAAGAAAAGAGTATTTTCCATTTATTTTAGTAAGTGCAACCAATTTAAACCTTAAGCTACCCGTTTAAAGTTTAACTTTAGAGTTCTAACCAGGTTTGTTAGATATTACACCTCAAGCACATTACCATTATCACTCTCTTTACGTTCTTTTGATTTAAAGGTTTTCAAGTTTAAGGATGCTCTATTATTTTTCTAAAGATGTGTACGCATTGACCTTTTTTAGTACGAGTTACCTCTTTTTAATTTGTAAGTGTATACATTGAACCTTTTTAGTGCAAGACGTTTCTTTACTATTTATATTAGTATAAGTGCCACTGTGTAAACGTTGACCTTTTTGAGTTTTTACCAAACAAAATATTAACCTATCAAGTTTTAGTATTGTTGATAAACTCACCATGTTTTTTTTTTATCACTTACCGAAAGAAAACACCTCACAGTAGTCATAGTTGTCAGTTGTCATAAGTACAGACAATACAGACAAACATATAAAACGCCATAAGGGGAAAAATCATAATACCAATAATCAAACGCAATTAAAAATGTACATTACTCATTGAATTAATGCGTGTTAGTTTTTGTGTTGCAAATTGTTATGATACTTTTCTCTTGTACATTAGCAAAGTATAATTGTGCAGTGTATAAAAGTACATCTCATAAAATTGTATTATATACATGGGGTTTTGGGGAAAACACAATTGTTTTTAAGATATATTTTCTTTTTAATACAACATGCAAAATAGAATAAAAATCATATTAAGAAGGCATCCACAGTCGGCTGAGCGAACAAAATGGGGGTACCATTAGAATACACCTCCCTAGGGAAACTAGACCCGTTCCGGTAAAAGTACAAGTCCTTATCGCGGTATTATTGTTACCAAAGCCTTATTTACTGTGCAACTAGACCCGATTATGATTTTCCGTTGTGTGTACCCAATACTGGTGTACTAGAAGAAGTGGTTTTAAGTGTTTCGAATGCCGAAATACACTGTTCAATGAGTTGTGCCCTATACGGTGAATTGCTGAGAATGTTAGAGAAAACACTAAGCAAAGAACATATCTGATCATTTTGATCATCTGATAAGTTATCTAATGTAATTCTGAAATTTCGCGGAGTAGAATATGCTTTTTTTTGCTCTCGGCAAATTCATTATCTTCCGCGGTGGTCTGGTATGTTTGAAACTCGCTCTCGGCTAAGTTACTAACCATTAAGGAATTCTCTCTCTTGACCTGTGCAACTGGTGCCATTGGCAATACATTAGTGCATTTTAGCTTTTCAGTTTCTCTGCTATGGTACTGTTTTAACATGTTAACATGTACCAATCGCTTGGTTTTCCGGCGGTCAGGTGTTCTAATCAGATAGTTTACCTCCCCAATTCTCGAGTCTATGGCATATGGACCAGTGAATTTAGCACAAAGGGGTTGACCGGGAATAGGTAAGAAAACCAAAACTTTTTCCCCTGGTTGAAAAACTCTGTTCCTAGATTTCCTATCATACCAGGTTTTCATTGGGCTTTGTGCCTTTTGTAAATGCTTTTTTGATACCTCATAGGCATCATATAATCTATTTTTAAATTTTAAGACATAGGTGAGCAGGTCAGTTTGCTCATTTTGCTTTAACAAAGATTCCTGCAACATTTTGAGTGGACCCCTTACCGTGTGTCCGAATATGAGTTCAAATGGACTAAAGCCTAGTGAATCCTGTACGGCTTCCCGTGCAGCGAATAACAAAAGAGGCACACCGGTATTCCAGTCTTTCTCATTCTCTGTGCAGTACGTACGCAGCATTGTTTTTAGCGTTTGGTGGAACATTTCGAGAGCGCCTTGGGACTCTGGGTGGTAGGTGGTCGCTTTCCGATGCTCAACACCAAGATTACTGATAATTTGCTCAAACAGTTTCGACGTGAAGTTCGTTCCCTGGTTCCGAGGTAGCCCGTATCTTGTAAAGAACTCGACGAGTGCGTCAGTGACCTTTCTCGCGGTGATGTTCCGTAGAGGAATAGCTTCAGGGAATCTTGTGGAGGCACACATTATGGTCAGTAGGTACTGGTGTCCTGATCTGGTTTTCGGTAATGGACCAACACAGTCAATTAGGATTTCACTGAAGGGTTCCCCAAATGCGGGTATAGGGTGTAATGGAGCGACTGGTATCTTCTGATTAGGCTTGCCTATCAGCTGACAAAAATGACAGCTTCTGCAGTATGTCACGATGTCTTTATGTAATCCTGGCCAGACAAAGTAGGGGAGAACCCGACGATAGGTCTTTGAGACTCCCATGTGTCCAGCATAAGGCAAATCATGAGCAATACGCAGGATATCATTTCGATAACGGTTTGGAACGATGATTTGGTGTGTTTCGGACCAACCTTCGTTAATCTGGTCGTCGCTTGGTGTCCATTTACGCATTAGCAGACCATCTTTTAGGTAGTAGCACACTGCTAATTTCTCTGCCTCATGTTCGGTGACAGCTTGCTCACGAAGCCTGGCAATGTTCACGTCGTCTTTTTGTTCCTGGATGAGTTGATGTCTAGAAGACATGTTGATATTGGTCTCAGAGGTGGTGCCGTGGAGTAGGTTGGCGAACTGAGTCGTGCCAATATCTGACTCTCGCAAGCTGGAGTTCTGTTCCGCTTGGGCTTCTCTGGACTCTGCTTTCTTCTGCTGCTTTCTTTGTTTCATGCCCCTAGTGACGGCACAGGTGGGGTGTGCAGTGCTAATTTTGCCCACACCGATGTCACTGGACGAGTTGGGTCTTGTACCTTTGCTGAGCCTAGGGATGATAAGACTGAATCTGTCTTTAAGCTATTCAATATCACCTTACCTCCAGCTAGGTCATTTCCAATGAGGAGTGCTATACCGTCAATTGGAAGGGCTGGCTGTACTCCGACAACCACAGTACCAGATATCAGTTCCGTTTCTAGCTGTATCGTGTGTAGTGGCACGCTTGTCTCGCCCATCTCCACACCTCTCAGGAGTACCTTTCTACCTGTGAATGAATCACTGGAAAGTGGTAATATACCTTCTAGAAGAAGCGACTGGGATGCACCCGTGTCTCTCAACATTAGAACTTTACTCCGACAGCTTCCATCTCCTGGCATGGATACATAGCCTTCATGGATGAACGGTCTGAATTCTCTCAGAGTGTTGTTCTCTGGTGGACTTTTACTGGTCTGTTCTGCCATTATCTTTGAGCTACCATCAGCTAGCTTGTTTTTCTGTGGACTTAGGTTAGAGTTTGTAAATATAGTTGATGTAATTTTACAATCATTCTCATGTTTTACATTGTACAGTATTATGAACTAACTTGACCTTTTCTTTGGCTTCACCACCGGATCTCTTGTCTCTTATGTGGTTTGCTCTCGTGCGTCGCTTGGGCTTACGTGACCCATCAGCACATGAGTGAGGAGAACTCTCTCTCACTACCTGACTACTTTTCATATGATCTTCCTTCTGTTTGGCTTTGCAGATTGGAATAGACCCATCTTTCATTGTCACACAATTAGCTTTTAGCTTGATGTTAGAGGTTTTGTCATTTCCTCTAAAATTTTGTCTTTCGCTTTTTGCCTTCCTATTGCCATTTGTTTCACATACTGGTTTGGGTGTAAATATGTCCTCTCTACTTAGAGTAACACAAGTAGCTGCAAATACCTGTTTTGGTTTTGCTGGCTTCCCATTCAGTACAAAACAGTTTTGTTTAGTATGTCCCTCTTTCTTGCAGTAGGCACATACAAGTTTCATAGGTTTCACATTTCCATCATTTGCATTATTTACAGTCCTATAGTTATTGGAGTTGTCCGTTTTATTTCGCCTGTCAGAGTTAAATTTCTGGTTATGGAATTGCTCTGGTTTATTACTAGATTGTTGTGATTGTTGTGAGTTTTCTCGGAGATCTCTTGTAGGATATGGATGTAAAAGTACAAAGTCATCTGCCAATCTGGCTGCTTCTGTAGCTTTAGCCACCTCCCTGTCTGCAATGTGCAGCTTAATATCAGTTCTTGGGCAGTTTAGGAACTCTTCAAACGAAATAACCTCTTAAAATTCTTCATAGTTATTATTTACTCTCTTGGAGCGTAGCCACCTGTCCAGATATTTTTCCTTTTGCCTAAGAAAATCTACATAGGTCTGTTGACTACCTTTTCTTAGTTCTCTAAACTCTCTTCGGTATTTTTCCGGTCTACCTTCATAAACACGTAAGACCTTTTGTTTAATACACTCATAGTCATTGCTTTCTTGTTCACTCAGTGCCAAAACAACGTCCTTTTCCCTTCCTTCAGTTAATGCAGATCTAAGAATTAATGCCATTTTATTCTTTGGAAATTCATAGTCTTTGGCATTTTTTTCCAGCAATAAGAAAAAATCTTCAGGGTCGAGGGTAGAAAATTTTGGAACATATTGTAAATACTTGGCCAGCTCAATGTTTGTGATTTCTTTATTTGGCGGGCGAGCATTAAGTGTTCTGCCCTCAAGCTCCATTCTAGCCATTTCGATTCTTTCCTGTTTGGCTGCTTCTATTCTAGCAAGTTCTATCCTTTCTTGCTGAGCAGCTAATTGTATTCTTTCTTGCTGAGCAGCTATTCTTTCTTGCTTAGCAGCCTCAATTTTCGCTAGTTCTATTTGTACTCTTAATTGCTCATTCAGTTGCAATGCTTGATCATTATCTTCATCTACACGTACATTCTAAGTGTCATTCTCGCTCAATATCTGATCAGTTTCAACATCATCAACTATTAGTTGGTTGTTATCTGCTAGGCACTCCCTGATCTGCTGTTGTAATTTAGTATGAGTAGGGGTAACCTGCGTAACAGTTATCTCTAGGCCATGAGCCAATTCTTTGAGTTGAGTCAGCGTTAGCCTATCTGACTCATCAGTAGTAAACATCATATTAGCATCCATTGTGCTTGATCAATTAAAAATGTTACTTAAAAAGAAATTAAGAGCCAACTTACGTGTGTTAGAATGTCCAAATTCACTACACAACACAGTCCTAATTATTAGACAATAGTATGAGTTAAAATTATTTCAGGAATTTACTTGAGTACGAATGCTGAAAAACCTTGTAACGATAGTATGATGAAATTCTCGTGATTGCAGAACGATAACTTGTAAATAAAATAGACTCTGATGCAACATGTAAATAAAATCTTCCAGCTGAATATTCGATTGTAGCAATGATGAGTTGTAAAACTGTTGTCTTGAAAAATTTACCTCGTAGTTGTGTAAAGCAACTTGTGTAAAAATATTTAGCTCGACGAAGCCCCCTTTATGTATAGTCTGTATAATAAATAGAGTATCTCCTTCTTCACAAACAATACACTTCTCCGTGGCGATTCCTCAGTATTAACAATGATTAATTATTGAAGTGCTTGTAAAAAATTTGCGCGGCAGACATCGTTATATTGTTGTGACGTGTCGCATTGATTTTTCCAATAATAATCTTGCTACTTGAAAAAATTATAAAACGTTATTACCTTGAGTATTTGATTATAATATACTTCCAGACGTTAGACCTCTTGTAATGCTGATAAACTATTTGCCGGACCGAGACCACATGTTAAATTGTAGCTTTCACTCCAATTCTTTTGGCGGTTGACTAGGGTTTGATTTTTAAGGCCAGCGGGAACTCACTTCGTTCTGAGAGTGATAAACAGTCTGCAGCAGTTTTCCAAGTTTGGTTAACCTGTCCTGATACCATTCAAGAGTTCTCAATAATAATATTAATTCAAAAACCAACTCCTTGACTGTTTAATAAATGAAGAAACTTTATTATAACTTGCGAATCAAACGTTGTTAGTGAAAAGAATGCACATGGCGATAATAGGTGTACAAGGCGTAGTGTCCTTCTGTCAGAGGTGCCTAAGCGGTAAAGAGAGAGAATAGTCCGCGTCTCTATCTTATATAGTACCTAAAATGCCCGCGAAAATGACGTCAGAGGTTAATTGCATATCCCTCCGCGTTAGCGTCTCGTCCTAAACTGGTTAACGCTGGTTTCAAGAGTGAGGCGTTTATAGCCCAATTAGATTTTAGTCAACGAAGAAAAATAAACAGTCGTGTCCCGACAATTAAAGTATTTTAAAAGATAAACTCTGTCGAGGGATTAATAAAAGGGTGTTTTAAACTATGTATGCACTGTAACCTAACAACAGATAGACAGATAGACAGATAGACAGATAGACGGATTAACAGATAGATAGATAGACAGATAGACAGATAGACAGATAGACAAATAGACAGATAGACAGACAGACAGATAGATAGATAGATAGATAGATAGATAGACCAAAAGACAGATAGACAGAAAGACAGATAGAAGGATAGACAGATAGAGGGATAGACAGATAAACATATAGACCGATAGACAGATAGACAGATAGAAAGACAGTCAGACAGATAAGCAGATAGGCAGATAGACAGATGACAGATAGACAGATAGACAGATAGACAGACATATAGACATATAGACAGATAGACAGATAGACAGATAGACAGATATACAGATAGACAGATAGACGGATAGACCGATTGACAGATAGACAGATAGAACTATAGACCGATAGACAGATAGACAGACATACAGATATACTGATAGACATATAAGGGGATATACATATAGAGTGGTAGACCGATAGAGGGATAGACAGATAGAGGGATAGATAGATAGACAGATAGACAGATGGACAGATAGACAAATAGACAGATAGAAGGATAAACAGATAGACATATAGACAGATAGACAGATAGACAGAAAGACAGATAGACAGAAAGACAGATAGACAGATAGACAGATAGACGGATAGACAGATAGACAGATAGACAGAAAGACAGATAGACAGACAGACATATAGACATATAGACAGATAGACATATAGATAGATACGCAGATAGACATATAGACAGATAACATATATACTGATATATAGGGGGATAGACAGATATAGGAATAGACAGATAGAGGGATAGACAGATAGACAGATAGACAGACAGATAGAAAGATAGAAATATAAACAGATAAACAGATAAACAGATAGACAGATAGACAGATAGACAGATAGACAGATAGACAGATAGACAGATAGACAGATAGACAGATAGACAGATAGACAGATAGACAGATAGACAGATAGACAGATAGACAGATAGACAGATAGACAGATAGACAGATAGACAGATAGACAGATAGACAGATAGACAGATAAACAGATAGACAGATAGACAGATAGACAGATAGACAGATAGACAGATAGACAGATAGACAGACAGATAGACAGACAGATAGACAGAAAGACAGATAGACAGATAGACAGATAGACAGATATAGGGATAGATAGATAGACAGATAGACAGATAGACAGATAGACAGATAGACAGGTAGACAGATAGACAGATAGACGGATAGACAGATAGACAGATAGACAGATAGACAGATAGACAGATAGACAGATAGACAGATAGACAGATAGACAGATAGACATATAGACAGATAGACAGATAGACAGATAGACAGATAGACAGATAGACAGATAGACAGATAGACAGATAGACAGATAGACATATAGACAGATAGACATATAGACAGATAGACAGATAGACAGATAGACCGATAGAAAGATAGACAGATAGACAGATAGAAGGATAGACAGATAGAGGGATAGACAGATAGACGGATAGACAGATAGACAGATAGACAGATAGACAGATAGACAGATAGACAGATAGACAGATAGACAGATAGACAGATAGACAGATAGACAGATAGACAGATAGACAGATAGACAGATAGACAGATAGACAGATAGACAGATAGACAGATAGACAGATAGACAGATAGACATATAGACATATAGACAGATAGACAGATAGACAGATAGACAGATAGACAGATAGACAGATAGACAGATAGACAGATCGACAGATAGACAGAAAGACAGATGACAGATAGACATATAGGCAGATAGACAGATAGACAGATAGACAGATAGACAGATAGACAGATAGACAGATAGACAGATAGACAGATAGACAGTTAGACAGATAGATAAACAGATAGACAGATAGAAAGATAGACAGAGGGATAGAAAGATAGAGGGATATATAGATAGACAGATAGACGGATACACAGAAAGACAGATAGTCAGATAGACAGAAAGTCAGACAGACAGATAGACAGATAGACGGATAAACAGATGAACAGATAGACAGATAGACAGACAGGCAGACATATAGACAGATAGACAGATAGACAGAAAGAAAGATAGACAGATAAACAGATAGACAGATATACAGACAATCAGACAGATAGGCAGATAGACAGATAGACAGATAGACATATAGATCGATTGACAGATAGACGGATAGGCAGATAGACAGATAGACAGATAGACAGATAGACAGATAGACAGATAGACAGATAGACAGATAGACAGATAGACAGATAGACAGATAGACAAATAAACAGATAGACAGATAGACAGATAGACAGATATATAGATAGACAGACAGATAGACAGATAGAGGGATAGAGGGATAGACAGATAGACAGATAGACCGATTGTTAGATGGACAGATAGACCGATAGACAGATAGACCGAATGTTAGATAGACAGATAGACAGATAGACAGATAGACAGATAGACAGATAGACAGATAGACAGATAGACAGATAGACAGATAGACAGATAGACAGATAGACAGATAGACAGATAGACATATAGACAGACAGACATATAGACAGATAGACAGATAGACAGATAGACCGATAGAAAGATAGACAGATAGACAGATAGAAGGATAGACAGATAGAGGGATAGACAGATAGACGGATAGACAGATAGACAGATAGACAGATAGACAGATAGACAGATAGACACATAGACAGATAGACAGATAGACAGATAGACAGATAGACAGATAGACAGATAGACAGATAGACAGATAGACAGATAGACAGATAGACAGATAGACAGATAGACAGATAGACAGATAGACAGATAGACAGATAGACAGATAGACAGATAGACAGATAGACAGATAGACAGATAGACAGATAGACAGATAGACAGATAGACAGATAGACAGATAGACAGATAGACAGATAGACAGATAGACAGAAAGACAGATGACAGATAGACAGATAGGCAGATAGACAGATAGACAGATAGACAGATAGACAGATAGACAGATAGACAGATAGACAGATAGACAGATAGACAGATAGACAGATAGACAGATTGACAGATAGACAGATAGACAGATAGACAGATAGACAGATAGACAGATAGACAGATAGACAGATAGACAGATAGACAGATAGACAGATAGACAGATAGACAGATAGACAGATAGACAGATAGACAGATAGACAGATAGACAGATAGACAGATAGACAGATAGACAGATAGATAAACAGATAGAAAGATAGAAAGATAGACAGAGGGATAGAAAGATAGAGGGATATATAGATAGACAGATAGACGGATACACAGAAAGACAGATAGTCAGATAGACAGAAAGACAGACAGACAGATAGACAGATAGACGGATAAACAGATGAACAGATAGACAGATAGACAGACAGGCAGACATATAGACAGATAGACAGATAGACAGAAAGAAAGATAGACAGATAAACAGATAGACAGATATACAGACAATCAGACAGATAGGCAGATAGACAGATAGACAGATAGACATATAGATCGATTGACAGATAGACGGATAGGCAGATAGACAGATAGACAGATAGACAGATAGACAGATAGACAGATAGACAGATAGACAGATAGACAGATAGACAGATAGACAAATAAACAGATAGACAGATAGACAGATAGACAGATATATAGATAGACAGACAGATTGACAGATAGAGGGATAGAGGGATAGACAGATAGACAGATAGACCGATTGTTAGATGGACAGATAGACCGATAGACAGATAGACCGAATGTTAGATAGACAGATAGACAGATAGACCGATAGACCGATATTCCGATAGACAGATAGTCAGACAGATAGACCGATAGACAGATAGACGGACAGACGGATAGAAAGATAAACAGATAGACAGATAGACAGATATACATATATACTGATAAACAGATAGAGGGATAGATAGAAAGACAGATAGACACATCGACAGATCGACAGATCAACAGATAGACAGATAGACAGACAGATAGACAGATAGACAGATAGACATATAGATAGATAGATAGATAGATAGATAGATAGATAGATAGATAGACATATATACAGATAGACAATTAGACAGGTAGACTTACAATCAGACAGATAGGCAGATAGACAGATAGACATATAGATCGATTGACAGATAGACGGATAGGCAGATAGACAAATAGGCAGATAGACAGATAGACAGATAGACAGATAGACAGATAGACAAATAAACAGATAGACAGATAGACAGATAGACAGATATATAGATAGACAGACAGATAGACAGATAGAGGGATAGACATATAGATCGATTGACAGATAGACGGATAGGCAGATAGACAAATAGGCAGATAGACAGATAGACAGATAGACAGATAGACAGATAGACAGATAGACAGATAGACAGATAGACAAATAAACAGATAGACAGATAGACAGATAGACAGATATATAGATAGACAGACAGATAGACAGATAGAGGGATAGAGGGATAGACAGATAGACAGATAGACCGATTGTTAGATGGACAGATAGACCGATAGACAGATAGACCGAATGTTAGATAGAGAGATAGACAGATAGACCGATAGACCGATAGACCGATAGACAGATAGTCAGACAGATAGACCGATAGACAGATAGACGGACAGACGGATAGAAAGATAAACAGATAGACAGATAGACAGATATACATATATACTGATAAACAGATAGAGGGATAGATAGAAAGACAGATAGACACATCGACAGATCGACAGATCAACAGATAGACAGATAGACATATAGATCGATTGACAGATAGACGGATAGGCAGATAGACAAATAGGCAGATAGACAGATAGACAGATAGACAGATAGACAGATAGACAAATAAACAGATAGACAGATAGACAGATAGACAGATATATAGATAGACAGACAGATAGACAGATAGAGGGATAGAGGGATAGACAGATAGACAGATAGACCGATTGTTAGATGGACAGATAGACCGATAGACAGATAGACCGAATGTTAGATAGAGAGATAGACAGATAGACCGATAGACCGATAGACCGATAGACAGATAGTCAGACAGATAGACCGATAGACAGATAGACGGACAGACGGATAGAAAGATAAACAGATAGACAGATAGACAGATATACATATATACTGATAAACAGATAGAGGGATAGATAGAAAGACAGATAGACACATCGACAGATCGACAGATCAACAGATAGACAGATAGATAGACAGATAGTCATATAGATAGATAGATAGATAGATAGATAGATAGATAGACATATATACAGATAGACAATTAGACAGGTAGACAGATAATCAGATTGACAGATAGACAGATAGCGGGATAGACAGATAGACAGATAGACAGATAGACAGATAGACAGATAGACAGATAGACAGATAGGCAGATAGACAGATAGACAGATAGACAGATAGACAGATAGACAGATAGACAGATAGACAGATAGACAGATAGACAGATAGACAGATAGACAGATAGACAGATAGACAGACAGACAGATAGACAGATAGACAGATAGACAGATAGACAGATAGACAGATAGACAGATAGACAGATAGACAGATAGACAGATAGACAGATAGACAGATAGACAGATAGACAGATAGACAGATAGACAGATAGTCAGATAGACATATATACTGATAGACATTTAGGGGGATAGACAGATAGAGGGATAGACAGATAGATGGATAGACAGATAGACAGATAGACAGATAGAGGGATAGACAGATAGAGGGAAAGACAGATAGAGGGATAGACAGATAAACATAATGACAGATAGACGGATAGACCGATAGAAAGATATACCAAATTTACAGATAGATATACAGATATATAGATATACAGATAAACAGACAAACAGATAGACGGATAGATGTATACATGAAAGGACGAAAAGACGAAAAGAGAGACAGATAAACGGATAGTTTAATATACAAATAGATCGACAGATAGATATATAGACAGATAAACAGACGGATAGACTGTAAAAATAGATAGATAGATAGATAGACAGATAGACAGATGTTTATCTTTGTAGATATATAAACTAGTTGATTGATTAGCTGATTTTTTATTTAATTTTTTTTATTGATAAATTGTCAATATATTTCAGGTTTGGCAAATGGAAAATGCTTATAAGCAACGTGCTTTTAAATTGACCTACGGGAAAGTAGACGTGAGCGCCATCTTGACCAAGGACAATTTAAACTACATTTTTGGTGAGCAGATTACCTTTTTTTTTAACGAAACCCCATTCCCCGGTATAGTACATGTATTTTGGAAAAGCTGGCTATAAAATAAGATATTCATAAGACTAAGATGAAATGTTACAAAGACCATATATCCAACGAACATATAAGAAAAAGAATACAACAGGAAATTGGAAAGTATGAAGACCTGCTGGCCACAGCCTAGAAAAGAAAACTGGAATGGTATGGCCATGTCACCAGAACCAACAAGCTTTCTAAGACCATCCTACAGGGTACCACCAGAAGAGGCAGAAAGAGAGGAAGACCGAAGAAACGTTGGGAAGATAATATCAGGGAATGGACAAGTACAAAACTGTGCGAGGCAATGAGAACGGCATAGAGACGGGAGGAATGGAGGAGGCTGGTTTAAATGTCAACTGTGGCGCCCCAACGGTCTAACAGACTATGGGATATGTAGGATGTAGGATGTAGGTAGGAAGATGAGATTACTTTATTGATCCAAACTAATGGAAATTTGACCTTATTTATAAATTCCGTCCTTTTCAGTAATTTAAAACAATAAAAGATGTATACCTAAGCACAGAAATATACACTTATATGAATTGACATTCACGCACACATACAACAAAAAAGAGCCATCTATTGTATTATCTGACTTACTGGCGATTCTGTTGAAAGATGCTTACTTATAGTGGAACAAAGGAGTTAATAAATATTTCTGTTCTTGCCCGTATTGAATGAAGGCGACCAATTCGACCCAAACATGATGTAGTTATGTGATACAGGTGTGCCTGGTCCTGAAGGAATTCATCATTCTATCATAGAAAGTTGTTTATTAAAATAACTCCAGCTGACCTATACTTACTAGTTTTAGTCCAGGTAAAAAAGTCGTGGATTAAGTCGTAAGTTCAGTTGTCTATCACACTTACTGTCAGAATCTGGCTATTGGTCTATTAATTTTGTGCTAATAAAGTACCCGTCAAACCAAATTGATCCATAGGGCCGTTAAAGCAGCGTTCACCAGTTTCTGTGGCAAGGGCATGTTATGGGACTGTGTGGCCAGCACAATGCCCTGCCGCCTTCAATTTACCCCAACTAATGTTAGGTACCCATCAGGGCTGGGTAGACTCAGGAAATAGTAAGTATGTAAACCACATTGAACAAATACTTCTTGAGGATAGAAACATACAAGCATAATTGACAAGAACAGTTATAGTGGAGCAGCCTACCTCTTACTTAAAATATCTCTAATATAATTTTCTTTAAATTAGATCTTTAGGCCTATAACATTGGTTTGTAAATAAAACCATAGCTCTTGGCTATTGTCACAGAATAATGTAAACACGCTAAGCACAGTTGTTGTTTTTGTTTTTGTGGTGTATATGTGTATGTGTTGGTGGGTAGGTGTGTGTGTGTGTTTGAGTTAAGGGAGGAGGGAGGGACGTGTTCTATCATTCAATACCTAGTCTTATCTCTCGCACATAAGTGTTCAACATTAACTGTTATGTTTATAACTTGACATATCTATACAACTATCTATCTAACTAACTATCTAACTATCTATCTATCTTTCTAACTATTTAATTATCCATCTTTCAATTTATCTATCTATCTATTTATCTATGTATCTATCTTTTTATCTATCTATCTGTCTGTATGCCTGACTGACCTCACATCTATTTATCTATCTATCTATCTATCTATCTATCTATCTGTAAGTATGTCTATCTATCTGCCTGTATATCTGTCTGTCTATTTATCTATCCATCTATCCATCTATCTATCTCTCTATCTGTCTGTCTATCTATCTATCTCTCTATCTATTTATCTATCTATCTTAATTTCCATCTCTCTGTCTGTTTGTCTGTCTATCTATCAATCTATATATCAATATATCTGTCTGTCTGTCTATCTATCTTTCTATCCATCTATCTATCTATGTGTCTGTATGTGTATCTATTTGTTTGTCTGTCTGTCTATATATCTTTCTATTTATATATATATATATATATATATATATATATATATATATATATATTGTAAGACTGGAGCTCTCTCACTTCAGTACTTTTAGCGGTTGTCTAGGAATGATTCTTATTTGGCCCAACGGGAACCTATGTCTCTCTACCATGAAGTCATGCATAATGTTGCAATAAATTAATTAGTACACAATTATATAATTTATTAGTGTGCAACCTTAGTAGTTTAGTGGCTTCGTAAATTCCCCTTCTATCGTCGTACATGGCCGGTTTCTCCCAATCACGCCCCTTGGAGGGGTGGGGGAGGCGGCATGCTATTGTATCGCCATGTTGACCTATAAGCCCTTGTACTTTCCCCTATTGATTAGCCACCTGGAATACCACGGTCATCTAGTTATGTCGCTATTGTAAGCTAGGGTAAACAGAAATCTCACCGAGCTTGCTTGAGATATGATAGAACAATGGAGAATGAGCCAACGTGTTAAAATGGTGTACTGCCTTTGTTCCCCCGACTGACCGTAGTGACCAAAGGCCCCACCCTGAACGACACCCCACCCACCCCTTTTCCACCCATGACACGTATTCTCACACCACATTGTCAAGATCACCTGACATCAGCACTGAACTTTGATTTTTATTGGCTAAGTGGGCGGGCCTTCTGCCTTAGTCCCGCCTCTCTGACGATATACTTAATCTGCAGTCTACCTTAGTCTACATTAGTCTACCTAGGTCTAGCTCTCGACGAGATACCTATACACGTCTTGATAGTTTTTCCAAGTTGTCAACGACGCTGCCACGCCTTTTAGACTCTGGCATTCTAGAGTCATTCTAAGAATTGGAGTTACTTTCGACAAGAGTCTAGGCAGTCTTCTGCGGCTCCGACACGAGACCGATGACTCTGCACGTCTTGACGGTACTAACTAGTTGTCAACGACTTGACATCGCCATTTAGACTCTATAAGTTTGACTATTAAACATTCCGGGACTAGGATTAACGTGTATTCTTCCATACTTGTAGCTGTGATTTAGGTTTTCACACGTGTTTTATTGTAGCGGTTTAGATTGAACAGTACTCTGTCATAGGAATTGTATATCGATTTATCAGACATTGTAGTCGCGCTCACCTAAGTGACGCCGTTGAGATACTGAATTCAGATCAATAAACGTGTGCCTGTTGGCTCACGCGTAAACCAGCTTACTGTGTGAAGTAATTACTTACCTGTTTGTGTATGTCCAATATGATGTTTGGATAACCTGTTTTAACAAATATAAATATCGAACGAATAATACACCATTCATTGAGTCAGTTCGGCTATCATCCTCCATTGACCAACAAGCCAACAACGGTTGACGGGTAAAAGCACCACTGGCTGGCGACTTCACACTCTGCTGGCCACGCAATCCCTATTCGCATTGACGCACTCTCTGACGATAGAATTAATTTTGCAGCGTTTCTTCAAGAAAATTATATTCAAGCAACTGCATTCAAAACAAGACAAACTCCTTGGCTTATAAATGTAATGTAGAAACTTTTATTCAACAAATAAAATTGTGCAATTTCATGGAGTACAAATAGAGCAATATTAATGTGACTTATCAAGTCGGAAGGTAAGCTATCGTCTCTCCGCAGGTTTAGGCTCGAGACTATTTTATATTCCCCGGCCAAAAACTCCAAGCGCGGGAATGTGACGTCACAGTCCCCCTTGCCTCTATCCAATGGAAAGCATGCATTTAATAGGCAGCTCAATTCTCAGAATAATTATTAATAAACTTCGCGGGCTAAACTAAGCTTCCTATTGGCTGTAATAGCAGACAATATCTAGGAATAATCCAGTTACAGCTGGTTTATGAAGGAATCGTCGTTTCAACGATCTTAACTCTGTCCTTCGTGTCAAGACGAAAGAAAAATAGTTTTTTGCAAAAGTTAATGTAGGAGAAAATAAACAGTCGCGTCATAACACTGACAGTATTTAAGTAGGAACATTATGTTGAGGGTAAAGATTGATAGATGGGTGGTTCAAATAATTAGTGTTATACACTGTCACGTAACAATATATATATATAGTACCAGGTGACCGATCATTCGATCGGTGGGCTTGTATTTATCTAAACATAATTTGAATGATCGGTGGGCTTGTATTTAAACATAATTTACACGTAATAAAACGGTGCATACATTCCACTAAAATATTTATTACCTGGTATGGGACCATATTTGTCAATTGATTTTCCTGTAGTAGGAGACCTATATGCCTATATAGAAAGGGCTAGTCTCCTTAACAGTTAGCCATGTGTATGATGGAGGGCCCCTAGCAAATGACACACTATCTGTTAAAAACTACCTGTACCTAAAATATTTCCTTTAAATGCATTTGTTAATAAAATGAAAAAAAAAATGTCATTAACAAATAAAATTTGAATGCCCTGATCTTTTACATAGGTCAGGTTGTTTTTTAATCAAGCTTTCAGCTAGTATTGTAGTTACAATGGCAATATAGCTGATTTTCAGCTAGTCCCAATTATTTATTGTCACGTTACCCTCACCCCCACCCGGCAATAAATAAACCACTTAAAACTTAAAGTACATTTTGATACTTTTAAGAAATGAAGTCCTTTTTGATACTTTTGAGAAATGAACAAAGGACATCCTACTTGTAATTTTTATGAGCAAGAAGGTTTTAACGAGTATGAGACAATAATGAACAAAGAAAGAAATGAATCTAAACTCTGAATAAATGATGATAGGTATTTAATTAGTAATAATTAATATTAAAAATAATATTAGTATGTCATTTATTTATTAATGTATATTTATTATCATATTTAATTAATGATTAGATAAATTACGAAAAATATTAAAATGACCAATTACTAAATATTAACATCAAACAGATTATAATAAATTATCAACCCTACATTATCAAAAAGACATTTTTTTACAAATATACTTAGCAGCCCCACCCCACCTTGTCACTTCAGTGGAAAGATACAGTTTTTAAATATGAATATGATTATGACTGGAAAATGACACAGATCAATCCATTACTACACACCTTCAGCCAAGTAAAAGTACATTTAATATTAATTTCTCAATTTAAATTGCCTTTTTTAGAATTATTAAACTTTACACTAAAAAAAAAATTATGAAACTTTTATGTTTAAAAATTGACAATACTGATGAAATCAAGTTATAAATAATAGAAACATAAAGACATTGTATTTAAATGATATAGGTTTTGTATTTGCCACATTTTGTTTGAGATACTCACATTGAAAATATTTTTCTTCATGAATTATAAACAATAGATCATGAACTTAGAAGTGTTGAAAAAGCTGGACAGCTATTGCAGGACAGACATTAGGTAAAAAACAAGTAAACATGTAAAAATACATAATAAAAGTTCAGTCATCTTTATACAATTCCATAACAATAACTCACGCAATACTAGGTGATTGTGTGGCCAGTACTATGCACAGCCACCTTTACTTTACCCCAACTGATGTTAGGTACCCATCAAAGCTGGGTAGACTCAGGGACACCCTCAAGTCCTGGGAAAAAACCCTAGCCTCCATCAGGATTCGAACCCAGGACCTTCGAATCGCCACTCGAATGCGCTGTCGCTCGGCTATATTTTTTAAAGAAGATGTATGGTATTATTTGTCAAAAATATTTTTTGACAAAATAACACATAAAGATCTAAACTTCTTTTTAAATATGGAATAAAAAAATGTGTGCATTTAATGTTATAAATTTTTATAAAACAAAAGTAGTTGTCATTGACAAAGTAAAAAAGTATATGTGAACATACAAAATACAAAAAGAATGTTACTACAACAAGCTTGGAAAAATGGTTTGGTTAATGATCTAATTGTAACAGACGCTTATAATAATTTATATATAAGGTAAAACATTAATGAAAAACAATAATAGTATTATCATCAATATACTATCACTGAAATGATTAGCTTTGCAAATAAAAGAAAAATTGCTTAAAATGTATTTTGATGTGGCAAAAAAACAAAACAAAATATTTTTAACAAGGCATTTATTTAACAATAAATTCAAGGAAATGTAAATTCAAGGAAATGTATGTTATTTTATACAGTTTATATCTATTGAGATAGGTCAATGTTTCCCATATGATTGTTTTTTTTTTTTGTGATTGGTTATTTATTTACCTGCTTTAACTTCCTGTATAGTTTTGTTTGTTTAAAAAGTTTTTTAAACAGGAAATGTGCCTTTACTATTTAAATTTATATTGCGTACTTTTAAATCTGTAAATGAATTACACTTGTCAGCTGTACAGCGCAGCTGAGAAACTTAACTTTGTTAAATACACAGAAGTTCCATCAGCGTTTATAATGTCTAATATTCAAAGTCCATTTACATTACATTGGCTAATATACTACAATTTTTAAAAATTATATTGATAAAGGAGTTATACAGGAAAACCGGTTACACACATGATCTTTAATGTAACTTGCTTTTTTACTTTGGAAGTATACCTGTGGCTTATACACCGGCGCAAGATTTTACTGTGATAATTTTAATGAAATTTAACATGTGAGTTACATTAAGTATAACATTAATTGTTGAAACATGTAATAAAAAAAATAATAGTTTAGTCAACTTTATAAAATCCCATAACCGGTAACAAATAACCGGTAACAATAACTCTACAACGTGCTTCTAACTTGGCCAGTGCATTGAAAGACAGCAACACTATTACTTCAGTTGAACTAAGCAGTGAACATGTTAACATTTTATAAAAAAACAATGTGGTAATTTACATAAAGCAGACCTATATGTTAGGACCTCAAAAAGAAAATACCATTAAAATACCATCAACTTCATCAAAAACACTATATATCAATATATATATATACCATACAGACAAAACATCAAATGACAAACTACAGTCTTTTTTACAATTATATGAGATGGGACACTTCTCATCATAAAGCTGAATACAAAAGTTAATAAATGCTTAGTAGCATAAACTTTCAATAAGATAGAATTACTATTCCCATTTGTGGGGATATTTTCTAAAGAAGATTCAAGTAAAATTATTTGCCAAAATAATTTGTAAAAAATTAACACGTAGCTATCTAAACTTTTTTTGAAATACGGAATAAAAAGACAAAGTAAAAAAGTATGTGCATATTCAAGTAAAAATAAATTTCATTCCATTTCAGACTGTAACATACTTGACCTTAGGCTAGAAAAGAAAAAAAACATGTTGCTACAACAAGCTCTGAAAAATGGTTTGGCTAATGATCAAATTGTAGCAGATGCTTAAAATAATTTACAAGGTGAAACATCAATAAATATTCAACATTAATTTTAAAATAAATCATCAATATACATTAATATATGCATTACATAGACAAAACATTTGATATTTTTGTTGATAGTTTTTCAATAGCTTGACAAATTATTTGAACTTTTAAATCTCGAGCATAAACCACTTTTCTTTCTTATCAAAATTTTCAGTCCGGGTTGTAGAGTTTTTTTTACATAGAAAAGAAATTTGTTAATGATTCCATGCATCAGTTGTACATCACATTTGAGAAACTTAATTTTGTGAAATATGCAGAAGCTTACTTAGTGTTTATATTGTCTAATATTCAAAGTCCATTCACATTACATTAGCTAATACACAACAAGTAAAAAAAATATTGATACAGAAATCTTGCAGGCAAACCAAACATAATTAGGGTGCCGGTTATACACATGACCTTTAATTTAACTTGCTTTTTGCCTTCAGAAATATACCTGTGGCTTGTACACAGGCGCAGTTTATAAACAAGATTTTACTGTAACAATTTTAATGAAAATTAACAAGTGAGTTACACTATAAATTACATGTAATGAAAAGCATAGTTCATTTAGTTAAAAAGTGCAAATATAAACATTAATTGTTGAAACATGTAAAAAAAATAAAGGACAGTTCAGTTATCTTTATACAATTACATAACAATAACTCTACAACCATCTTCTAACTTGGCCAGTGCATTGAAAGACTGCAACACAGTTATTTGAGTTGCACTAAGCAGTGAACATGTTAACATTAAAAAAATTATAATGTGGAAATTTACATAAAACAGACCTATTTGCAAGGAGCTCAAAAAGAAACTGACATGTTAACCATTAAAATAACACCAACTTTTTCAAAAACATGAAATACACTATGTATACTGTACGGACAAGAAGTCAATATGAAAAACTACAGTCTTTACAACTATATGAGAGGAAAACTTCTCAACATAAAACTGAACACAACAGTCAATAAATGCTTGTTGAAACATCTACATATGCAATACATAAAAAGAAATTGTGAACATTTGATACACTCACAGAAAAAAAGTTGAGAAGCTTTACACATTAATTGAAATAATTTTAAAGGAAATACATATGTAAAGACACATATATGTAATGAAAAAAACATATTACATATTGTCTTTAAGTAAATGCATTATCATTATTATACAATCCTAGGTCAAGTGATAATCAGTCAACATACATGTATTTAAATGTTTTGTCATTCACCCAACTACATTATGGCTGATGGATGTCAGTATCAATTTACAGAAAACAGTATGACCCACAAGTTGGTTTCATGGAAGTTAAATATCCAGATATTACAAATAAATCTTAGAAAAATTACACATTCTTAGGTTATAACAATGTTACTTTTCATTTTGCAGTGATATACAACATAATAAGAAAGACTTAATGTTGGTCATGTATTAAAATGCAGCATAAAATATTTCACAAAAGCACAATTTAGTATATATATATTTATTTACTTTTTTAAGTAAAAATGAAGTTAAACATTTTATTTTTAATAGAAGTGCTTTCATTTAACAAAGTAAATGTCTTGGGAGTTTTGTTGTTCAGCATAGGATAATGATTTTGCAGATAACTATGTGCCTCACTAAGTGGTATTGAAGATCCTTAATAATTCTATTCCACTGGCCTTGTCACAGCTCCTTTTAACAAATTTCAAGAACCAGCAAGATTGTCATTCTTACACTGATGTCTTTAAAGTGTAGGTCTAGTCCACAGCTGAATCTTGAAATAAAAAAATTATATTTAATGTATAAGTAGGCTATAACAATTGTTCTACCAACACTTTATTAAATATAATGTTATTCTATACAGGGCTGTGGAGTCGGTAGATAAATGTTCCAACTCCAACTCCTCATTTTTTTGTACTTCCGACTCCAACTCCGACTCCAGGTACCAAAATTTCCTCCGACTCTTCGACTCCACAGCCCTGATTCTATACCTCAGAAGCACATTTAGCTGGACAAAAATGTAATAATATAATCATTATTACTTTACCAATAATAACTATTGTTATTATTTTGTTACTACTTTAAATGTATCTGGAAAAGCTGATCAGTGTGACATTGATAAATGAGTGTTTTCTTGGATGAAGTATTTTTTTAAAATTAAATAGATATAGGATAATGCTCATGAAAGCTACACAATAGCTTCTTTTTATTGTAATGGACTAACTCTAGGAATTATTGAGCACAACACCCATGATGACCTTGCATGTATAATTAGTAAAACACAAATATAACTTATAAACCTACCTTGTGTATCCTGATTTAATATCTCCTTCCAAACCACGTTTCGCGTATGACTGTTGTTGTCTGGTGGAAGAAGAGCCTTCAGGCTGCACTGGCGCTTAACCCTGGAGAATGCCACGTACAGCATTCCGTGCATAAACACTGGCACCCTGAGGTCGATTCCAACAAACTGAAATGTTTGGCCCTGGGACTTGTGCACAGTCATGGCAAATGCTGGTGTCACAGGGAACTGGTGACGCTGCATTGTACTTCCCAGTTTGCTTTTGATGGAATCAAGGGTGATTCTGGGAATGTGCACATCTCTACCAGAATGCTCGCCTGTAATGATTTGAGCTTTTATCACGTTGTTACAAAGCTCAGTAACAGCCAAACGTGTTCCATTACAAAGTCCTTCTGACGTGTCCAAGTTTCTCATCAGCATAATGATAGTATTTTTTTTAACTTTAGCTCATGTGGGGGCAAATCTGCAATGTCTATCGAAATTAAAAATTCTGCCGTAAATTCCAGAGCTCCTTCTGCTTGATCTTTTATTGAATCAAAACTGTAGTAAACTTTTTCATCTCCTGGCAACCTTTTAATGATTTCTTTATTTATCATGTTTACGTCTTTGTTCAAGGGCGCCAGTATCGCCCTCTCTTTCATAGCCTCGTAATTATGTGTTGCTAGGCTCTATTTCCAAAAACCTCATCAATAAGGTTGCCATTTGATATGTTTTCTCTTGGTATGCTGATTTCGTTCAGCGCATTCTGTGTTAGCTTGCCATCCCCAAGCTTTAGGAGAAACTCAGCAAACTCAGTCTCCTCCGGATCCACTCGCATGTTTGCTTTCAATGAAAACATTTTGAAGTGTGGCCAAAGGTTACTCCGTTTTATTGAAAGATCGAGACGTTCACTCCGGTTAGCTCGGGGCTGAACAGGAAGACACTGTCGGAAATCACCTCCCAAGACTACAACCTTTCCCCCAAAAGGCAGAGGGGAGACTCCAATGGTGCGTAAAAGCTGATCTATACAGTGCAGACCATATTTAGGCAGCATGGGCGCTTCATCCATAAGAAAAATATCAACTTTCGCTAGTTGAGAGGCTTTCATCGATCCAGGTCTAATGTTGGAGATAGACTCTGGGGTGAGTGGCACACTGAGTCCAAATACCTTGTGCGATGTTTGTCCCTCGGGCAGCAGAATTGATGCAATGCCAGTGAAAGCCATGCATTTGGCATTGTAACCTTTCCCTCTAAGAATGTGAAAGAGGGTCTTGTATATAAAAGTCTTTCCAGTGCCTCCCGGTCCATCAATGAAAAAGCATTTCGGTCCAAGACTTCCCTTTGCTACTGAGCTCAAAATTGTGTCAACTATTTCTAGTTGTTTTCCTTTCAGTAGCTCATACATTTCTTCTCCAATGGCAGAAGACGCATCAGCGTTAATAAACTGCTGGTTCGGATCGTTTTCGTACTCATCAGTATCGTCCATACCAAACCGTTGCACCCAGTAACGGAAATTTCTTCCTTCGGTTGCTTCAGTGTTCAATTTGTAAGCGATAACACGATAAGCACGTTGGATGGCTTCTTCAACTGTTCCACCTGAGCGTTTTGCTTCTCGGATGAAGTCTTCTGCCAAGTCTTCTCTAAACATTTCCCACAGTCGTTTAGGATTCTCTGGAGAACCAAGAATCAGAATCTGAGAGAAAAGAGTTCTCATTGCCCTGGGAGACTTTGACATGGCAGATTCTCGCAGACCATCTATCCACTGTTGGTCATCGTAGGCTAGTCCTCGAGCTAGGCAAGCTTGTTTGTAGGTAGAATGCCTGATGCCATTGACCAAAAGCAAATCATCAAAACTTGTAGCCTTATTAACATGATACAGCAGCAATCTTAAATGGTAAAGTTCAGGCTGTGCTACAAAATTGACATTGTGGATGCGGCCAATAACATTTACTCGACGGATCCTGCTTACCCATTCACTTGATGTACCCACCCATTTGAAATGTTCGGGAATTTGCCAGTAGTGTCGGTAAAGGACATCTTCTTCCCCACCATTTAGGCGACTATTTTCATATTTTTCTTTCAGTGCTCTGTTTGTTTTAAAATAAGCTTCTAGCGTTGAGCCTTTTTGCCCAATGTCCGCCAAGTCTTCCTGAGCCTGGTCAATGTTTCCTGTTCTGTACTCGCCAGGGAGATGGATGTCCAAGCGCTGTACAACATGGCTCTTCTTTTGGATTTCGTTAGCAAACAATCGGCAGCATGCTTCAGGCGGACCAATGCATCGACCTTCAACGTATGTGTCAGCTTCATTGTACATGAGCCTATTTTCATTTTCAACAACTTTAATGGAAGCACAATCATGTCCCTTATAGATGTACTTGTACAGATATTTCACTGCACGAATGCTTCCAACATAGTCCACATTAATGTGGCAATTGTAGCGCTTCAGTAAATAAGGGTTGTATGGAGCTACGTGACGATTATCTCTTGTCACCCTACTTCCATTGATGTATTTACGATACACAGCATGTTCATGTGAAAAGTCAGAGCTGCTCTGGTCCAACTTGGGATCATACCGGCGCCGTAACTTTGGCCGCTCATCGTCTACAAGAGATGTCACATCTTGAAAAGGTTTTGGAAAATCAAAACGACATTTCATGTATCCATTTTTGTTGACCATGCATGAGGCATTAGGGTTGAGCTGACCACAAGGATTATGCATCATCCACTTGAGGACCAGTTCTCTCAATTCAGGATCCTGACTGTCTGGAATTTCTGCTGAGATGAGATCATCAATTTCATCTGGGTTATGCATTTTGTCTTCTGGGCTCATTATAAGCAAAAGATGCATATGTGGGAGGCCGCGCTTCTGAAACTCAATCGTATAGACGTAGGCAGCAACTTTTCCGAAAATCTCATTTTTATACAAATCTGTGACAATGCTGTCAAATTTCAGTTTAGCTACCCTGGCGACGAGATCAGGTCGGTCTTGTGTTAGCTGCTCTAGGGCTAATCCGTCTTCGAAAACAATATGTTTTGCTTCTTTAATCTCCGGCCAATCAGGATTGCATGACATGATAATGAAGAAGTCTGGAGATCCAAATCTTCTTACAATAGCCATGGCATCTTCAAAATGCTCTGCATAAAATCTTGTTGAGCCAGGGAATGAAGATGGCAAAATGATGGTCTCACCAATGACTGCATCTTTTTTCTTGGACAGTTCTTCTAAAAAGTGATTGACCCCAGTGTACTTGTCACCTAGAATTTTTTTCTGGTTGAACTTGATCCATTGAATGCGGTCACGTTCCACTCTAATGTAGGTATCAACCAGGTACTGTTGAAAAAGTCTGCCGCCAAAATGAAGTGCATTAAAATGCGTTTGGCGCAGATCGAGGTCATCAATGTCTGCTTGTGGTAGTAGATGTTTGGTGAGCCCTGGCCGAAATGCAATTCGGTACTGCGCAAGCTCAAGTCTGGTAAGATGATGGCGGCTAGGATAGGGTGTATGCAGCTGCATATTTACAGAATAGCCAAAAGTTCCATCGGGATAGAACAATGGGTAGGTGAAAGGCTCTGTTCGTTGATCTGTGTTCTTTAACGTAAATATTTCTTTGCCTCTCTGGTGTACCACCATTTCATTTTCTGGAAGGCTTTGGTCAGCATTAAGGGTAATTACTGCACACACCTCATTAGACGATGGAACATTGTATCGCCTAAGGTCAACACCATCTGGCTCTGTGAATAAAAGTCTCACATATGGGGGACTTATGCCTTCTGCTGATGCACGGTTATTGACATCTTGTTCCACCTCTTGCATCATCATAAAGCCCTGGGCAAAAACATTTTGGGCCCTAATCATCCTCTCAACTTTATTCATGAGATTGTGGCTGATGCCTTGGTTCAGAGGATGATCAAGTCTTTCTGCGACAGCTTGATTGGAATCCAGAAAGTAAATCTGGCCGTATTGCGGGCGTTCACTTTCACCTTGCGAATTTTGGGTAGGGTGGGCTGCCATATTCATTTTATGGTACACCATTCCCGCTGCAATGAAACTGTATATCCCATGACTGTTGATTGTTCTGTTATCATCCATGTTGAATGACGCCAAGGCAAAAGATGAATTCAGGTTTCGAATTCTTTTGTGAAATTCTGCTGCAAGGGGATGGCGTCTTAAAAACAGAAGGACCAATTCATTGGGAAATGTCGGTGCTTCTAGCCTGATCCGACCGTGAAGACAGCAATCTCCAAAAGAATCTCTGTGTACCTTATTGCCTACCCTTTCTTCTGGGAAATGCAGAGCTTGACAATGAATACAGGTCACTCCAAATGAACCTAAACACTGATATGTAGTGTTGGTATCAGTTGTAGAAGCTCTCTTGTAAGTTTTCTTTTGATTTTTCTGAAGGGCTGCTTTTTGTCTCGCATTTCGACGCCGTTGCTCTTCCAAGCGCCTGTCGTGTTGCACATTAGTTTCTTGTGCCAGTCGCTGTGAAGCCTGTCGTCGCATGTCCTCTAATCTCTGTGTACGTTCTGCTGTTGTCTCATTGTCAAGTCGCTGTGAAGCCCGTTGTCGCATGTCCTCTAGTCTCTGTATACGTTCTGCTGTTGTCTCAGTGTCAAGTCGCTGTGAAGCCCGTTGTCGCATGTCCTCTAGTCTCTGTATACGTTCTGCTGTTGTCTCAGTGTCAAGTCGCTGTGAAGCCCGTTGTCGCATGTCCTCTAGTCTCTGTATTCGTTCTGTTGTTGTCTCAGTGTCAAGTCGCTGTGAAGCCCGTTGTCGCATGTCCCCTAGTCGCTCAATATGTTCTGTTGTTGTCTCAGTGTCAAGTCGCTGTAAAGCCCGTTGTCGCATGTCCCCTAGTCGCTCAATACGTTCTGTTGTTGTCTCAGTGTCAAGTCGCTGTAAAGCCCGTTGTCGCATGTTCCCTAGTCGCTCAATACGTTCTGTTGTTGTCTCAGTGTCAAGTCGCTGTAAAGCCCGTTGTCGCATGTCCCCTAGTCGCTCAATACGTTCTGTTGTTGTCTCAGTGTCTAATCTTTGTGATTCACGTCGTTGCTTGTCCTCCAGTCTCTGCAAACGTTCTGTAGATGTTTCTTTGTCTAATCTTCGTGATTCACGTCGCCGCATGTCTTCCAGTCTCTGTAAACGTTCTGTAGCTGTCTCTTTGTCTAATCTTTGTGATTCACGTCGTCGCTTGTCCTCCAGTCTCTGTAAGCGCTCTTCTGAACTGTCAGCATCGATAACACTGTGTATTATTTCTTTGGCCCTAGATGAAGCACTTCTGCAAGCCCTGGCTGATCTGTCCTGAATATTTTGTTGGCGAGCACCTTGGTCTTCATTACTTTCACTGAGTTCTCTGTCATTATTTGTGTCCGCCGACATCACCCGAGTCTCAGTCTCATTAAAATTGAATAGCCTACGTTTTCGTGGGCGTCGTCTGGGCATTTCTAGGATAAGAAAATTTAGAGAATTTTTTATTTATTAGACCTACTGAAAAACAGTAATACATTTCTATACACTTACTTCTAACTATTTGCTTGCCATTAGCTTTATTTACAAACACTCGGATATCAAAACCTGAATTGTTATTTTATTATCCTTAAAATAGTAGCAGAAAGAAACATATAATATTGCTTTCGAAGAAAGATTAATAAATCTAAGAATTATTGAAAACCCTTACAAACTGATATTTTACAATCTAAGGCCTAATTTTAGTGTTAACCTACCCTGTCCGATTGAGTGCTTTTAATTATAAATTTCTTGTTTTCCTGATTCGTTAAGGAAACCCATTGCATGCCCAAATATATTAATAACTTAAAACTTAATATGCGTTTGTTATCGCATAAGTGATAAGAAATGGTTTTTTTTCCCTTATGTTTATCTGAGCATTGCAAGAGGAGGTTCTTATTGGGTCGCATTTTAAAATTAGAAATGTAATATTGTATTATTATATACAATATCAATGTAGCATACTTTGCGTGGATAGTTTATACTTATAATACTTGCTCTTGAAGTAAGCTTAATACATGTAGGACTTATTCAAACCCTTACAAAAATACATCTTAAAATATAGGGCCAAATTGTAGAGTTTACTTACCCTGTCCGAATTCTGTTTGTTGTTCTCTCTCTGGGACAATCTGCCTAAAAATCCAACAGCCCTTAAGGTTAGTTCAACGCAACAATCTTCTTCATAGAAGCTGCGTCTGAGCTGTCTGTAATGTATAAGATAAAATAAGATAACCCTAGGACATAATTTTAATGTAGAGCCAATTTTTGTGGAGAGAAAGACAGCAGAGCAGCAGACCTAAGTCAAATGTCAACATCGCAATTAAAACTATTCAACTTTGTTTTGCTTAAATCTTAAATTTTAACAATAATGAATAGGCGTAACGTCAGAAAGTGTTTTATAGAAATATGCCCAGAGGCCTATATTATTATAATGACGATACAGCTAATTCATTAATATTTAATCATAATATATGTCAGAAATTGTGTTATAGAAATATGCCTAGACTATACATTATTATAATGATTAGGCTAGGCCTAGAGGCTATAGACACTATAGTGAATGATAATTATATATAGTTATAGTACTTTAATAGGTATAGGATAGGGTATTGGTCATACCATAACGCCATACTTCATAGACATTTATATAATAGTATTAATAGTAATAGGCCTAGACCTACAGTAATTATAATATACAGCTAATTGATAATATTGATATTTCATATCATGCCTTTAATTTTTTAATTATAAGTTTCTTGTTTTCTTGATTTCTTAAGGAAACCCAATACAAACTTAATATGAGTTTGTTCTCACATAAGTGATAAGAAATGTTTTTTTTTTCGTATGTTTATCTGAGCATTGCAAGAGGCGGTTCTTATTGGGTCGCAATTTTAAAATAGAAATGTAGGCCTATTATTGTATTATTATATATGACACCAATGTAGCATACTTTGCGTGGATAGTTTATAGGCCTACTTATAATACTCTCTCTGGAAGAAAGCTTAATACATGTAGGCTAGTACTTATTCAAACCCTTACAAAAATACATCTTAAAATATAGGGCCAAATTGTAGAGTTTACTTACCCTGTCCAAATTCTGTTTGTTGTTCTCTCTCTGGGACAATCTGCCTTAAAATCCAACAGCCCAGGTTTAAGGTTAGTTCAACGCAACAATCTTCTTCGTCTTCATAGAAGGAGCGTCTGAACTGTAGTCTGTAATGTATAAAAGATAAAATAAGATAACCCTAGGACATAATTTCTTAAATTTTAACAATAATAAATAGGCCTAACGTCAGAAATTGTTTTAGAGAAATAGGCCCATATATTATTATAATGACTATCCTACAGCTAAATCATTATTAATATTTAATCATATATAATATATGTTATATGTCAGAAATCGTTTTATAGAAATATGCCTTGCCCGTAGGCCTACATTATTATAATGATTAGGCTAGGCCTAGAGCCTAGAGGCTATAGTGCCGCTATAGGCCTAGACACTATAGTGAATGATAATTATATATAGTAGGCCTATAGTATATAGCCTACCCTATTATAGTTATAGTGCTAAAATAGGAATAGGTAGGATAACTAAGGATAGGGCATAGGTCATACCATAACTCCATACTTCATAGACATGTAGGCTATGCTATACAAATAGTAATAGGCCTATTTTAGCTAGGCCTGCGTTAATTAGGCCTATACAGTAAAAAAGAAGCCTCTAGGCCAGTCTAGGCCTACAACCTAAAGCTAATACTGAGCTAATTGAAAATCGATAGGCTAATAATTGCTAATAATCTAATTACTAATATTGATATTTCATAATCATATCATGCCTTTAAATTTTAAATTATAAGTTTCTTGTTTTCCTTTTATTTGTTAAGGAAACCCATATTTCCATGCCCAAATATAATAACTTAATATATATGCATTTGTTATGGCATATCATAATAACATAATAAGTCATAAGTCAAGTGATAAGTAGCCTAGGCCTAAATAATGTGATAATGTGTTAGTGTGTTAGTATTGTTGTTTTTTCCCTTATAAAATGTTTAGGTTAGGCCTAATCATATATATTAGGTAATATAAATGTGATATATATAATCATATAGTATATAGATCTAGATTAATAATTAATATATAATATAATAAATATATTTATTTCTGGTTTAGGTTTAGGTAGGCCTAGCCTACTGCCTACTGGTTTCTATCATGATCATATCATCATGAATGCCTTTATTACTTTTTAAAATCATAAATATATAAAATTAAGTAGGCTAGGCTAGGCCTACCCACTTTATTTTTTAACAGCAAACGTACCTTACTTTAACTTACTTTAAGTTCACTGTTAATGAAATGATGAGAATAAAATTCCTCCGAAGTTCCCATTTGACGCCTGCAAAATTTCGTGTTTTGCATTAGAACTTATAGTATATAGATCAGTGTTCCTAATAATTTTCTTCTAAATAATAATATAAGACAAACTGTCGTCTGCTACAGTGTTTTATGCCTTCTATATAGATTAGTGCGCAAATCTTTTTATTACAAAAACTACTTAATTCATTTCAGTGAAAGTTTCCATTCCTATGGGCAAAGAAAAAATAATAATTTCGCCTTTAATTTTTTAGTATTTAACAGGTGTCTTAGTGTTGTTTTGTTAAAAAAAAAAAAGTTCACAAAATCTTTATATCAAGCAACCAGAGAGGTTTTTTTTAAAATTACTTCACATATTTAACTAAAAATATTCTTCTTCTTCTTCTTCTTCTTTACGTGCCAGGTCTGGAACATACATCGGCGGTCATGACTCTCCATTCTTTCCTGTTGTAAGCTTTTTGCAGAAAGTTATTATTACTTATGTTGTTGTTCGAAGCCCATTCGTTCAGGCTTTCTACATATGTTAGCCTTTGTCTTCCTCTGTCTCTCTTACCAGATATTTTCCCACACAAAGCCAGTCTTTCTATACCATTTTTCCTATAGATGTGTCCTGCCTCTAGAGCCGCATTGGCCTAGGGCCTACTATTATTTGTTAGCCCGCTTGTTACCCACTGGCTGTAGTTTGCACACCCCTGCATTACATAAATTACAAATGGTCTTGCATTAAATTATATCTATCATCGGTGCGCAACATTAGTCTAAACAAGAAATTAAACTTCTTTCTGTTGCTGTACGGGTATTTCCGAAACGTCACAACTGCGACGCAACAAAACACCACTCTTGAAAGCCGCACCACACGTGGGTCGATCAACGGCATGTTTTCACGGCCAAAATCAATTATCTACGATAAATCTAAAGCGTATTTTTGTCTAACGTTCATTTCCGATTTTTATTTGTGTGGCCGAAAAGGTGTCGATTTTTTTTTAGGTGAAACAAGTAGTGCATTAAAACATGAAGATAATCGTTAGAGCGCTTTTGAAGAAAATTTCCAGACATATATACATATATATATATATAGTACCAGGTGACCGATCATTCGATCGGTAATAAAGAGCAGGCGCTTGTACCTTAACATAATTTGTATGTAAAACAACAGTGCATAAATTTAAAAAATACGTCTTTACCAGACCAAAAAATTATATTTGTCTTTTTCTTTTTTCTACTATGAATAACTTAGGCTTTAAATTCTAACAGTAAAAGC
Organism: Anisus vortex; assembly: GCA_949126835.1. Classification (NCBI taxonomy): domain Eukaryota; kingdom Metazoa; phylum Mollusca; class Gastropoda; family Planorbidae; genus Anisus; species Anisus vortex. The sequence goes on from OX421507.1 coordinate 25,491,290, forward strand.
AGACTTTTATTTGTGCAGTCTAATATCTAGATTTAGCCCCCCCCCCCCCCCCAAAAAAAAAAAAAAGAAAAGAAAACAGCTTAATCTGATTTCAAACCCTCAAAAAAACATGTAGGCTAGAGTGGTCAGTTTTAAATCCAACAGAAATAATATTATATGTCATTTATGTCATTGTGTTATGTATTTAAAAGACTTAAAATGAAAAGATTAAATTTATAATATCGTGAATTACGTCAAAATTTTAGTCCTTCTACCCCTTCCCCTACTTTAACAACTGTCAAACTTTCTAGTGACCCCTCTTCTAAAATGTGTTTCAATTTTTTTAAAATTCAAGCCAACAATAAGTTACGGCCGACAAGTATGTTTGATAAAAATTAAAAAGGTCTACGAATAAATGTAATACATTTTTACTAGTTTACCAGGTGTCATATTGACTACTTAGCATGGTCTAATATTTCTTACTTGGGCACATATATCTTATCTTATCTTATAAATTACATACGCTCCTTTTATAAAGAAGAATATTGCGTCCTACGCTTATCCGTGGTCCGAGTCTAGTCTTGCATTTTTATTAATGTTTTAAATGATGTTAGGTTATTGGTTTTCCTGGTTTGTTCAGGCAACCCATTCCATGCCCGAATGCCAATCGGGAAGAAAGAGTACTTATATGCATTTGTTCTCGCATAAGGGACAAGGAAAGTGTTTTTGTCTTTATGTTTATCTCAGCTTTGCAACAGGTTGTTAATGTGTTGTATTTCTAAATTAGAGTTTAATGCCTTATGTATTATTACTACTTTACTCTTTGCCCTTATGTCCTCTAGTGTTTCTAGGTTTAGTGATTTTACTAAGGATGTTACTCATGTTAATTGGGAATATTCACTAATTATGAACCTTGCAGCTCTTTTTTGAATTTGTTCTAATTTTTTAATGTTTTCCTTAGTTGATGTGTTCCATACAGATGCTGCACATTCCAGTATAGGCCTAACTAATGTGATAATATTAATATATTATTGTATATTATATATATAGATACTAATATATTATATATATATATACTAATATATAAATCATAAGTATAATTTGTATATCACTTGTAAAAAATATCTTATACAAAAAAGTATTTATTTATTATTTTCAATCTTTTCAATGTAGGCCTATTATTCCAAACATTGTTTGACAAAAAAGTAACAATATATTATATATAGTTTGGTGTAAACCTTATCTAATATCCTCCATGACTGTTACTGTGCTATTTAAAATAAACTATCGCGGCCAAATATAAAATCGATTAATTAAAACAATGGTATAGTAAACATTTAAAAAAATTGTTTAAATTTTGAGCACTACATTAGTTAAATACTAAAAAATTAACGGTGAAATTATGTTATTTATTGAAAACACTGCAAATGAAAAGATTATAATATATATAGGCTACGTTAGATAATGTGTTTAATTCCTTCCCCACCCCCCCCCGCCCCTCAATAAAACTAACAGTATATTACACTTCTGACTGTTGTTATAAGGAAAATACGAATATACTGAATACATCTTTTCTAGTTTACCACATTTCGAATTGACAATGTTAACATATTCTAATATAACTTACTTTGGTAGGCCTATATAAGCAAATCATACATATTTTTATTGCAACATTCGTAAACATGTGTATAGAATAAACAAAAAAGTGGATACTAATAAAGTGTATACTATTTACAGTGTAGAGTATACTGCTACATTGTATACTATTTACAGTGTAGTGTACATTGCTAGAGTGTACACTATATACGGTGTAGTGTATACTGCTACGGTGTACACTATTTACGGTGTAGTGTATACTGCTACGGTGTACACTATATACGGTGTAGTGTATACTGCTAAGGTGTACACTATAAACGGAGTAGTGTACAATGCTACGGTGTATACTATATACGGTGTAGTGTATACCGCTACAGTGTACACTATATACGGTGTAGTGTATACCGCTAAAGTGTACACTATATACGGTGTGGTGTATACCGCTACAGTGTACACTATATACGGTGTAGTGTATACCGTTACAGTGTACTCTATATACGGTGTAGTGTATACCGCTACAGTGTACACTATATACGGTGTAGTGTATACCGCTACAGTGTACACTATATACGGTGTAGTGTATACCGCTACAGTGTACACTATATACGGTGTAGTGTATACCGCTACAGTGTAAACTATAGACGTTGTAGTGTATAATGCTACAGTGTAAACTATAGACGTTTTAGTGTATAATGCTACAATGTACACTATATACGTGTAGTGTATACTTCTACAGTGTACACTATATACAGTGTAGTGTATACCGCTACAGTGTACACTATGTACGGCGTAGTGTATACAGCTAAAGTGTACACTACATACAGCGTAGTGTGTACTGCTTCAGTGTACACTATATACAGCGTAGTGTATTCTGCTTCAGTGTACATTATATACAGCGTAGTGTAATCTGCTACAGAGTACACTATATACAGCTATTCATTGTTTAAACACAAAAAAGTTTTAAAGGTGTTTTTTTCCAAACAATGTCAGATAAAAGAAAGTTAAAAATAGACCTTTAGTTTGGTGAAACTTCATCTAATCCTGTTATTATTTAAACGGCAAACTATTATCACACTATAAATTGATACGTAAATTATCTATTAGTTTTAATTTAAAATATATTGAAAACGTTATAATCTAAATAAGCCTCGAGGGCCGCATACTATTGTTTGTCCACTGGCTATAGTTAGCACACCCCTGCATTACATAAATTACACTTTGTCTTGCTTTACATTTTAGCTATTATCGGTGCCGGTGCGCAACAGTAGTCTAAACAAGAAATTAAACTTCTTTCTGTTTCTGTACGGGTATTTCCGAAACATCATAATTGCGACGCAACAAAACACCGCTCTTGAAAGCCGCACTACACGAAAGTCGAGCAATGGCATGTTTTCACGGCCAAAATCAATTATCTAAATAAATCTAATGAGTATTTTTGTTTAACGTTCATTTTTGATTTTTATTTGTGGGGCCGAAAAGCTGTAGATTTTTTTTTAGGTGAAACAAGTCGTGCATTAAAACATGAAGATAATCGTTAGAGCGCTTTTGAAGAAAATTTCCAGACATATATACACATATATATATATAAAGTACCAGGTGACCGATCATTCGATCGGTAATAAAGAGCAGGCGCTTGTACCTTAAACATAATGTGTTTGTAAAACAACAGTACATAAATTAAAAAAATACGTCTTTACAGACCAAAAAATTTTATTTGTCTTTTTCTTTTTCTACTATGAATAACATAGGCTTTAAATTCTAACATTCGGAGCAGATTTTTATTTGTGTAGTTTAATATCTAGATTTTGCCCGATAACCCGCAAAAAAAAAAAAATTAATAAAACAGCTTAATCTCATATCAAACCCTAAAAAAAAACATGTAGGCTAGAGTTGTCAGTTTTAAATCCAACAGAAATATATCTAATTTATGTGATTATGTATTGTATTTAAAAGACTGAAAATGAAAAGTTTAAATTTAAAATATCGTGAATAACGTTACAATTTTTAGTTCTTCTACCCCTTCCCCTACTTTAACAATTGTCAAACTTTCTAGTGACAACTCTTATAAAATTATGTCAATTTTGTTAACTCCCTTCCTCACCCCGTTCAAGCTAACAATAAGTTACTGCCAACAAGTATGTTTGATATAAATTAAAAAGGTCTACAAAAAAATGTAATACATTTTTACTAGTGTACCAGATTTCATATTGACTTCTTAACATAGTCTAATATTTCTTACTTGGGCACATATATTAATCATAAGTATAGTTTGTAAATCACTTGTAAAAAATATCTTATACAAAAAAAGTATTTATTTATTATTTTCAATGTTTTCACTGTATTATTCCAAACATTATTTGCAAAAAAATTAAAAATATATAGTTTGGTGTAAACCTTATCTAATATCCTCCATGTGTGTTGCTATTTAAAATAAACTATCGAGACAAAATATAATAGCGATTAATTAAAGCAATGGTATAATAAACATTTTACTTTTTTTAAAAAAAATTTGAGCATTACGCCAGTTAAATACTGAATAATTAAAGGTGAAATTGGGTTATTCATTGACATAGGCTACTGCAAATGAAAAGATTATAATATACAATATACGTTAGATGATTTGTTTAATTCCCCCCCCCCCCCCCCGCAAAAAAAGTAACAGTATATTACACTTTTGACTATTGTTAAAAGGAAAATACGAATAAATTGATACATCTTTTCTAGTTTACCACATTTCGAATTCACAATATTAACCTATTCTAATATATCTTACTTTGGTAGGCCTATATAAGCAAATCATAAATAGGCCTACATTTAATAAAACATTCGTAAAGATGTGTAGGCCTAGATCTATTTTATAACCGGTGGCTTAGTGTTTTTTTATATTAGTTCACAAAAACTTTATATCAAGCTACCAGGGAGTTTTTTTTTCAATTACTTTACATATTTAACGAAAAACATTTATTATATAAACATAGCCAATAGGCCTATCATTTTAAATCTTTATAAAATTTAAACGTGTAGGCTAAATTTGACAATCTTACTTTCAACAAAAATATAGGCTACCAATGGGCCAATGATGTAATGATCTTATTCATTTAAAAGACTGCAAATGAAAAGATTAGAATATACTTTAGATGATCCCCCCCCCCTCCTTTTTTTTCAATAAAACTAACAGTAGGCCTATGCTACACGTCTAACTATTGATATGAATTGAATACATCTTTTCTAGTTTACCATTCTTACTTGGGTAGGCCTCTATATAAGCAAATCATGAAAACTCATTATTTCAATATTTATCTCAGTTAACATGCTTTAGAGCCCCACTGTCTTACTTATATGTTAGGTCGGTTATTTTGTTTTAGTTGTTTGATTTGTTCTATGTTTGTAATGTTTTGAATCATCATTTGGTTGTTTTTTCTTATCTCTTGGCCTATAGATTGTATCTGTGTTCTTTAATTGTTATGTTAAATGCGCTCTGAGCTTACAGTATGTTTGTTGGCAGCGCTATACAAATGGCATTGTTATTATTATTATTATTATATATTTAAGAACACATTCGTAAACACATGTCGTGTATAAAAAAAAATCTAGATCCTATTATTTTTTTCCACGTGTTTTTGTTCCAAACAATATTTGATAAAAAAAAGTAGCCTAAAATATATAGTTTGGCGAAACCTAAATCTAATTCTGTTATTACTTAAACCATAGACTTTCGATTTTAATTTTTCATTGAGAAAATCATAGCGATTAAATAAAACGGAACTAGCAATTACGTTATTTAGAATCGGGAATTCCGAAAATCACTGTTTCAAGTCATTATATAGCAGAAATACTAAAGCAAGCGGTCCATGTATATTATAGTCTATGCTTATACGTAAAACTATTATCTCACTAGTAATTAATACGTAATGGAAAACATTTCCAACATGGTTAAAAAGATTCCATTTATCTTTTCCTCATATAATTTTTAAGATGCTATTTTCTTATATTTAATCTAAAATTCATTGAAGATTTTATCATCTAAATAGGCCTAAGCCTCGAGGGCCGCATACTAATATTTGTCAACCCACTGGCTGTAGTTTGCACACCCCTGCATTACATAAATTACACATGGTCTTGCATTAAATTATATCTATCATCGGTGCACAACATTAGTCTAAACAAGAAATTAAACTTCTTTCTTTCGCTGTACGGGTATTTCCGAAACGTCACAACTGCGACGCAACAAAAAACCACTCTTGAAAGGAGCACTACACGTGGATCGTGCAATGGCATGTTTTCACGGCCAAAATCAATTATCTACGATAAATCTAAAGCGTATTTTTGTCTAACGTTTATTTCCGATTTTTATTTGTGTGGCCGAAAAGGTGTAGATTTTTTTTTAGGGGGAACAAGTCGTGCATTAAAACATGAAGATAATCGTTAGAGCACTTTTGAAGAAAATTTCCAGACATATATATACATACAATTTTAACTCGTATTATAGTATAGGATATACCAGGTGACCGATCATTCGATCGGTAATAAAGAGCAGGCGCTTGTACCTTAACATCATGTGTAAGTAAAACAACAGTGCATAAATTTTAAAAATACTTCTTTACCAGACCAATAAATTGTATTTGTCTTTTTTCTTTTTTTTTTCTACTATGAATAACATGGGCTTTAAATTCTAACAGTCGAAGCAGATTTTTATTTGTGCAGTCCAATATCTAGATTTTGCTTGATAACTCTCCCCCCCCCCCCCCAAAGAAATACAAAAACAAAAAAACAACATCTTAATCTCATTTTAAACCAAAAAAAAAACATGCAGGCTAGAGTTGTCAGTTTTAAATCCAACAGAAATATATGTCATTTATGTTATTAAATCGCCAGGCTACAACGAATACATAAAAGTACTGCGCGTTTGTTTATGTGCAAGTCTAGAAGAGACTCGGGAACTGCCCTTCTACTCTCGCTCCACTGGCTCCCCGTGAAAGCCAGAATTGAGTATAAAGTGGCGCTACTTTGCCATCAGTGCATTTTTAATAACGAGTTTCCGTCCTATCTCAAGGCACTAATCAGACCTTATGTCCCGCAAAGAACACTTCGTTCTGCAAACTCATCGCTTCTGGAAGAGCCCCGTTTCTCTCTGACGACCGTTGGCCTTAGAGCCTTCTCAGTATCCGGTCCAAAGGTGTTGAATCGAATTCCCATTCAACTGAGGCGAACAAGCTCTACTGTTACTTTCAAACAGAACTTAAAAATTCATTATTTCAAAATTTACCTTAGATAACATTTAACATGCTTTTGAAACTTACTGTCTTATTTATGGGTTGGGTCGGTTAATGCTACATTTGTTTGTTTTGTCTTTTTTTTAATCATCAATTTAGCTCTTTCACCTGGCCTAGTGTAATATCCGTATTCTTAGTTGTATGTTAAACGCGCTCTGAGCTTACATTATGTTTGTTGGCAGCGCTATACAAATATTATTATTATTATTTAAAAGACTGAAAATGAAAAGTTTAAATTTAAAATATCGTGAATTACAATACAAGTTTTAGTTCTTCTACCCCTTCCCCTATTGGTGTACGCTCGTTTGAATCTGTGGCGCCTTCACTGTGGAACGGCTTACCTGAGACACTGAAAAACTCTGTGTCAAAAAAGGCATTCAAGAAGAATTTGAAGACTTTTCTTTTCAACTAAATTGATCAAATACACATCCATCAGCAAAAAACTTGTTTGAAACTATTTTAAAATGTTATTGTCGTTTCGTGCCTCCATCGGCCGAAACCTTGTTTAAAACTATTTTAGAGTGTTATTGTCGTTTCGATTTTGTGAGCGCGCTGAGCATGCTTTTATTAGCATGGAGTGAGGCGCTATATAAATGACCAATTAATTAATTAATTAATTAACTTTAACAACTGTCAAACTTTCCTATAACATTATGTCAATTTTTTCAACTCCCTCCCTCAACCCATTCAAGCTAACAATGAGTTATGGCCGGAAAATATGTTTGATAGGAATTAAAAAGGTCTACGAATAAATGTAAATCGGGTAAAAAAAATAGGCATAGTCTAACTGGAGAATCGAACCCGGGTCGCCCGCACAGCAGTCCTCTACGTTAACAACTTAGCTAGAGAAGGCACATGTCAGATGTGAAAAGCTATTAGACAGTATATAGGACTAGGCCTAAATAAGTCAGTGACACAAACTTACAAATTGACCAATGGGGATCCGTGAGGACACAAACACGATCTTCTTATATATATAGATTTTCAATGTTTTCAATGTATTATTGCAAACATTGTTTGACAAAAAAAGTAAAAAAATATAGTTTGGTGTTAACATTATCTAATATCCTCCATTTGTGTTACTATTTATAATAAAATTAAGCGCCAAAATATAATATTGATTAATTAAAACAATGGTATGATAAAATTTTTAATTATTTTTTTTTGTAATTTTGAGCATTAAACTTAATTACTAAATAATTAAAGGTGAAATTATGTTATTCATTGAAAAGACTGTAATTGAAAAGATTATAATATATATAGGCTACGTTAGATGATGTGTTTAATTTCTCCCCCCCCCCCCGGCCCCTCAATAAAACTAACAGTATATTACACTTCTGACTATTGTTATGAGGAAAATACGAATACACTGAATTTACATCTTTTCTAGTTTACCAAATTTCGAATTGACAATGTTAACATATTCTAATATATCTTACTTTGGTAGGCCTTTATAAGCAAATCATACATATTTTCACTGAAACATTTATTGAATTTTTTTTAAAAAGTGGATACTAATACAGTGTTTCTTTTTTACAGTGTAGAGTATACGGCTACATTGTATGCTATATACAGCGTAGTGTATACTGCTACAGTGAACACTATATACAGTGTAGTGTAATCTGCTACAGTGTACACTATATACAGCTATTCATTGTTTAAACACAAAAAAAGTTTTAGAGGTGTTTTTTTTTCCAGATAAAAGAAAGTTAAAAATAGACCTTTACTTTGGTGAAACTTCATCTAATTCTGTTATTGTTTAAACGGCAAACTATTATCTGACTATTAATTAATTCGTAAATATGTATTTGTTTTTCTTTTTTTTAAATTTTATCTAAAATATATTGAAGTTTAATCTAAAATATATTGAAGACGTTCTAATCTAAATAAGCCGCGAGGGCCGCATAGCCTACTATCATTTGTCCGCCCGCGTGTTACCCACTGGCTGTAGTTTGCACACCCCTGCATTACATAAATTACACTTGGTCTTGCTTTAAATTATTTCTTTCATCGGTGCGCAACAGTAGTCTAAACAAGAAATTAAACTTCTTTCTGCTGTAGTAAGCTTACGGGTATTCCCGAAACGTCATAACTGCGACGCAACAAAACACCGCTCTTGAAAGCCGCACTACATGTGGGTCGAGCAATGGCATGTTTTCACGGCCAAAATCAATATCTACGATAAATCTAATGTGTATTTTTGTTTAACGCCCATTTCCGATTTTTATTTATGTGTCCGAAAAGCTGTAGATTTTTTTTAGGTGAAACAAGTCGTGCATTAAAACATGAAGATAATCGTTAGAGCGCTTTTGAAGAAAATTTCCAGACATACATACATATATATATATACATACAATTTTTGCTCGTATTATAGTATAGGATATATATATAGGCCTATATTTGTATATCCATCTATCTATCCTATGAATTGCGTACCGTTATATATGTTTTATGCCTCTGTATTTTATATATATTGTCATATATTGGTGCTTTCTAAGTATTGGAACACACAATGCTTATTCCCCTCTTTTTTTTCTCCCTACACAAGATTTTGTGGGCGGGGCTTATTTTTTCTATTTCCTTGCCTTTTAGTACGAAGGCGAAAGATTCTTGGTAATTTTGGTATTCCGTGTTGACCTGAAATTCTCGGAGTGGCTACGAATGGTTTATTATTTCTGCATGGGGGGAGTTCCTATTGTCATGTATATTGTTTTTCCAAGAATTGGAACACGCAATGTTTATTCTCCTCTCTCTCTCTTTTCTTACTACACACAATATTAGGACGTTTAGTAGGAAAACGAAAGGTTCTAGGTAATGCTGGGATTCTGTGTTGATCTCAAATTCTCAGAGTCTGGGAACGACTCATTATTTAATAGGGGAAGTTCCTATCGTTTTTGTTATGAGTTTTGTAATGATACCATGATTTTCACCCCTACTGGTAATGGGTCTATCCCTTGCACCACTCGGATAGTATTTAATGATTTGTTTTGTCTGAAAGACAGAGAGTTTCAAAATATGTTCCTTTGAACGTTTGTGTTTGCACTATTTTATTCTAACTGTACATAATAGATATATTGTATATATTGAACATACCACCTGAAATAAACTATCAACAACAGTTACACTGAAGCTTCTTTGTCAAGTTACTATCCTATTGTGTTGTATACATTACTATAAGATTTATCTACTACCATAATTTACAAGAGAGGAAATGTTGGAATACAAATACTGAATTTGTGCCCAGGACTATAAGAAGAGTTCGTGTAATACTGAAACATAAATACTAATAATTAAAGTCTCCCCTAGGACTAACGAGAATTATCAGCAAGATCTACACAGCTCTGGCCACAAGGGGATTGTGGACGTAACAAAATTTGGTGGTCTCGCCCGGTATATTTGAGTTCTACTTTTCCTGGCCTAGGATTGACAAGATTTGGTAGTCTCGTTCGGACTGTGAAACTATTCTTTTTAAAAAGAGGAGAGAACTGGTTTGCGTTTTTATTCCTTGGGAAGTGTGAAGATTCCACGAAGTGTTTAATATTATATTGTGCAAATTTCTGGACAAATCGTAAGTTGGAACTTTATATTTTATTATACAATATATACTACTCTACTATAACAAATATTTCGAACGCTATACTATGGCTTCGAATATATCAAGTGAGGAACTTAATGCCATGTCATTTGCTGAACTAAAAGAATTAGCTGAGTCCTTTGGGATTGAGGCAGGACAGGCAAGACCTAATCGTAATCGTTTGACCAAAGAAATTATGACATGTTTGAACGGGCAGAATGCCATGAACACTGGTAGTGTAGTTGAAGTGGGACAGAACGATATCAATGAAGGTTATGTAGCTCCCAGTGGGGGCGAGGTAATTGCCCACGGAGACGAGGTAAGAAATATGTCATCTAGATCATCAAACAATGATGAAGATGAAGGGTTGAATGAAAACCTAAAATTCCAATTAGCTATGAAGAGAATGGAATTGGAAAGATTTAGGATAGAAAATGAAAGAATTAGGATAGAAACTGAAAGGGTAAATGAAAGAATTAGGATAGAAACTGAAAGCAGAGAAAGGATAGAGATGGCACGCATGAATAGACCTGACCATCGTAGGGACAGCAATGGTATGGATATTAGCGCAATGAAGCAACACTTGCCTATATTCAGAGAAGAAGATGTTCAAGATTTCTTTTTGCTTTTTGAGAGGATAGCTGTAGATTATCAGTTCCCTGATGATAAGATGGCTTTATTGTTAAGGTCAACTCTCAACAAAGGAAAAGCATTGGACGTAGTGTTGAGTTTAACACCCGAGGAAATAAATGACTATGAAGTAATCAAAGATAGGGTGCTAAAAAGTTATTCCCTGACACCAGAAAAATATAGAAAGCTATTTAGAGACAGAAAGAAGGCATATGATCAAACTCATGTAGACTTTTTGAGACAAAAGGAGAAAATGTTAGAACAGTGGCTAAGGTCACAGAATGTAAGTGAGTTTGATAAACTCAAGAACCTAATATTGTTTGAGGAATTCAATGATTGTATTCGAGTGGATATTAAATCTCAGACCGAGGGGTTGAAGATGTGCATGAAGCTGCTAGATTGGCAGATAACTATGCCATAATTCACGCCAGCATAAAGCCATATTATGCTGACAAACCCAAAGTGCACAAACCAGAGTCCAAGGAGGCTAGTAAACCAAAAGAGACAAGTGAAAACAATAATAAGAACAGTGGTGTAAATAATAATAGTAACTTAGTTCATTTCAGGAAGCAGACAGATGTAAATAAAGCAAAGGTGGTATGTTTCAATTGCAAGAAAGAGGGCCACATGAAGAAAGATTGTTGGATCCTTACCAAGAAGCAAGGTGCTATTCTACACTGTGCCAGAGTGCAGAAAGATAGCAAGCAGACAGAAGAAGTGTGCAACACAGGGTCAAGAAACTCAAAAGAAATGCGGCCGGCATCGCCCATAGTTGTGGAGTCGATGGTTTTTGAGAACAGTCTATCTAAGGTAAAAGAGAATAGCTGTACTCAATCTATTATGCTTTGAGAAGGCCGTGAGGAACAGATGGTTCCTGAAGTCCCGGAAGAGGACGACCTATCCGATTTTCGACCCTTTGTCTACGAGGGGACAGTGTCGACAGAAGTCGATGTACTCAGCAAGAAGAAAATACAGATATTACGTGACACGGGTTCTGCTGTCAGCGTGATCCTGGAGGGCAGTGTGCCGTTAACAGATGCCACCAGTACCGGTGAGTCTGTTGTGCTGAGAGGTGCTAGTATGGAGGCTGTGGAAGCTCCACTGCACAGAATAAAACTCGAGTCGGATATTTTTACAGGTAACATCGTAGTGGGAGTGTGGCGCGCACTACCCGTCAAAGGCGTTTCCATGATATTAGGAAATGACATTATGGGCGGCAGAGTCACTGTCGAGCCCATGGTTAAAGTGTTGGAGACAAAGATGGCGGAGGACAAAAACCTACGTCCTGCCAATGAACGCCCAACATGTGCACTGACAAGAGCAATGCATAAAAAGAAGTCGGTAAAGACTCCTGCTACGCCGTGTAGTGCAACGAAAGATGTGTTTGTCTGTTCTGAAGACACACATGCGAATGAAACAGTGATAACAGAAACACCTGACATCGATTTAAGTGCTACGTTCTTTGCTGAACTAACAACTGGTGATGCAACCGAGAACGATAACATTTTGTCACCAAAGCAGAAATTGGTGAAAGAACAATCGAATGACGAAGTAATAATGCAACTCAGAATGAAAGCTGTTGATGAAAAGACTGCAGATGCAATGGCGGAATGTTTCTACATGAAAGATGAAGTGTTGATGAGAAAGTCGAAACCGCTCAACTCAGGTACAAACGAGTGGGACAGTATTCACCAGATTGTAATACCTAAGTGCTATCGTCAAGATATACTGCGTATGGCGCATGATCTTCCTTTCGCTGGTCACATGGGAGTCCGAAAAACGCACCACCGTATCCTCCCTTACTTCTACTGGCCAGGACTGAGAAGAGATGTCGAACAATACTGCAAGACTTGCCACGTATGCCAAATGGTAGGACGTCCTAACCAACGAATTCCTGTCGCTCCACTCCAGCCGATACCAGCGTTCGACGAACCATTCAGTCATATACTCATTGATTGCGTGGGCCCGTTGCCGAAAACAAAAGCCGGTTTTCAATACCTGCTCACAGTCATGTGTTCATCCACTCGCTTCCCGGAAGCCATTCCGTTGCGGAACATAACAACAGTGAAGGTGGTAGACGCCCTGACAAATTTCTTCACACGTTATGGCCTACCGAAGACAGTACAGTCCGACCAGGGGACTAACTTTACTTCGAACATTTTCAAACAAGTCATGGAACAATTAGGGATAAGCCATAGGCTATCAAGTGCCTATCATCCTGAGAGCCAGGGAGCTCTGGAAAGGTTTCATCAGACATTAAAATCGATGCTTAAAAAGTACTGTTATGAAAACGAGAAAGACTGGGATAAGGGTGTGCCTTATGTACTGTTCGCTGCAAGGGAGGCCACTCAGGAATCCCTGGGGTTTAGCCCATTCGAACTTGTGTATGGACACTCAGTCAGAGGTCCGTTGAAACTTCTACATGAAACTTGGCTAACGGACAGTGAACCGATTGGACTTTTGTCATATGTAGATAAATTTAAAAATAGGCTTTATCATGCTTTTAACCATGTGAAGATTCATTTTCCACAGATGCAGGAGCGTATGAGACAGAACTATGACCGTAAAGCTACAGCTAGAACTTTTGCACCAGGTGACAAAGTTCTTGTGTTTCTACCTTTGCAAAATCAGCCTTTAAGTGCAAAGTTTAGTGGACCCTATGAGATAGAGTCAAAGCTTGGCGAGGTCAATTATTTGATAAAGACTCCTGACCGGAGACAAAAGCAGAGGGTATGCCATATTAATTTACTTAAGCCCTATGTTTCCAGGGAAAAGAGTAAACCACGGGAGGTCCCCATGATTTCATTAGCTAGGGTCCCGACGGATTTATCTAGGATAGAATATAAGTTTGCAGAAAGTAAACTTAATAATACAGATGCCCTTAAGAGTTTAGATACAAGGCTAGAACATCTTCCGGTAGAAGATAAGGAGAAGATTATTGAGCTGGTACATGAAAATAAGTCAATGTTTACAAATGTTCCCAGTAGGACACATGTCATAGAGCACGATGTAATGTTAACCGAGGGTGCCAGGTCTATTAAACAGCATCCATTTGACCCCATCAGACCTGAGCATATTAAATTAAATGTAAAGTATATGTTAGAAGATGACATAGGAGGAAAATGTGATAGCAAATGGTCTACACCCTGTGTGATGGTACCAAAAGCCGACCACACACTGCAGTTTTATAGAGACTTTGGGAAATTAAGTAATTTGACAAAGACCGACTGGTACCCCATTCCCCGTATCATCGACAAGATAGAGACAAGGTCATAGCTGATACTCTATCTCGGGTGCTACATGATTGACTGAATAACCCCATACTTCTTTTTCAGATCATCTCATTTATTCATTAAGAATGTGTCATGATAACCTATCATTCGTTTGAATTTTGATTATGGAATACCTATAGAATACTTGTATCATGCAGAAGTCAAGTCTTTTGAAAGTATTAATAATTTTTATAATCATGTATAATATTGATGTTCTGATATATTTTAAATTCATTTGATTCAATTCATTTTATTATGGAAAAGAAATTCCATTGAAATTTTGATGCACTATGCAATAAATATATATGCATGTATCTACTTGATATGGATGGATGAAAGTTAATGGTCATTGCATGCAATTAAGTGGGAAACTTTAAGCTAATTGATTTATTATCTTGTTTTATTTTAGTTAATGAATGGAACTAAATAATAATATGTACAATTTTTATCTTAGAAAGAGATGTAATCTTAATTGGTATAAATTAATAGATAATATTGGAAATCTATTGCTAAATTGTTATATCATGGTAATAGAATGGGAAAAACTAGTGGATATTCACTATGTTGTATAGGTTGTTATATATTCCATATATCCGGGAATGGAGGGAAACAAAGGTACCTAAAGGTGTGCACTCATTCAACCCTGAACAATCTTTTATATTAAACTTTTAAATTTGCCAAAAACGCATAATAGTGGATTACATTTTAATATTTAGATTACTGTAGTAATCGTAACTAGAGTGTATTTTCTCCTCGTATTTGAGAAAAGGGGAAGTATCATCATCTTAGGTATGAACCCTGTTAATGTCAAGTTGACACTGTAATTTAAAGGGGAAGTAACCTATAGTTTGATTCGAGTTACGTATTACTTATCTTTTGGTTTGTATATTAGAAGTAAACTGTTGAAAATTGACAGAGTTTGAGCAATGTTATATTTGTTTAAATAGATTAAGACTTTTTGCAAATTTTGGTGGAAATCCACACAACTGTACATAGTTAAAATAAGAATGACTAGAATATTTTTAATTATTTGTACTTGTTGAGACATTAGTTAATATTAATACTAACGGGGAAATATTTGTCCATCACGTTATAATCACAATTACCATTGGGTAGTGACACTTTTTATAATTTAGTTGTGCCAGTGAGCCATGTTTGCTTAAATTGTCTTATAATCTTCCATTGATTGTTGGTTGTTAAAACGATAGTGTTAAGTACGAAAAATGTACCATGTTGAGTATTACTTGGGTAATTATGGTACATTATTTCTTTCATTGGGTGGGGGCGTGTCATGTATATTGTTTTTCCAAGAATTGGAACACGCAATGTTTATTCTCCTCTCTCTCTCTTTTCTTACTACACACAATATTAGGACGTTTAGTAGGAAAACGAAAGGTTCTAGGTAATGCTGGGATTCTGTGTTGATCTCAAATTCTCAGAGTCTGGGAACGACTCATTATTTAATAGGGGAAGTTCCTATCGTTTTTGTTATGAGTTTTGTAATGATACCATGATTTTCACCCCTACTGGTAATGGGTCTATCCCTTGCACCACTCGGATAGTATTTAACGATTTGTTTTGTCTGAAAGACAGAGAGTTTCAAAATATGTTCCTTTGAACGTTTGTGTTTGCACTATTTTATTCTAACTGTACATAATAGATATATTGTATATATTGAACATACCACCTGAAATAAACTATCAACAACAGTTACACTGAAGCTTCTTTGTCAAGTTACTATCCTATTGTGTTGTATACATTACTATAAGATTTATCTACTACCATAATTTACAAGAGAGGAAATGTTGGAATACAAATACTGAATTTGTGCCCAGGACTATAAGAAGAGTTCGTGTAATACTGAAACATAAATACTAATAATTAAAGTCTCCCCTAGGACTAACGAGAATTATCAGCAAGATCTACACAGCTCTGGCCACAACGGGATTGTGGACGTAACACTATCATTTCTATTATAAGTTTTGTAACGATACCATTATTTTCACCCCTCCTAGTAATAGGTCTATCCCCCGCACCACTCTAATAGTATTTAATGATTTGTTTGTCTTAAAGTCAGTGAGTTTCAAGATAATTTCTTTTGAGGACGCTTGTGTTTGCACTATTTTATTCTAACTATACATAATCTTTATATTGTACATATATTTGAACATATCATCTGAATTAAATTATCAACAACATTTACACTGAAGCTTCCTCGTCAAGTTACTATTCTATTGTTTTGTTTACAATACTATAATATTTATTTACTACTCTAACGTCAAGGAAAGGAACTGTTAGAACGTAAATCCTGAGTTTGTGCCCAGGACCATAAGGAGAAATCGTGTAATACTGAAACATAAATAATTATAACTAAAGTTTACCCTAGGACCAGCGAGAATTATCAACGATATCTACACGGCACTGGCCACAAGGGGATTATGGACGTAACAATATATATATTGTTATGGACTATTATTACGACTCGTTATATCGGATTCAATGAAATAGCTGTATCTTTATTAGAAGTCTCTAGATTGTGCTAATCTGTAGTCCAAGCTAGGGGTTCCTTGACTGACAGGTCTATGCAGTAATGTAGTTATATTCGGTATAATTATCTTCAACACCTTTCTTTCAACAGTGATATATCAAACAACTCCAGTTGTTGAATAAACAATTTTATTTAAATTGTAGACTCAAGAAAAACTATAAGTAAATGCCTCAACAGGTGGCTAACATAAGTTTTTCATAAAATGACATAAAATATACAAGTATCAATATAGCGACTTCTCTCTACTAACTTTCAAACTGAATTAACTCTAAGGAGGTCGGGACTTTACAAAGAAAACTATTATCGAAGATTCGCATTTCATTCGCATAATACGCATTTCAAATCACGGCTCTACTAGGATACTGCGATCCAGAATCTAATCTTCAATTTCCACGGGGTTGGACGAATTATTTTATTTAAACTGCCATCAGAGCAGAAAGGTCAAACCTTGGACTCTAATACGCACTTGTTAAGAGGTCAATGCCCTAGTACGTCATTCATCTATGACCGACATTCGTAACAATATATATATATATAAATACAATATATAAATATATAATAGTTTGTGTGTGTGTGTGTGTGTGAGAGAGAGAGAGAGAGAGAGAGAGAGAGAGAGAGAGAGAGAGAATAAAATAGTGACATGGGCGTGACTGGGGTTTGGAGTTGTTATGGCTAGTTGTCATAGGCGTATGTTACGCCGATGCTGTAGTAGACCTGGAATATTTGTTTGTTCTCTCCGGCTCGTTAAATGATGTTAAATGCACACACAACAGACAGTTCTAATTTGTAAGCAAGCAAGTCTCTGGTTACATTTATGGCGTTTATTATCGTTTCAATGATCTAATGGTGAAATATATATATATATAAATGGCACATTAATAACTAACACAAATGCATGGTAATGTCATGTATCCTAACATTAAGGAACGTAACTACACTGTGGAACTTTATTACTGGCTGAACATCGATATCTAACATGCGGGGTGATACGCTAAATGAGGCGAGATATACAAGTATTATTTGTGCTGAAGGATTCTAATATCCAAGAGTAAAATGTGCAGCGTATCAGCCAAACGCCAACTCTAGACTACAACTAAGTTTGTGAGATAGCGTCCTTGAGTCTTGAGTCACATGGTCGCGCTCATTTTGGTTGGTTAACCCTTTAATTACATTTAATTACATGTGATTCTCATTGGTCAGTTCGAACATAGATTTACATAGAGAATGACTTATTGGAGGGAAAATGGGGTGGGGTAGGTGAACAATTATACTGCCTAACCGCGGCTGGGGGTTTAGATGAAAAGCAATTGATACGGACGACAAGCGGGGTGGTAGGGGAACATAGAAGAGGTGAAACCGATTTATCTCCCCTGCAAGAGGTTTAACATGGTTATCTCCAGTGGCCTTGCTTTGGACTCGGCCGAAAAAATGTTATATAGGTGTGAAAGGTTCCGCTGATCAATTCGCTGGAAACCGCGGGACAAAGGAATAACTAATAAGCCGCTGCTCGCTCGTGAGTTGGGTGGGTGAAGGGGAGATAAGGGTTGGCGGAATGGGAGACGCAAAAGGGGGGGGGTAGCCGGGAGGGCGCGGGTGGGGTTTGAAACGAGGGATTGAGTATTTGGGTCAACTGACGTAGTGCCTACATACAGCATATTAAATTAACAACATGAATTAATATATTAGACATGATATAAATACATTAAAATAACGCATGATAAATATATACATTGTAACTTCATTAACTAACTCATTCATACCCATTCAACCAAGACTGTTACCAATTTCGGCCGTATTAATTAGTAAACTCTGAGTCGGGGAATCAATATAATAGAAGTGAAGGTTAAGGAAAGTGTGATGAAAGGTGGCTAGAGATATACAGTTGCGTGAGAATTAGAGAGAGATAATGACGACAGACTACTTTTCTACTTCCTATCCTATCTATCTATGATCTACTTTCTACACTACTAATAACTATCTACATGTGCTAATAAGTCGAGATTGAGTCCATAATCGTGACAAATAGATTGATACAATTAAATTGGGTGTAGACCAACTTTTTTTGCAGTCTTCAACAACATGGCCTTTAACAACGACCACCAGGTCCTACTGTTATATCAGTTGAACTAAATCCAAATTAGGAGCATGGTAACCGAAAGTCCTGGGTTCGAATCCTGGTAAAGACTATTAAGTTGTTCTCAGATCTGAAGGTTTTCCATCACCTGACTTTAGTTGGGGTAAAGTAAAGCCACACAATCCCCTAGCCACTGTAACTGTTGAACGCTGCTTCACCGGCCCGATGGATCAATTTGGTCCGACGACGGGTACTTTATTTTACTTTTACTTACTATTTCAAGTTGTTACATTTTACCATCGAGAGTCTTTACATTTCAGGCTTTCTGGAAGAGAAAGATGACATCGAGTTGACCAGTCAAAACTTAAAGGACTTAGTGAATAATTTCAGACAAAAATCCATCAGTTCCAGCGGATATTTTATTACAGTTTACAGTAAGTCGATAAATAAACGTCAGAGTATTATATTATGAAACAAACGAGTAAACAGACTGATCTATCAATACACATGGATTAGCAATGATCATCAATGTGTACAACTTTATTAAATATGTTAAAACATTTAAATTGTTTATTAGTTGAAAATACACTTCCTGAAATGAAATGCAAAAAAAAAACAAGATAACATTAAAAGCGTTGGCCTTATCTTATAAATTACAGACGCCCCTTCTTTAAAGAGGATCTTTCCGGCCTACAGTCATCCGTGATTTGATTTGAGTCTAGTTCTGCGTTTCTATTGTGTTTTTTTTACATGAAATTAAGTTACTGGTTTTCCTGGTTTGTTCAGGCATTCCTTTGAATGGCTGGATGCCACTCAAGAAGAAAGAGTACTCATATGTATTTATTCTCGTATAAGGAATAAGGAAATTGTTATTGTCCTGATATTGATCTGAGCATTGTAACATGTTGTTATTGTGTTTTGTATTTCTAAATTAAAAAAGTCTGCTTTTATGGCAAGCTTACATAGGCTTTATTCCGACTAATGGAGAAAAAAATAGGCCTACATTGTTTAAATTTTGAGTGACGAAAATATCGTAATTTATAATTTACATGTAAACTGAACCTGGGCAAGTAAATGCGATTAATGTTAAGTAGGATAATAAGGATTTTTAGCTCCTTGTGTAGGATAAAGTTAGTTAAACTTTTAAAAGTAGGATTATACAAATTTTCTCAAGGAAACAAAAAATTGAAGTCATTTTATTGTGTTTGGTGTTAAATTGTTTTTTGTTACTAAATGGCGTCCCAGATCAAGGGTCGGCAACCTTTTGATAATAAAGTGCCGATGTAGGATTTCGAAATCATTCAGCAAGCCAACAGCCTAAAAGTCATCCTGTTCTAGCACTCTATTGTTTTTAGAAGACACATAAATTATTGGTCTCTGAAGTGTTTCGCGTGCCATTAAAAATCGCTCTGCGTGACAAGTCTTGAAAGATTGTAATGGGCTGCAGATCCCTGTTCAAGATAACTGCCTGATTCGCCAATGCCTTGAGCTGAGACTGTGGTCTTTCACCGATAGAGGCCGTTAGGTTTGACATTACGTTTCAGACTCTTTGCCAATATAAGGGTCGGTCGAATTTGAAACATACAATTAAATGAATGGTTACTACTGTAGTATGGAATGCGTTGTAGTCAGTTTGTTGTGAGTTGTCCACGGTATTCTATTGATTGTGTAACTTCTTGCTCATCTTCAGTTGATCAGATAGCCAGAGCTCACGACGCTTCCCAGGGGGTCAAGGCCGCCCAGCACCTGGATAAGATCCTGGGCTTCGTCAAAGATATTTACGTAAGTATCTTTGAAACCTAGACAACCAATAGAGCGTATGCATATTATTATGACGACGATGGTTATTTATAGAACACTTCTCTCCATGATTTTTATAAAATTAGACAAAACGACACAAAAATGACAAATACAAGCTATTCAGCTGATGACCGAAAGTCAAAATCAGTTTCGTCTGAAATCGAAAGAAAACCAAAAGCTAACTTTTTTGTTTCGGCCAAAAACGAAACTACGCCGAAAGAGGCCAGTTGTCTACTTTCGGCGCCAAAACAGAAACCGAATTTTATTGCAAAGGTTCTGGGTTTGAATCCTGGTAAAGGCTAGGATTTTGTTTCTGGGAATGGAGGGTGTCCCTAAGTCTAACCAACTCTGATGGATAACGGACATTAATTGGGGTAAAGTAAAGGCGGATGGGCGTTGTTATGGTCCTATAATGATTTTGGTGCGAAAGGTTCTTTACTACTCATCACTTAAATAGTTAGAGTTATTCCTTCAGTACATTTTTTGCTTCCACTCAGGATCTTGTCAAAGGTGATGACACCTTGCTTCTACTTGCTTCTACACAGGGATCAACTCTAACTGTTGGATCTGGTTCTTCCCTTGATGAAAAATTAGACGGTAATATTTCTATTTTTAATCGCATAAAATCTTGATGGCTTTTCGCTCACTTCCATAATTATTTTAAAACTAGTGGTTATTCTCGTCAAATTAACGAAGGAACGAATGATTACAATGCATTTTGTTAAATGAGAAGGGAAAAAAAAACTAACACTATTCACTGAAGTTAGAACATAACTTTCGGTATTTAGTTTTTTTTTTTTTTTTTAAAAGCATTTCAAAGAGAGATTATTCTGACCCCGATAAGATCTCGCGTTGAATATACCAAATGAACGGTGTGAAAGCATTTCAAATGGACATTTTTCTGAAATGGCGCTCAGTTTAGAACCTTAACATACGGTGATTAGTAATAGGCATACGTTTATTAAACATAATAAATTGACGAATTGAGCAATATTGTTTATACAATAACAATTTCTTTTGGAGGATGTTTCCAATTTATAGGAATGTGCGCGGTCCTCCTAACCAGCTAAAAGTACAATACAAAGTTTATATTTCGATTACTACACGAATTTAAACGTGAAGGAATTTTTTATTTACCCGCTATAATTTAAAAATCGCCCGCTATAAATTACGATGCAAATTAAAACGTGAATATTTCGTTTTATTATATTGTTCTATACATTCATAAAGTACATTAGCAAACATTGAAGCAATTATACGCAAAATTTAATGACGTCAAAAAAAATAGCCAGCTTACTTTTCCTGCGCAACCTCGCCGCACCTTTTTTCTCATTTATTTTTAGCGCTCGAATAATGATAAAAAGTTGTACCGGTAAATTTAAAGACCAAGTGAAGAGGTTTTTCTTAAAGGAACGAGATTTGGATTATCCTCATACGGCAGTGACGTTTGAGAAAGAAAACAAATAAACAAAACTCGACGCTATAAATATATATTTAACCATTTGGTTAAAAATAAGAACCGGGAAAAGATTCAAAACATGTGGCAATAGATTCAAAACACGTGACAATATTCATTTTTCCTACTCTAAATTCTTTCTCTTACGTCACTTTCCTATGTTGCCGGAAATAAAATCATCTCAAATGGCTACGAGATTTGGATTTGTCCTCCAAAAAACACACACATTTAAGTGCAAATATTGAACTAATTACTTAAAAGATATCTTTGATATTTTGTTTAAATGATTTTTATTAACCTTTAGATACTGAATACACTATTTATTATCAAAATCTAATGTTAACTAAATTTTGATAAAAAGCTCTTCACTTGGTCTTTAACGTGAAACCAAAATGTGCCTTTTTATTCGCGCTTATTGATCAAACTGACCACTGCGGTCAATTATTTTTTTGTAAAAAAATGAGTGTGTCCTTGGTTGTACCCAGCTCTAATGGGTAACGACATTAGTTGAATTAAAGTAAAGGCGGCTGGGCATTGTGCTCGCCATACATCCCCTAGTACTCCATAGCCACAGAAACTGGTGAACGCTACTTCACTGGCCCTATGATCAATTTGAGTACTTAACTTACTCTACAATTTGTTTTGTCTTCTGTTGTATCTGCAAAAATATATGCACATTAATCTAGTTTTCGTTTGCTCTTTAATTCTTATTTTTTCTTCATTTGATCTAAGGTTTCGCAAATACAGAGACGTGTGCACCATACACCTTCCTGAACTATGCATTTGGAGTGGAAAAGTCTCCGACTTTTGGTAATGAAACAGGTATTTGATAGTCCCTACACCATACAATAATACACTTACTTAGTTACTTATGACTTTTGCCCCACCTGGGATATACGCCGCCAACAAGAGTCTTCCAGATATCCCGATCCTGGGGCGATGTCTCTATCTGACCCCAGTTAAGCCCTAGCTTTTTAGCATCAGTTTTCATATCGCGCCTTCAAGTGTTTCTCGGTCGACCTCTTTTCCTTTTGCCTTGGAGGGTTCCAAGTGAGCGTTTGCCGAGTGACACTGTATGCCGGTTTTCCGAGGGTGTAGCCAATTTATTTCAATCTCTTTTGGGAAATTTCCTCTTCCACATTCCTCTGTTTAGTTTGTTGCCAGAGTTCTTTATTGCTGATGATGTCTGAACAACTTATCCACAGGACATAATACACACCTGCATGGATTTATGTAAATACCTAAACAGGTAAGCAGGGGCCTGAATGGAGCTGACCCTTATTCCTCATTTCGAACTATTGGTTTCCTATTCACTGGTATATCTATATTTCTGTTTACATTGATGTATTATTATTACTCCTAAAATGGTATCATTCTTATTGGCTAAGCAATGTAAAAATAGTGTAAATAGTTACAAGATTTGTAACTTAGTTAGCCCTTCGCGTACCGACCTACTTTCTAATGCATACCTTCAGACCCGCTTTATACGCGCCCGGGACTGTAAGGGTTAATATAAAATTTGAATATAGCCATAAATAAACTAAACAATAAAATTTCGAAGATCTACAACTTATGTTTTAAAGAACGGAAATAAAAAAATTCCATTGCATAAGAAAATTAAACCAAAGTCGATATAGAACGCTCTTTCTGAGTATCTCTCTCTCTCTCTCACTCTCTCTCTCTCTCGCTATATATATATTGCTTGTATTTTTCTGAAATTTACATCAATGCGAACATCTTTATTTCTTTACAGACTAAATAGATTCAAAAGTCTAATAAAACGTTATGAATAAATATTTATTAATTCTGACACAGTAAAGTTGCGACGTGTTTGATTGTTAAGATGTTATTTTTTCTTTTTCTCTTGTAAATTACAGACGCTACTTTAATACAACATATTATTCTGTCCTACGGTTATTCGGGGTTAGAATTTGTTCTTAGTGAGATTTATTTCAATGGGGTATTTTTCGTGCAGTATTATATAGTCTATATGGTCCCCAGAAAAAAAATAGCTGTGATAAACCGTGGACTCTAATTATGATATTGTTTATCATATTCTCGTGTTTTATTCTTTCAGGAGGTTTAGAATACAAGTTTCCAAGTCTTTATAATACGCAGGGAACGACCGGAGGCCCAGATCTACCAATCTTTGCGTCCGGGAAGAGCGCTGGAATTTTCACCGGAGTCAACACCTTTCCTTATATGCACCACGCCATTCTGTGCGCTACCTGCCTCGCCAAAAACGCAACAGACCTCTACCCACACTGCATGCCCCAGGCTTCTACAACAACCATGGGGCCTGCCGCGTCAACCACACCCTGCGCAACCATGCCAGGACCTGCGTCAACGACGCCCAGCCCCGCGTTAACCACACCCTGCCCAACCACAACCTGCCCAACCACACCCTGCCCGACTACAACCTGCCCAACTATGCCCAGCCCCGCGTCAACCACACCCAGTCCCGCGTTATCCACACCCAGCCCACCAGCAGCTACTACGACAACCACCCGCACCACGGCGCTGCCTCCGAAGCCCACGGTGACGCCTCAAAAGCCCCCGGTGACGCCTCCGAAGCCCCCGGTCACGCCTCCAAAGACCAACTTTTGGTCATGGTATTTCCAGCCTTTTGCTGGGATCGGCCCAAACCCTTACGCCAACATGGTGTCGCGCAACGGCGTGGCCTCTCCGGCGGCTGGGTCGCCTAAGCCACTGCAGCCTCCAGCTACGCCCAGGCCTGCTCAGAATCAAAACAATCCATGGACTTGGCAGTCCTGGTTGCCCTTTTTGTTGTAAGAAAAAAACATTCTATTCAATCTTGGTTTCCAATGTTCTTTCTCCCAACAACTTACAAACATTTAAAATCTTTATCAAAATGCAAGACTATAAGACCCAAAGTACGGATTAAGCAAATAATCGTCTGTAAATAATAATTTTCTAAAAACTTTTAAATTACCATTACACCCACTATCAGAGACAATAATTAAAAAGAATCTTTATTAAAGCAAATTAAATCCCCATGAAGGTGCCAGTGGAAGGTCTTAAGTCATACTTTTTGTCTTTTGAGAAAACGCAAATTTAAAGTTTAAAACGCTACCCCAAATAAAAAGGTCATTATCTCAATATCTTTAGTTATATACATTTTTTTTTAATTCAGTAAAAACAGAATCCAAAACGTAAAATAAATAGTTTATATACATTTAAAAAAAATGCTTGTCTTTTATTTTAATTGGGATTACATCGTTTTTGACTGGACTTAAATCGTTTTTTTTTTTTGTACTCTAGTAATAATATTACCGCTGTATTGAAAGAAATAGAACAAAATACTTAAACACGAGATAAGGATAAGAATGTTATTTTTTTTTTCTCCAAACATGGACTTCAGACGTTCTTCCACCCTCACCGTCATAATATATAGTTCATGGTTAGACCATAATTTTCCTCGGTGAGCCGGATATGATTATAACTCTACTATTGACATGGCTGCTGGGTCAAATACTTACGAAACAACACGAAATGTTATAAAGTTATTAAAAGCATCGCAAAAATAATAAAATTCACACACATGGATACAAAGTCTTGTTATTAGTTGTTTTGTTTTAATGTTTTTTTTTATCTTTTGCGTACATCCTTACACCAAATTTGTTTACTTTTGTATGTGTCCTTGTTAAAATAAACCATGGAAATAAATGTATGGAAATAAAAAAAAAATGTACTTTACATACTTTTTCTGTGAGTTTAAGTATAATCTAAATCGAATTAAAAAAAATTCGTCCTACTTTTCATTTGATAATGGATGGTTGAAATTATAATTTGAATTGTTCATGTATGGCTTATGTTTGCTAGAATTTTTCATTTTATACTCTAAATACCGAAAAGATAAAAAAACAAACAACAAATATCTATTATTGTAGCGAAAAGATGTCGGTCAAAAGGGTTCAACAACTTAACACGAGTAAGTTTGTAGTGTGTGAATGAGTGATTGTCCGAGCGTGTAGGTGCTTGTGTGTAAAAATATTGTTTTTTTAAATATATATTGTGGGACTGATGTCCTCTTTGCACGTCTGTATCCATGTGCCTCAAAGACTGGCGAAATGTGTGAATCGCCGATATATTCACATTAAGAGCACACCTGCGGAGCGAAATAAATGAGGGACACCCCTTTGTTTGGCGTCCGAGGTTCTTTGCACTGCCGAGAGACTTCGAGAATCGGTGCGAGAGGAAGCAAGGAGCGCAAAACACCGTTTAAAACCTGCCCAGGTGTTGCCTGGATGCACAGACCTGTAGTCAGGGATTTGTTGCTACCTGGCGATAGTGCGGGTAACCAGCGAGCCCCTACGTAAATGATCCCAATGGCATTCCGCAGGTAGGGAGTGAAACGTAGTGCAATTCTGCAGAGTACTACATTATGTTACACGACAAGCCTTATGGGTTGCTGGCGCTCGGACAGGATCTTAGTGTGCCCTTCCAACTGATTTCAACCTCGAGACCAGTTCTGGTCTTTAAGAAAATATACCAAGTCTACAAGATTGGTTATTAAGAATTTAACATCAAATGTTAGTAGGCGATAATTTATACTCAAAGTATTAGTCGCGTTAAGTTAAAATTAGTAAAAAGTTGCACATTTATTTATTAATAAAAGAACACACATTCTTTTTGATTAAGCAATTATTGTAGGATTATAAAAAATTGTGTTCTTCACGTCCGAAATTCACTATCAATCGTTTTCTTTTGGAAATAAAATAAAATTGAATCACTACATCTTTTCACACAACCAGTAACGCAGCATACAGACATGTTATCTTATCAAATGAGCGAATTGGACTGGAAATGTTGTACATTTCAAACTTGTATTCATGTATAACATTTAAGACTAGTAAATTAAAAAATATTACAATTGAGTGTAGTAAAAAAAAAAGTAAAAAAAAAACTTCGGAAAAAACTGATCATAAGAGTGATGTAGCAGCGTTTACTAGTTTCCGTGGCCACGACATACGAGGGGATGTTTGGCCAGCACAATGCCCATCCGCTATACTTTACCACAACTAGTGTCAGGTACCTATCAGAGCTGGGTAGACTCGGGGGCACCCTCAAGAACAAAAAAAAAATTCTAGCCTGTACCAGGATTCGAACCGAGATTCTTCGGATCGCCATTGGAACGCACTGCCTCGGCCACCCTGCTTCATGTCACTGTTATAGAAAGTCATATATATGTGTGTTGTTTTTTACACTTTCATATTTCAAATTATATTTTAAAAAAACACACTGTTATGTTATAGTGTATAACATAGTTTAAAACACTCATCTACTAATTCCTTCCCATCCCTCGACAGAGTTTCTTTTTCTAAATATTTTATTGTCGGGACACGACTGTTGTATTTTTCTTCGTTGACTTAAATTAAATTAGGCTTTCAACGCCTCATTCATTAAACCAGTCTAAACCAGTTAATGCTAGACATCGTCTACCGCGTAAGAATATTTGATACTCGCGCTGACTGACAAAAAGCAAGCTCCTGGTTGGACGAATACTAATTAGTCTCTGACGTCACTTCGCGCCCTTTGCAGCAGACAGGCGAAGCGACGGAGAAAACTGTCTCTTTTGCTTGTGAGGCTTTGACAGGAAAGACGGACTGTTGGAACTGATCATGATACCCTTATTGTCTACATATTTGCATTTTCACTAATACAGTTGATTTAAAGTTAAAATAAATGTTTCTTCATTTAAATAAACAGTCAAGTAGTTGGTATTGTATTACAATTACTGTTGAGTATATTTGAATAATGCCAGGCTAGGTTAACCAAACTTGAAGAATTGCTGAATACTATTAATCACGCTCGGAACGACGTGAACTCCCGCTGGCCTTTAATTAATCATACTCTAGACAACCGCCTAAAAAGGATTGAAGTGAGAGCTGCAATCTAACAACACAAAGTAACCTTTCTAGCATAAGCCCAATGTCGAATGCAGAGGTGGGGGTGTGAGGGTACACGTAGTTTTGTCTGTGTCTTTTTGTGTGTATGTCCTTATTATGAAGTTTTTAATTATTTTATGTTTGTAAGAGAAGATGAAAATAAATTTCGAAAGAAAATCATAATTAAATGAAAAAAAAAATGGGAAAAACTTAAAAAGTAATAGAAAGCAAGAGAGTGCAAGAGACAGTGAGAGAGAAGAGGCGGACAGTTATGATAGAGAGAGAGAGAGAGAGAGAGAGAGAGATAAAGAAAACGTAAAAAAGGTACAACGAAAAAATAAAACAAAAACAAAAATAATATGCTGGCGAACTGAACGTCCTGGGTTCGAATTCTGGTGCAGGCTATGATTTTTAAAAGGGTATGGATGGTTTCCCGGAGTCTGATGTGTACCTGACCTTAGTTGGGGTAAAGTAAAGGGGTATTTGCATAGTGCTGGCCACACAACCACTCGCTTTACTGGCCCTATGGATCAATTTGGTCACGGGATACTTAAGTTTACTTAAATGCACGTCATTAATCTAAATTAGACCCATTACTTCAAATTGTGGTAGATTTATTTATATGTGTTCGTTTGTAAAAATATCCAACAGGTTTCATTTTTAAAATTACCTCATTGTATGCTACATCCCCTCCCACTTTTACACTCTCCTCTCTTTGCCTCATTTGGTGTATAATACCTGTTTTTTTTAAGCTATATATATAATAGGTGCATACTTTTGTAAAACGTATTATACGCATTTAAACTAAACAAGTATAATGATTGCGATAGTAATAGTAACTGTGCAACTGTAAGTGTGTAAATATATGTGTAGTTGTGCACTGAATGGAACTTAGTAACACACATTGTGGTGTAAGAAAAGTAGCTTACCCGCTTGACCATCATGGGGCCGGTGAAGCAGCGTTTAACAAAAATTAGGAAGTCCCTAGTACCTGACAGAATAACAAATGAAATGCTACAGGGACTAGGCCACATAACTAAGGAAGTTTTACTAAATTACATCAACACTACTTGGATGACAGGATCATTGCCAAAAGAATGGAAAAAAATCAAGTATCATGCCCATACTCAAGAAAGATAAACCACCTGGTGATCCAAAAAGTTATAGGCCTATCTCCTTAACATCAACAATAGACAAATTAGCTGAAAAAATGGTAAACGCTAGTTTATACTTGTGGCTGGAGTGCACAAAATCACTGCACAACACACAGGCAGGCTTTAGGAAAGCAAGCAGAACTGAAGACCGTTTGTACAGATTCATGCAAGAAACAGTAGAAGGCTTCCATAATAACAAGCATACCACCGCTGTTTCCATCGACCTCCAGCAAGCACACGATAGAGTATGGAGATTAGGACTGTTTATGAAGATGAGGAAGATGGGAATACATGAAAAAATGTATCAGTGGATAAAAACTTTCCTCCAAAACACCCTCTTCCTAGTAGTCATTAATGACCAACCTGATCTCATCACAGTAAACAAAGCAGTATATGAAGATGACCTTCTAATTTGGACAATAAAAAAATATCCAGTCTTAACTAGAACCAAACTAAACAAAGCACTGCTCACCATCTCAACTTAAACTAAGCTTTGGAAAATGAATATACACCATCTTTAGCCACAGCAAAAAAAACCAGTCACAATAACATATAACCTAAAACCAGATTCTATCTTTTTAAAAAAAGAAGAAAACCCAACATACCTGGGCGTAAAACTTGACCAAAAAATCTCCTTAAAAACTTCATGGCCGACTTAAAATAAAAAGCTTCAAAAAGGCTAAACATTATAAAACACCTATCCAGCACTGCCTGGGGAAGGGGGGAGAAAAAAAAACTTTAAGGAATGTGTACATTGGGTATATAAGATCAACACTAGAATACTGCCTGGCCCTAAAAACAACAGCCAACCGGACACATCTAAACACAATAGACACAATACAGAACCAAGCCCTGCGCCTCATCAGTGGGGGTATGAGATCAACACCCACAGCGGCCTATGAGATAGACTCAAACATTGAGCCATTGCAACTAAGACAAGACAGGGCAGCTTTAGAAGCAGTTGAAAGGTACAAAAGACTGGAAAATGACCACCCAAACAAAATACTTATTGAACGCAAAAAAAACAGCCTAAAAAGAAACAAATAACACTATTGCAAATAGCAGACAAACTACAACAAAAACACCACCTCCCTTAAAATTGAGAACCAATTACAAGACATTCGCATTTACCCCCCCCCCCCCCCTTCCAGGAGGAAGACAAAGGCAACCAAGGATCAAAACATCTTTGAACAACAAAAGCCTAACCAAAACATCTAACCCGCTAGAACTTAAAGTAGGTGCACTATACACCATTGAAAGCTATACAGATACAGCCATCCACATTTATACAGATGGCTCAGTATTTAAAGCCACAATAAATGCTGGCCTATGCGCTTACCTGATCTTCGCTGATAAAAAAAAAAGCCTTGAGATAAGTGCACCATGTGGGAACTATTGCACAAGCTTTCAAGCAGAATTAAATGCTATTATTATTGCTCTTGAGACAGTAGAATATAAATATAATAACAAACATATTTCCCCATCAGATATAGTCATCTTCACCGACTCTCAATCAGCACTTCAAACAGTAGCAAGCGAAACCTCACCAAGCCTGAAAGAAATCACCCTATTAGAACACACTTTGGACTACCTAATAAGCACATACAACATCAACATAACTCTACAATGGATCCCAGGACATATTGGCATAACAGGCAATGAGAAAGCTGACAGACTGGCTAGGAAGGGAGCTAGCATGGACCAATATGAAAGACCTGTTAGCTACATCACAGTGTGCAGCATGCTAAAAAGCAACTTTAAGGAGGAATGGCTCAGGGAACAACTGGAAGAATAGTGTACAAAGAAATGAATCAGCCCAACAAACAAGACAACATAAAGTTCCTCCCCCGCAAACAACAATGCACTATATTCCAGTTTAGAACAGGACACATAGCACTCAACTCACACATACATAGAATAAATACAACTCACCCACCTAACTGCAGACGTTGCCCCTGCCCACAAGAAACTGTGCACCACTTCCTGCCTGAGTGCCCTGGGCTAACCGACCTCAGATGCACCATGATCCCCCTCAACCTACCTTTACCAACATATTATATAGCAGTATTCAACAAATGAAAAAGACATGTAAATATGTTTGTCTGGCATTGACTGCAAAAGAGCAAACAGCGCTGCAGACTGGCAAAAAGAAGAAGAAGAAGAAGAAGCTGACAAGAGTAACACCAATAGTTAAATCATTAAACCTAGACAGGCCCCACGAGAGGGGGGGGTACAGCCGGTACGCCGTACCGGGGCCCATGAGAGTATAGGGGGCCCATGAAGCCCATGAATATTAAAATTTAATATTAAATTGGCAATTACGCAAGTATTTTTTAATTGTTGCTATTAAGCTAAGAGCGGATGCCCCAAAACCTCATTCAATCTCACATGGCGCTGGGGGCATTTAATTTTGATATTCTTTGAATGTGTAGGGGAAGGTGGGGCTTAAAGTCACAGGGGCAAGTTGTCACAAGTGCTCTACAGCCATAATTTGATAACGAAAGTAAAATGCGAAACTGTGGTTGTGTAGCTTATTAAAAGTAAGAATTATAATGGCGATGGGAAGTTCCTCCGCCTTTCACTTCTGTTGAAAAAGCAAAGCACTTGAATTTCATAATTTCATTGTGGATTTTGATTTTTCTTAAATTCGGTGAGTAAACACATATTTTATTAAATAAATGTTTGCAACTTTATACTAGTGTAATTGTTAATGCATCCTTTACACATCAGGAATACTGGTATTATTTATTGTCAATCCAATAAAAAAATATTATATTAAATTTGCCAGAATTTGATGTGGGGCAGGTTGTCACACTGGTTGGGGCAACAAGTCACAGTTGTGACTTTTTGCCCCACTATGATTGAGTTTTTCATTTATGAAAAATTTTAATTATATCTTTGGGGACGTCCATTAATTACGTCAACAAAATAGGGGGAGGGTGGGGTCTGAAAAAGTTTGACAATTGTTGACATGGGGGAGGGGGGGAGGTCAAGAAAGTTAACGTCAACAATGTTACCTTTTAGGAAGTAAATAATGATACAAATTTAGTATAAATTATACATTTGTTTTGTTAAACTTACATAGATAACATTAACAACATAGTTTTAAGGTAATACAAATAAAACAATTATGGAAACTACATTTGATTTGTCCTTTTTGTGTCCATCTTGCTAGTTTGTAGATCTATGTAGGCCCCTATGGGTGGAAAGTAATGCAATTGTTAGCAAGGCAAAGTATTCGACCAATTTTAGAAAACCTCACCTTCGCTGTCTAGCGTAGGGTTGCCAGACACATAGGTGTCAAAAGAAGGACAACGAGAGACAAAAGGGAGGACATTGTGTTTCAATGGCATAGTTTCGCATTTAGCCCGCAATCACTATAATTTTAGAGCTGCCACTGAGTTTAAATGTGTATTTGTGAACTCTGCAAGAAACAGTTTTGTTAAAAATAACTTATAAATTCAATGTAGGATGAAAGGCAGCTTGCATTTGGTTGGGCAACTTTAAAGCTCAAGCAAGAGTCTTCAAAAAAAACGGATAATTCTTTTCCTGTACAAATGATCACCTATTTATTGATTATATTCATAACATTTTAATACTAATTTTAAAATTTATTTATCCTTATGCCTAAAAAACATAAAATATTGCAAAAGCTGGACATTTTAAAGGTATTGTGCTTTGCCTGCCGGACGGAGGACAAGATTCAAAATATGAGAACATGTCCTCCTTTTGCCGGACGTCTGGCAACCCTAGTCTAGCGAGCCATGATGGCTGGAAAAACAAAGGAACACAAACACACCATACAAACTGTCTGCAGAGAACGTTCAGAAACCCAGTTTTTTTTTGTCGCTCAGTACATCTAAATTAGGCTAGGTGCCAGAGTCTGGCGTTCGTTATATAAGCCATGTAAGCAATAGCTGAGATTGACAATAGAACTAAAAACAATAATAGGCCCTCGCCGAGACAATAACTAATGTTTGCAAAGCATTGAATGATGTGAATTTTGTGAATCCAACATGGTTATTTCAAAAATATTTCCTTCAGAAAAAAATAATTCCTGGCCCTCCCCATGAAGTACGAAATACTTAGCCTACCTTATTTCATTTTAACATCCCTAATTCTGATATATAGGCCTAATCTAATTTATTTGTGCTCTCTACGTTATAATAGGTGAAACATTAAAATTAGGTCCATTAGGCTACATATTTAGTAATAATTTTTACGTTTTCATTTCTAATTTTCTGGAAAAATTTAATGAGATAAAAATGTATTAGTATCAGTGGCGTCGCCAGTATTGGAAGGAGTGGGGGGGGGGGGGGCAAATAGTGCAAGGAAGGGGGACAGGGAAGGTAACTACCGTGTGTATATAATGTGTGGCAAATGTGCGTAGTTTTATAGGTAGGCCTATATTTAAAAATAGTTTAAATTTAATTAGTGTTTGCAGGGCATTCAAGAGGTTGATTTCTTTGAATACAATTAATACAATATGATTTTGTACACTTTACCATAAAATTCTTTAGAACTAAAAAAAATCTCGGCTAATTGATTAAAACCCCGATAATAGCTTTCAATAGTGATACTCGCTATTATCGTTGACCATGATATTAAAAAGCATATGAAGAGGATGGTGATGTTAATCCAGGAGGCTTAGTACGCAGATGCGTACGCAATCCAGCGGTACTGCCACCGCTCCTGCTTATCTGGCCTTATCTGTTGGGAACATAGTTTACAACGAGCCATCGTTAAAGACGTTTTTTCAAAATTTTCTGACACAAAGGATTGTAACTGTAACTTAACATTTGGTTTGATGTTGTTTTTATCGCAAGCCATAGTTGGTATTTGGAAAAATGAAACACAATATCTAAGACTAAATAGTGTTAGCAAGGCATTTCAAGAATTGTTTTGTGGTTTCAAAACCGGAATCCGGTATTCCGGTTTTCGGTTAACATCCCTAGTTAAAATAGAAGGCTAATTTACAACTGGTGCACAATTTCCCCTTAAAATATTTTACTATTAACATTGTACCAAAGACTATTTTAGTGAAATTAGACATGATTAAATATGTATATGAAAAGAAAAATTAAGACTTTTTAAAATGTATTAGAATAAAATTAATTGTAGTATAGACCTTTCCGTTTTAAATCTATTTTAAACATAAAAGCAAGCGTCTAAAATTGTGTTACTTGTTTTGAGGGGGGGGGGGGTAACCAATGGTTGACGTACATATATAGGGGGGGGGGGGGTCTCTGAAAGTTTGACAGTTGTTGACAAGGGGGAGGGGGGAGGTAAAAATCGCCTTAAAATTGTTGACGTAATTAATGGACGTCCCCTTTTGCAATGCCTTCTGTAAAACGTTTTAAAAGATCATATGGATGTAGAAAAATTATTTTGTTCAAATTATTTTTGGGTCTTCTTAGGCTGCTTATACTTAAAGACGTACAGATCTAGTAAAAAGTAGGCTACACATATTAACAAAATCATTTTTTTTGTCATTTCTGGGGACTTAATTTTATATTTTCATCCACAGACAGCCTTCATTTAATTTTAAACATGAGAAATTATATTCGTACTACAACCCGAGGAAATTTCTGTAGAGAATCTATGTCATTAGCTGTCGATGCTGTTATCAACCAAGGTTTGTCAATACGCAAGGCCGCCACTGAGCACAATATAAATTATAAATTGCTGAGTCGCTATGTGGAGTGCAAGAAGAAAAATGGCACATCCATTCAGATGGCTAGTGGCTCACCTGATGCTGCAGGAGTCACAGACTAAAATGTGTTTCCCTTCGCCATCAGACCATTTGGAAAGGCAGCACCACATAAAATACCGAAGAGGAAAACCATGTCTTCAGAAATCTACATATCATCCCCTGTTAAAACAGAATGGAATTGGAGCTTTTTACAAAAAAAAAAAGGAAAAAAAAGTGTGCAGATGATTCTGATTCAGACACCGAAGCTGAATTTTCTGTCCATGACGACAGTGATGGCTATGTGTCAGAGTTTGAAAAGGAGGAAACAGTCGGAATTGAGCTCGGGCCAGTTGCCAGCTTCAGTCACATTGACTTTGTTCTGGTTGCGTTTAATAAAGATATTAAATTAAAATATTTGGTTCGGCAAGTTACTAAAAATGAGGATGAAGACGGAGACGTTGAGGTTTCTTTTCTCCGACGAAGCACCAAAGCTTAAAGAAAATTTATTTCATCTAATGTGCCTGATATTGAAACGGTTCCAAAAGAATATATTCATGCAGTTCTCCCACCCCCAGAGGGCACTGGAACCACCTCCAGAACAAAGTCTGGACTAGTTTTTGATATTCACTTTAGCCATATCAACCTTTGGTAATTTGTGTGACAACTTGCCCCACGTTGTGTGACAACTTGCCCCACTGTGGGGTAACTTGTCACAACTCTAACCCAACTGATATTTTATTTTATATTTCTGAGAAATAAAAAGAATAAATTTATTTGACTTATTCTACTTGTTGTGTGAATGTATGGGAGGCATCATGTTTAGTTTGGTGATGATAGATTAACTTTGAAGTCAGCTTTCCTATAAAATGTACATAAGTGTAACTTTAAGCCCCACCTTCCCCTACTTGAACATTTAGTATGCAATAAAGTCTTTAGTTGTAATATAGGGCTTATACGTGTCCAACGAATATGTCATTATTTCGGCTTTTCGTAGAAATTTCTTTGAGCACGGTAGATTCTTCGTCATTGTTTGTACATGTAGTAAAGGTTTTCTGCGTCAATGCTGTATTATTTTGTTTTTACTTTATTTAAAAAAAAATTTATAATTTTGCTGGATACTCTTTTTTTTTCTTTTCTTCCTAAAACGAGAAGTTTAAACTTAGTAATAAATTGGGTTCCCAACATTAATAATTAGATGAAATAGTAACTTTTAAATAATTTTTATGAGATTCGGAACGTTTTAAAAATAAAATTATATGCATATTCTGCTATGCGTTCGCCTCCTCTTGCAATTCTGACTACGCAAATGGTGGAAAGAACAGCCAAACGAGCCGAGCCTGGTTGATGTGAACATTATTTCCTTGTATGACGTGGTCATCAAAACAAGGCTAATCCCAGACTTGAAATGTAAACTTTACTAAAATGTAGGTAACGTAAAGCAATGGTTATGATAATCTTGTTTACTCTTTATCTCTTGTTCTTGTGCAGCCCCCACAGCTGCGATCAAATGGTGGCCGAACCTGCTGCCGCCTCCTCCTCTATCGTCTCCGGCTTACCTGAGAGGAATGGACAAATGGGTTGGGTCCAATAAGGCAACAATACCTGTCTACAGAAAGATCGAAGCAAGCAACTAGCCAATCTCTTCAAAATAATGTCCAAGTCTGGTAGGTAATGCGGAGGCAACGTGGTCAAGCAGGCAGCGCGTTCGTCTGGGTCTGAGTTCAAATCCTGGTAAAGGCTAAAAAAAATGTTCAGGACTGGAGGGTGCTTCTGGGGCTACACAGCTCTGATGGGTACCTAATAGTTAGGGTAAAGTAAAGGTGGCTGGGCATTGTAATGGCCACACATCTTTTGGCATGCCTCGGCCACATAAACTAGTGAACGCTGCTTCACCGGCTCTATAATCATTTTGGTCCGAAGAGTACTTTACCTTTACTTCCTGGTAAGTAATGTTTTTTTTTAGTCGTATAGATTTACCACGTATGTTAAAAATACTTCGGTCATATTATAAATAGTAAACTTAGTATTAGTATACTTAGTATAAATTTCCCTTCTTCTCAAGAGGAATCTGAGCTAGAAATTGGTAGCCTGAACAAACCAGGAAAACCAATAACATTTCTTTTATTATTTTATTTTGAACCTCGTATATAATTTAAATTAAATTATGAGGTCTCGTTAATGTGGTTGTAATAAATAACTAGTACTATTAATTAAATGTGTCTAACTTATTTTCTAGTAAAAAATAATAACTTCTTTAATAAAACAACACTTCAGACGATACCAATTAAAAATAATTTATTAACTAACTTAATATACTGAATATAAAATAAAAATATAAAAAGAAAATACACTCACTTGAATTTCACAACAGAATTAAAAATAATTTAGGAAGGTGATCACAATGAATACATTAACGAAAATAATCCTTTGACATAATTATATATAATGTAGTAAAGTAGTGAACACAATAAATACAGAACACTGCCACTGATTTTATAATAAAAGCTCTTTAAAAGAATATACAAAATAATTAGACTGTGGAACTCACTAGATCAGGCATCCATCACTGTCCCTTTCTGTTCCGACTTTTGAATAATCACTGAAGGGTTGGACTAATAACCTTCAATGAAAGTTCGTAATTTTATAACTATTGCTTGTATATATATATGCCGTAGTTGTAAGTTTGTTAAAACCCTCATTACGGTGTTACGCACAATTAAAAAGAATACGAACAAAAAAAAATGTCCATTTCAACTTATTTTTAAGGGGATATTAAATGAGAAGATTGCTCATTAAGAAATATGATTTTTTTAATGCTGATTCTTACATAAACATACACATAAAAAAAGGTAAAAAAGTAAAGTACCCTTCGGACCAAATTGATCCTAGGACCGGTGAAGCAGCGTTTATCAGTTTCTGTGGCCACGGCATACTAGATGATTTTGTGGCCAGCACCATGCACAGCTGCCTTTACTTTACCCCAACTAAGGGTCAGTTACAAATAAGAGCTCGGTGGACTCAAGAACACCTTCTACGCCCGGGAAAAATCCTAGCCTTCACTAGGATTCGAACCTAAAACCCTTCCGTTCGCCAGTCGAACGTGCTGCCGCTCGGCCACCGTGTCCCCTGATATAAGACTGCTTTGTAGTTAACAATACTATTCTGTTCACTTTTCCTGCAGGTAAATACACAGCATTGGTGGCCATGGCAGCCTTGACTTCACCAGGTGTGGCAGGAACATACGCCTCAACGCCAGACATGAAGTTAGAATCAGACATCTATGTCAAGGAAGCCGGCTGCAGCGGGTTTAAGGATATTGTCTATCAGCTGATCTTAGACAACAAGCATTTGAATGTATGTATGGTGTTCTACTGCGAGTGAAGGGAATGGAAGAAGGTGTGGTCTTCTAATGGCCTTGTGAACTTCATAGGAGTTCGGCATTTTTATCTGTCCTCAAACATCGACTTGACAACTAAATAGTATAAGTACTGAAGATGACTACTAGAAACATTATTTAAAAACGAAAAAGAAGAAAAAAAAGCTAACTGCTGCCCCCCCCCCCCCCCCATATCTAAATGCACATCTTACATAATGTATTCGTTTCTCAAACATCGGTTGTCTTTGCTTGTATATAATAAGATTTAACTTGGCTAAACGTTGAGATTAGCTGGCTAGTCTTTTATGTGTAAGTGCTTTTTTGTGTGCGTGTGTGTGGGCCTATGTGTGTGTGCGCGTGTGTGTGTGTCCTTTTATAATTTTAATTACAAAAACAAGTCAGGTATTTCAAAATGTTGGCTGTTTGATGTATTTTTAAAATAGTATAGTTTTATTTATTTCCTATCAATATTTTCATTCATGAAAAACCCTTTTATCCAATTTTTTTTTAAATATATAAATTACTTAGGAATTATAATAAATGGCAAATTATGATGGAATCCATCCCAATGTTGATGAGGTAATTAAAATATAAAATAAAAAACGTTCATAAAATAACAACTTTTACAAATGTAAAAAAGAAAAACAATATATTTGCATGTAACTTAAATTACACATTACATAAATCAGACAAATATAAGAATATGCTTGCTATGTAGGGATCAAATGGAAGACATCACAAACTTCCGGTTCTATTTTTAAATTAGTAAACAAAAAAAAACATGGTTTTTGCTGGTGTTTAACAATTGATTTCAACCTAGACGGCCAGTTCTAGTCTTTTAAAAATACACAAAGGATACAAGATTACTTATGAGGAATCCGTTTTTAACATCAAAATTGAGTAGGCGATTATTAATTCTTAAAATGTTAATCGCGTTAAATTAAATTTAGCGTTTGTTTATAAAATTTATTAGTCAAGAAATGCACCCTTGGTGTTACCAGTCAAATATATTTTTATCTTGAGTAACAGTTACTGGTACACATTTGTTAAAATTAGTAAAGAAATATTATTCCATATCTCGTGTTGAATTTATTCTATATTCACATGACAAATAATTCATAGCACAAATTCACAATAATCCAATAATATAAATTATGTGAAGTAACATTGACTTGCGTATTCAATAACTACCTTTATAGCGTATTATTAGCCTTGTTCTCGATTTTTTTCAAAACGAGGCTTCGAGCCTATTTTATGTTTCTGCATATGGCGAACGTAGACGTTTTATCCAATTTGACACTATGCCTGTGGTATAAACGATGAAAATCTACCAAAAATTTCAGGCAATATCATAAATAACTTTTTGGCCAAGCTTATAGCAAAAGAATCTGACATCAGAGCGAATAAATTTCACGTGGAAGACTTTTATTCTCGATGTTGAAGGTAAGTAGCCTACACGCTTACTTTAAACTTAACCAAAGCCCCTAACTAACCCATCTTACATCTGTTTCAAGTTTATGATTAATTTTATTTATTTATACTTATAAACAAGCTTATTAATTTGCATAGAACTGCAAATTAATAAATGTAGCTATTTTTTAAAATTAAAGTAGGCTCTTATTGTCTACATCTAGGGCCTATGACGCCTATGTATGGCCTATGACTTATATATATATATGTATATATATTATGACTGTTTTGACCTATCCTATGTTTGCGATCAATGTGGGCTGTGGGAAATGCCTGTGTAGATTTACGACTAGGCCTACCTGAAAGAATTTTTTTTTTTAGAAATAGGTTTATTTACTACTAAACTAAGCCTTATCCCAAAGACACACCCACAATTACAAAAATCTTTAATTTAATGTAATGATATCAGCTTCAGCCAAAATAAATACAATTCTTCACACGTTATTAATTTTGTTCTAAATTTTAAATTTTCAGCTAATATCTAGATCTAAATTCTAAAGTAAAATGGCTAATGTTACTCCAATGTCCAATACTAGAATGGTCCAGCCGAGGTATATGGAAACAATAAGGTGGGTTTTGCTTTTATTTGTAGGCTATACATGTGTATATATTTATTAGTTCTCATGGAAAACATGTCTAAATACAAAAAGTATATACACATTGTAAATTATTTTTAATAGTAAAAATATGATTAATCGACAGCGTCTGTTTGGATAGAATTCAAAGATGACAGGGCCTCGGACGACATTCTTCAATAAAACAAGGACGGCAACTGTGAAGCACCTGGGTTGGTAAGTTGTTTACTTATTATGCAATACTATCACTTAATATAATACATTTAGAAATATAAAACAGTATATAAATCTTGTTAATTACCGTATATTTATAAATAAAAATATTATTAATCGACAGCGTCTGGAAATAATTCTGAGATGACAGGGCCTCGGATGACATTCTTCAATAAAGCAAGGGCGGCAACTGTGAAGCACTTGGGTTAGTATGTTGTTTACTTATTATGCAATACTATTACTAAATACAAACAGTATATAAATCTTATAATTTTTTTATTTATAAATATATGATTTATCGACAGCGTCTGTTTGGAAATAATTAAAAGACACCGTCATGGCCTTGGTTGACATCATATCATATCATATCATATCATATCATATTTCATATCATATCATATCATATCATATCATATATATATATCATATCATATATATATATAAATCTCAAAAGGAATATGTATGTGGCTGGCTGGCTGGCTGGCTGGCTGGCTGGCTGGGTATGTACATACCGCATAATCTTTTTAAATACTGGACATAAAAACGTGAAATTTGCTACAAATATTCTTTGCGTTACGGCGGTGAACACTGTCAAGGTTTAAAAAAAATTAAAATGACCGCAGTGGTCAGTTTGGTCAAAAAACGCGAATAAAACACAACTTTTGATTCACATTGTCTTTGCCAGTACAACTTTTTATAGTTTTTCGTCACAAGGTTAGAAAAAAAAAGGATGCGCTGAGATTATTTTTATGACGTCATCAATCTTTGCGCATGGATTTTATAGCAATGAAGGGACATTTTTCATTCATGTTTAAATTGACGTCATCAAACTATGTGCATGGATTTTTATCTCAACTCAATGACGGGAACAAATTTTCTTCATGTTTAAATTGTCTACGTGCCGTAAACAACATAAATTCTTTACACTACCAATACTGTAGTTGATTTTCTTAATCTATCACTACTTTAATGTGAATACATGACTTAAAGCTAATTAATAATTTAAAACTTTACAAACATAGGACAAAGCAAATAGATATAGTATTTTTTTTTCTGTTTCGGGAAGTAATACCGACGCCTTATTAAGCATATTTAAACGCAGTGGTCCTGGTTACACTCTATATTTAAGCTTATAATTATATGGCGTCATCAAATTTTGCGTATTTATGCGTTTAAGAAGTTGTTTTAATTTGCGTCGTAATTTGTAGAATGCAATATTTAAATGGAAGACTATTGTTTATAACTCCATGGGTTATTTTATCCAGTTCCGAGAACTGGGCACCTTTAGGCTTATCGCCTTGGTAACGGCCATTGTTTAAATTACCGGGCAATGTTTAAATTACCGGGCAATGTTTATAATACCGGGCAATGTTTAAATTACCGGGCAATGTTTAAATTACCGTGCAATGTTTAAATTACCGGGTAATGTTTAAATTTCCGGGCAATGTTTAAATTACCGGGCAATGTTTATAATACCGGGCAATGTTTAAATTACCGGGTAATGTTTAAATTACCGGGCAATGTTTAAATTACCGGGCAATGTTTAAATTACCGGGCAATGTTTAAATTACCGGGCAATGTTTAAATTACCGGGCAATGTTTATATAACCGGGCAATGTTTAATTTGCCGGGCAATGTTCGAATTGCCGGAACTAATTTTTTAAAGTTTTAATTCGTGTCGTATACGTTTTTATAAACATTATTTCATATGGGTTTCATTTGTTATTGTTTTACATGTTGAATAGAAAATTTAATTCTAAGTTTGCTTCCAAAGCAACAATAAATAAATAAATAGCAAATAAACAAAAACAACACAACATAGGTCTGCGACTTAATGTTTGTCGTAAAAAAAATATATCAAACAATCATTAAAAAAAAAATAAAAGTACTGTCGAATGTTCTTTATCAATGAATAGAACAAAATATATTCATGTTTTAATTTGCGTCGTAATTTATAGCGGGCAATTTTGTAATTGTTATAATGGGTGATGAGTAATGATTTTAACGGGTAATTCATGTTGTAACGGGCAAATAAAAAATTACCTCACATTTAAATTCGTGTCGTAGGTCATGCGGGCAATCTCATTATAACTGCCTGAGTAGTTAGAGTGTATGTAAACATAACTTTTAGCCGGTTCGGAGGACCGGGCACATAACGGCTTGTATATATATAAATCTCAAAAGGAATATGTGGCTGGCTGGCTGGCTGGCTGGCTGGCTGGCTGGCTGGCTGGGTATGTACATACCGCATAATCTTTTTAAATACTGGACATAAAAACGTGAAATTTGCTACAAATATTCTTTGCGTTACGGCGGTGAACACTGTCAAGGTTTTAAAAAAATTAAAATGACCGCAGTGGTCAGTTTGGTCAAAAAACGCGAATAAAACGACATATTTTGGGTTCATGTTGAATTTGCCGTTCCAACTTTTTATAGTTTTTCGATCGATCGCGCTAAGAAAATAAAAAAAAGGATGGCGTTGAGATTTTTTTCAGGATGACGTCATCAAAGTTTGCGCAGGGATAGCTGGTTGTCTTTTTTTTTATGGCGTCATCGAATTTTGCGTATTCATTTAAAATAAACTTTGCTTCAACCTTTGCTAATGTACTTTATGAATGAATAGAACAAAATATATTCACGTTTTAATTTGCGTCGTAATTTATAGCGGGATATTTTTAAATTGTTATAATGGGTAATGATTAATGGTTTTAATGGGTATCTTACGTTGTATCTGGCAAATACAAAATTCCTTCACGTTTTTATTCGTGTTATATATGTCCACAGAATAGGTATAAAACAGAATGCGCAATCGCATTTTATTTCTGTTTTGGGCAGTAATACCGACGCCATACTAAGCTTATTTAAACGCAGCGGTCCTGGTTACACTCTATATTTATGCTTATTTAGCCTACAACGTCCTTTTCTTCAAATCTACAAGTTCGAACACCCAAAGCTAATATTTCAGGCAAAATGTGCATGAACGGTTGTGTAATAAACTACAACAATGATGCGAAAACGACTGATTATCGTAAAAAAGAGCATGTCAAACTGCATGGCTTTCCTGACTCCATGAAGGATAAACAACAGCATAAACAACCTCATATTAACTCATTATGAATTATATGCCTATTTCCCTTCATAAT
The DNA here is from genome assembly GCA_949126835.1 of Anisus vortex. Lineage (NCBI taxonomy): Eukaryota > Metazoa > Mollusca > Gastropoda > Planorbidae > Anisus > Anisus vortex. Next base: position 25,535,024 of record OX421507.1, read on the forward strand.
TTTAAAAGTTTATTTTGGTTTAAAAAGTATATATATTTATGTACCGGTAGCCGCAGCAATTTAGTTACCGGTACCGAGCTACGTCTAAGCCATTTTTTTTTCAAATCAGTACCGGGTAATAAATATTTTTACATCATATTGGCCTAATCATATAATGTTCAAAACAAAATGGGTAAATAAGTCAAATTTATATAAAAGTAAGCCTATAATGAAAGATAATGTAGGCCCTATATATATTGTATATATTTATGGCAGACGTAGATATCATTTCTCATTTTACTCTAGCGACCGCTGCATTGCGGAAAATGGTAACTTTTAGTGAGTGCGTATATAGGGATTGTGCATTCTGTTCTATACCTATTCTGTGTATACGTCTTATAAACTTTGTAGCGGGAATTTTTTCAATTGCCAGGCAATGTTTAAATTGCCGAGCTCAACGTTTTAAAGTTTTAATTTGTATCGTATACGTCTTATAAACTATGTAGCGGGAAATTTTTATATTGCCGGGCAATGTTTAAATTTGCCGGACCAACTTTTTAAAGTTTTAATTCATGTCGTATACGTTGTATAAACTATGATTCATATCGGTTTCAGTTGTTATTGTTTTTCCTGTTGAATTTAAAATTTAATTCTAAGTTTGCTTCCAAAGCAACAATAAACAAATAGCAAATAACACCAACAAAAACAAAAAAAAAAAATAAAAAAAAAAAAAAAAATTGATCTACGACTAATGTTGTAGCAAAAAATTATATCAAACAATCATTTTCGAATTAACAGTACTTTTTAAAAGACATGTGAGTTCTGTTTTACAGAAAGAGTTTAATTACCCAATAAACTCACAAAATTCGATCATAGTGGTCATACTTTGAGCAAGAAATAATAAAAAATTATTATTATTTGTTTTTCCTTTTTAGTTGTATATTGAATTGGTGTATAATAAAGTGTGCAAAACAAAAAAAAATTTAAAAAATACTGACCACAAAAAAAAAAATACTACTTTATGTATGTTGCAAAAACAAAACTAAAAAACTATAATGTGTCAAGCATATTCTAAAAAAAAGCCCGTTCGAAGAATCGGGCACATAACGGCTTGTATATATATAAATCTCAAAAGGAATATGTGGCTGGCCGGCTGGCTGGCTGGCTGGCTGGCTGGCTGGGTATGTACATACCGCATAATCTTTTTAAATACTGGACATAAAAACGTGAAATTTGCTACAAATATTCTTTGCGTTACGGCGGTGAACACTGTCAAGGTTTTAAAAAAATTAAAATGACCGCAGTGGTCAGTTTGGTCAAAAAACGCGAAAAAAACGACATATTTTGGGTTCATGTTAAAATTGCCGTTCCAACTTTTTATAGTTTTTCGATCGATCGCGCTAAAAAAATTAAAAAAAGGATGGCGTTGAGATTTTTTTGGGGATGACGTCATCAAAGTTTGCGCAGAGATAGCTTGCCGGCTTTTCGTTATGACGTCATCAAATTTTGCGTATTCATTTAAAATTAACTTTGCTTCAATGTTTGCTAATGTATTTTATGAATGAATAGAACAAAATATATTCACGTTTTAATTTGCGTCGTAATTTATAGCGGGATATTTTTAAATTGTTATAATGGGTAATGATTAATGGTTTTAATGGGTATCTTACGTTGTATCTGGCAAATAAAAAATTCCTTCATGTTTTTATTCATGTTGTATATGTCCAAAGAATAGGTATAAAACAGAATGCGCAATCGAATTATATTTCTGTTTTGAGCAATAATACCGACGCCATACTAAGCTTATTTAAACGCAGCGGTCCTGGTTACACTCTATATTTATGCTTATTTAGCCTACAACGTCCTTTTCTTCAAATCTACAAGTTCGAACACCCAAAGCTAATATTTCAGGAAAATGTGCATAAACGGTTGTGTAAAAAACTATCGTAAAAAAGAGCATGTCAAACTGCATGGCTTTCCTGACTCCATAAAGGATAAACAACAACATAAACAACCTCATATTAACTCATTATGAATTATATGCCTATTTCCCTTCATAATTTTAAAAGTTTTTTTTGGTTTAAAAAGTATATATATTTATGTACCGGTAGCCGCAGCAATTTAGTTACCGGTACCGAGCTACGTCAAAGCCATTTTTTTTCAAATCAGTACCGGATAATAAATATTTTTACATCATATTGGCCTAATCATATAATGTTCAAAACAAAATGGGTAATTAAGTCAAATTTATATAAAAGTAAGCCTATAATGAGAGATAATGTAGGCCCTATATATATTGTATATATTTATGGCAGACGTAGATATCATTTCTCATTTTACTATAGTAGGGTCTCTAGCGACCGCTGCATTGCGGAAAATGGTAACTTTAAGTGAGTGCGTATATAGGGATTGTGCATTCTGTTCTATACCTATTCTGTGTATACGTCTTATAAACTTTGTAGCGGGAAATTGTTCAATTGCCAGGCAATGTTTAAATTGCCGAGCTCAACGTTTAAAAGTTTTAATTTGTATCGTATACGTCTTATAAACTATGTAGCGGGAAATTTTTATATTGCCGGGCAATGTTTAAATTTGCCGGACCAACTTTTTAAAGTTTTAATTCATGTCGTATACGTTGTATAAACTATGATTCATATCGGTTTCAGTTGTTATTGTTTTTCCTGTTGAATTTAAAATTTAATTCTAAGTTTGCTTCCAAAGCAACAATAAATAAATAGCAAATAACACCAACGAAAACAAAAAAAAATTAAATATTGATCTACGACTAATGTTGTAGCAAAAAAAATATATCAAACAATCATTTTCGAATTAACAGTACTTTTTAAAAGACATGTGAGTTCTGTTTTACAGAAAGAGTTTAATTACCCAATAAACTCACAAAATTCGATCATAGTGGTCATACTTTGAGCAAGAAAAAAAAAATATATTATTATTTGTTTTTCCTTTTTAGTTGTATATTGAATTGGTGTATAATAAAGTGTGCAAAACAAAAATAAATTAAAAAAATACTGACCACAAAAAAAAAACATACTACTTTATGTATGTTGCAAAAACAAAACTAAAAAACTATAATGTGCCAAGCATATTCTTAAAAAAAGCCCGTTCGAAGAATCGGGCACATAACGGCTTGTATATATATAAATCTCAAAAGGAATATGTATGTGGCTGGCTGGCTGGCTGGCTGGGTATGTACATACCGCATAATCTTTTTAAATACTGGACATAAAAACGTGAAATTTGCTACAAATATTCTTTGCGTTACGGCGGTGAACACTGTCAAGGTTTTAAAAAAATTAAAATGACCGCAGTGGTCAGTTTGGTCAAAAAACGCGAATAAAACGACATATTTTGGGTTCATGTTGAATTTGCCGTTCCAACTTTTTATAGTTTTTCGATCAATCGCGCTAAAAAAATAAGACAAAAGGACGCGTAGAGATTATTTTCATATGACGTCATCAAAGTTTGCGCAGGGATAGCTGGTTGTCTTTTTTTTTATTGCGTCATCGAATTTTGCGTATTCATTTTAATTAACTTCGCTTCAACCTTTGCTAATGTACTTTATGAATGAATAGAACAAAATATATTCACGTTTTAATTTGCGTCGTAATTTATAGCGGGATATTTTTAAATTGTTATAATGAGTAATGATTAATGGTTTTAATGGGTATCTTACGTTGTATCTGGCAAATAAAAAATTCCTTCACGTTTTTATTCGTGTTGTATATGTCCACAGAATAGGTATAAAACAGAATGCGCAATCGCATTTTATTTCTGTTTTGGGCAGTAATACCGACGCCATACTAAGCTTATTTAAACGCAGCGGTCCTGGTTACACTCTATATTTATGCTTATTTAGCCTACAATGTATTTTTATTCAAATCTACAAGTTCGAACAAGCAGAGCGAATGTTTCAGGCTAAATGTGCATAAACGGTTGTGTAATAAACTACAACAATGATGCGAAAACGACTGATTATCGTAAAAAAAGAGCATGTCAAACTGCATGGCTTTCCTGACTCCATAAAGGATAAACAACAGCATAAACAACCTCATATTAACTCATTATGAATTATATGCCTATTTCCCTTCATAATTTTAAAAGTTTATTTTGGTTTAAAAAGTATATATATTTATGTACCGGTAGCCGTAGCAATTTAGTTACCGGTACTGAGCTACGTCTAAGCCATTTTTTTTTCAAATCAGTACCGGGTCGGGTAATAAATATTTTTACATCATATTGGCCTAATCATATAATGTTCAAAACAAAATGGGTAATTAAGTCAAATTTATATAAAAGTAAGCCTATAATAAAAGATAATGTAGGCCCTATATATATTGTATATATTTATGGCAGACGTAGATATCCTTTCTCATTTTACTATAGTAGCGTCTCTAGCGACCGCTGCATTGCGGAAAATGGTAACTTTTAGTGACTGCGTATATAGGGATTGTGCATTCTGTTCTATACCTATTCTGTGTATACGTCTTATAAACTTTGTAGCGGGAAATTTTTCAATTGCCAGGCAATGTTTAAATTGCCGAGCTCAACGTTTTAAAGTTTTAATTTATATCGTATACGTCTTATAAACTATGTAGCGGGAAATTTTTATGTTGCTGGGCAATGTTTAAATTTGCCGGACCAACTTTTAAAAGTTTTAATTCATGTCGTATACGTTGTCTAAACTATGATTCATATCGGTTTCAGTTGTTATTGTTTTTCCTGTTGAAGTTAAAATTTAATTCTAAGTTTGCTTCCAAAGCAACAATAAATAAAAAGCAAATAACACCAACAAAAACAAACAAAAAAAAAAAAATAATAAAAAAAAAAAAAAAATATTTATCTACGACTAATGTTGTAGCAAAAAAATATATCAAACAATCATTTTCGAATTAACAGTACTTTTTAAAAGACATGTGAGTTCTGTTTTATAGAAAGAGTTTAATTAACCAAAAAACTTACAAAATTCGATCATAGTGGTCATACTTTGAGCAAGAAATAAAAAAAAATTATTATTATTTGTTTTTCCTTTTTAGTTGTATATTGAATTGGTGTATAATAAAGTGTGCAAAACAAAAAATAAATTAAAAAAATACTGACCACAAAAAAAACATACTACTTTATGTATGTTGCAAAAACAAAACTAAAAAACTATAATGTGTCAAGCATATTCCAAAAAAAAAGCCCGTTCGAAGAATCGGGCACATATCGGCTTGTATATATATAAATCTCAAAAGGAATATGTGGCTGGCTGGCTGGGTATGTACATACCGCATAATCTTTTTAAATACTGGACATAAAAACGTGAAATTTGCTACAAATATTCTTTGCGTTACGGCGGTGAACACTGTCAAGGTTTTAAAAAAATTTAAATGACCGCAGTGGTCATTTTGGTCAAAAAACGCGAAAAAAACACAACTTTTGATTCACATTGTCTTTGCCAGTACAACTTTTTATAGTTTTTCGTCACAAAGTTAGAAAAAAAAAGGATGCGCTGAGATTATTTTTATGACGTCATCAATCTTTGCGCATGGATTTTATAGCGATGAAGAGACATTTTTCGTTCATGTTTAAATTGACGTCATCAAACTATGTGCATGGATTTTTATCTTAATGATGGGAACAAATTTTCTTCATGTTTAAATTTCCTACGTGCCGTAAAAAACATAAATTCTTTACACTACCAATACTGTAGTTGATTTTCTTAATCTATCACTACTTTAATACTTTACACCGTGAACACATGACTTAAAGCTAATTAATAATTTAAAACTTTACAAACATAGGACAAAGCAAATAGATTTTGCATTTTTTTTCTGTTTCGGGAAGTAATACCGACGCCTTACTAAGCTTATTTAAACGCAGTGGTCCTGGTTACACTCTATATTTAAGCTTATAATTATATGGCTGCAGCAAATTTTGCGTATTTATGCGTTTAAGAAGGGAACACAATTTTGTTTTAATTTGCGTCGTAATTTGTAGAATGCAATATTTAAATGGTTTAAGTTACCGGAAAAGACTATTGCTTATAACTCCATGGGTTATTTTATACAGTTCCGAGAACTGGGCACCTTTAGCCTTTTCGCCTTGGTAACGGCCATTGTTTAAATTACCGGGCAATGTTTAAATTACCGGGCAATGTTTATAATACCGGGCAATGTTTAAATTACCGGGCAATGTTTAAATTACCGGGCAATGTTTATAATACCAGGCAATGTTTAAATTACCGGGCAATGTTTAAATTACCGGGCAATGTTTAAATTACCGGGCAATGCTTAATTACCGGGCAATGTTTAAATTACCGGGCATTGTTTAAATTACCGGGCAATGTTTAATTACCGGGCAATGTTTAAATTAGCGGGCAATGTTTATAATACCGGGCAATGTTTAAATTACCGGGCAATGTTTATAATACCGGGCAATGTTTAAATTACCGGGCAATGTTTAAATTACCGGGCAATGTTTAAATTACCGGGCAATGTTTAATTACCGGGCAATGTTTAAATTACCGGGCAATGTTTATAATACCGGGCAATGTTTAAATTACCGGGCAATGTTTATATTACCGGGCAATGTTTAAATTACCGGGCAACGTTTATATTACCGGGCAATGTTTAATTTGCCGGGCAATGTTCAAATTGCCGGAACTAACTTTTTAAAGTTTTAATTCGTGTCGTATACGTTTTATAAACATTATTTCATATGGGTTTCATTTGTTATTGTTTTACATGTTGAATAGAAAATTTAATTATAAGTTTGCTTCCAAAGCAACAATAAATAAATAAATAGCAAATAAACAAAAACAACACAACATAGGTCTGCGACTTAATGTTTTTCGTAAAAAAAATATATCAAACAATCATTAAAAAAAATAAAAGTACTGTCGAATGTTCTTAATCAATGAATAGAACAAAATATATTCATGTTTTAATTTGCGTCGTAATTTATAGCGGTCAATTTTGTAATTGTTATAATGGGTGATGAGTAATGATTTTAACGGGTAATTCATGTTGTAGCGGGCTGTGAGGATTTAAAATATAGATAGTTGTTTTATGGGACAATTTTTATAATCTCTAACCCGGTGTTAATGTATGGAATAAACGAGTGACGTTTTACGATAGAAACAATGACGTAGGAGTTAGATTGAACGTTGCGTAGATTTGGTAGTAAAGACAGACGACCTTAGAATTTGGTAGTGGCTGGACGTGTTTTGGACTAGGCTATATAAACTGTGATATATTCGAATTCATCTTGTACATAAATTACATTAAATATTGAGTTCTCATTTCTACTAAAAGCCGGCAGTTTGTTCATTGTTTATTATTATATAATGTGATCTCCCTGAGAGTTGTATACATAGTAATTACAAAATAAAGGTCACATTATTTGGCGCCCAACTAAAATTTGGAAGCTCAAGGTGAATTCGGAAGCCCAATGTGGAATATTGAAAATCAACGGAGAATGTTGAAGGAGAATCAAGGTGAATATTATTGAAAATCAATTTGAAAGAAAGCCTACAATATATTGTGAAGCACAGCTTAAAGAATACCGCAAATGAACGTTTCTTACGACTAAAAGAAGACTAAAATTCATTGAGAAGAAATATCGACGAGAAAGAAAATTTGACGGTTTAACAGTATAGCATAGCACGTCTCGGAAATAAGCGCTACCAGTACATAACGGTGTACATGAAGATAGAAACGGAAGTTTATGTATGTTACCAAGCAAGTCGGTTAAAAAGGACACTAGAAAATTGGAAGTTGAAATGCGTCTCGGATACATTTTAAAAGTATCGAAAGTGGTAACAATTATTGAAACAATAGTGAAGCTGTGGTTAATAGGACAAGCTAAGTTTGTCAAGTGAAGAGATTAAAAAAGAATCTCCGTAGAACTAGTGAATGGTTCGAGAAAAGAAGAATACTTCAGAATAGTCACAGAACTAGAAGTCAGTGCAGTACAGTAGCAGAAGTCAAGTGAAATTGGAAGTAAAAAGAAACTTCAACAAAGTGAAAGGATTGTAATCCTTAAGGAATTAATGAACATACTTCGTGCTGAAAGAACCTGTGTGGTGGAGGATCATTTCGAGTTTGGAACCTGGATTCGGAGACGGAAGGAAAAGGAACGCGTTTATTAAGATAAATAAACTGGTGTATACGTTATGTTGTAGTATAGTATATGCCTAGATTTTTCTTGTGAAATCACTGGCATGTATTAGTTTCTTTTAGGAATTTTGTGTATACACTTATTGAAAAGTCCCTGTAAGTCAGGTTAGTTGAAAAAGACTTTTCATAAGTGTATATTACATAATATATGTTAGATTGTATAGTCTTGTATGCACAGTGTTATCATATTGTTTATATATTTGTCATAGTACATTTTTTGTGAATCTCGAGTCTCATCTACTATCTGTGGTGTTCTTATTTTTATATGTATTGATTATTATATTGATATTTATTTTATGAATATTGTAATATTGATTACATTTTAAATTATATTAGTTTGTTGTAGTTATATATATTAATTAAAAATGGAATGTCCCTCAATGGAGACATATGCGCTGTACATAAATTATGGTAAGGAGTTGGGATATACTGGTAAAGAGTTGGATGAGTGGGTGGAGAGAAAATGGAGAGATTATTTAGAGGCTAAAGAAAAAAATAATGAAAGAGAAGAAAGGGCTAAAGAAAAAGCTAGAGCTGATGAGATTGAGCTAGAGAGATTAAAACAAATTGATAAAGAAAAAGCTAGAGCTGATGAGATAGAGCTAGAGAGATTAAAACAAATTGAAAAAGAAAAAGATAGAGAGGAAAAGGAGAAAGATAGAATTTTTCAGTTAAAAAAGTTAGAATTAGAGGCTAAGAATAATACTGCAAATGTAAACATTGGAGTTACTAGACCTATTGTTGACCAGGAAATGGCTATTAGAAATAACATGTGCAGATTTACTTTCCAACTATTTAATGAAAAGGATGGTTCTATTGATACATTTCTAAAAAAATTTGAAATGGAAATGGAGAGACAAAATTTTTCTTCATGTTATTGGTCTGGACTACTGGGAAAATCCTTTACAGGAGATATTCCATCAAAAATTTGTATGGAACAATCAGATTATGCATCTGTCAAGGAACAATTGTTAAGACATTTTGGAAGTACAGAGGAGGCTTATAGAAAGAAATTTTTTGAAATGACTTTATCAAAGGAAGAAGATCCAAAAAGTTATTTTGACTCATTGACAAGTGCTATGGACAAATGGTTAAAATGTGCTAAAATAGAAAAATCATTTGAGGAACTGAAGAATTTTATTATTAGAGATAAGGCAATTAATTCACTCGATAAGACTCTCAAAGCATTCATTCAGGAGAGATCTCCCAAGACTATAGAAGAAATAGTTGACCTGATTAGGAACTATAAATTAGCTCATCCCATGGCACCTACTTCTAAAGGAGAGGATTACCAGGATATAATATGCTTTGCTAAAGGCAATGATAATTTTCAAAGAGGAAGACAATTATCAAGGAGCAAGATGAAGTGTGGTAATTGCGGAAGAAATAACCATGTTACTAAGGATTGTAAAGATAAGAGAGATAACACATTGACATGTTTTATATGTAAAAAGAAAGGACATATAGCAAGAAATTGCTTCAGAAGGTCAAGTTCTGCTGGAAACAATAATAATAATAATAGATCTCAGGGATATACACAACAAAGAGATCACAACTCCAGATTTAATCAAAACAGGAATCATTGTGGAGCTGTGTTATCAAGAAGCAAAGGAATAAAGTTTTTTCCAGGATATGTGGGATTAATACCAGTTTTCGCAGTTCGTGACACGGGAGCCTCTGTCATTGCAATAAACAGCAAATATGTTCAGTCAAATCAATACACTGGTGAGGTAGCAGATTGTACATCATTTGATGGAAGAGTGATTAAATTGAGGTTGGCCTACATTGATATTAGGACACCATATATTACAGGTAGAGTACTGGCTCATGTTATAAATGATGCACCAATTGATTTAATTATTGGAAATGTTGAATCAGTTAAAGAATGTACTAGAGAGGAAATAGAAACATGGGAATTTAATAATAAGCAAGCACAATGTAATGTGATTAATGAATGTAAAGCAAGCAATACTGAAGAAAGTCAGACAATGGTGAATAATGAAAAAGACACATCAGCTGATAGTGAATCATTACTGAATGAAAACTTTAATTTGGAAAAATTCAAAAAGGAACAAAGAGAGGATACTACATTGAATAGACTATTCAAATCTACAGAGAAAGGAAATATTAATAAAAATAGTGTATGCAAGGTGAAAAATGATACACAACTATTAGTCAGAAAGATACTCATAAATGGCAGACAAGTGGAACAAATAGTGGTACCATATAAATATAGAACAGAAATAATGACTAATGCTCATTCTATACCATTGGCTGGTCATATGGGAGTTGGCAAAACCAAAAACAGAATAATACAACATTACTTTTGGCCTAAAATGTCAAAAGAGGTGAAAAGATTTGTTAAACAATGCAAAGTGTGTCAGATGAAAGGATCTGGAAGTAATTTTACCAAAGCACCAATACAAAAAGGAGTGACTGCAACTAGACCATTTCAGAAGGTAGCCATAGATATCATTGGTTTGATGCCCATTATGTCTAACAGAGGACATAGATATATTCTTACATTGATTGATATATGTTCAAGGTATGCAGAGGCATAAAAATTAAAGAAAATTGAATCTACAGATATAGTGCAAGCATTATATTTAATATTTACTAGAATTGGATTTCCTGAAGAGATAATATCAGATAGAGGAACTCAATTTACATCAAAATTGACTAAGGAATTTATGGAAACATTTGGAATAAAGCAGAAGTTTACAACACCCTATCATCCACAATGTAATGGAATGTGTGAGAGATTTAATAAAACTCTCAAGGAAATGTTGTCAAAAGTTAGTAATGAGGATCCAAAGAATTGGGATTTGACAATTCCATCAATTTTATTTGCATATAGAGAAACTACTCATGATGGTACAGGTTTTTCACCATTTCAATTGATATATGGAAATAATCCAAGAAATCCACTTAGTATTCTTAAAGAACCATTGGTAGGTACTAGTGAAAACAAGGAAATGACTAATTATGAGTTAGTTACAAATAAGAAACAACAATTAGAAATTGCTTTGGAAGAGGCTAGAAAGAATTCAGACAATAATAAGGAAAAGAATATAAATAGAGTAAATCAGGATAGGAAACTAAGAACTTTGGAACCAGGAGATAAAGCTTTGCTAAAATTAAAAAATCAAAATAACAAACTATTTACTGAATGGCTAGGGCCATATGATGTGGTTAGAAAGGTCACAGATGTGGATTATGAGATAAGAATTAAGGATCAACTTAAAGTTTTTCATATTAATAATTTAAAAAAGTATAATGATCAATCAGTAGAAAGCAATATATGCTGTAGTATAATATCAGAAGAAATTAAAGAGGATATTGAAGAAATAGCAACAGTGAATACACAGGGTCAGCAAACATATAAAGATGTGAATTTAGAGAAATTGACACATGAACAGGCATATGAGATGGCAAAAATAATACACAGGCATAAGGGTATATTTTCTGATTTGCCTGGTAAGACCAATGTCATACAACATGACATTATTGTAACAGATGATAAGCCGGTGAGACTAAAACCATACACAATCCCTATTCATTTGAGGGATAACTTGCAAAAAGAGATAGATGAGCTTGTGAGTATGGGGTTGATAGAGCCATCCAATTCAGCATATGCATCTCCAATAGTATTAGTTAAGAAAAAAGATAAAACTATAAGGTTGTGTGTGGACTATAGGAAGCTGAATAATGTTACTCTCTTTGACCCATATCCTATGAACAATGCTGAAGATATTATGGCTCAGCTATCCAATGCAACTATTTTTTCTAAATTGGATATGGCTAAAGGGTACTATCAAGTAGGTTTAACTGATAGAGCTAAACCATTTACAAGTTTTGTTACTCCATTGGGGTTATATCAATGGAAGGTGATGAGTTTTGGGTTGGTGAATGCTCCTGCAACTTTTAACAGGATGATGGGTATGATTCTAGGACATAGGAAGGATACGATATTTTATTTGGATGACATATGTGTTTTTAATAATACTTTGGAAAATCATTTAAAAAGTCTTAATGATATCTTTGAAATTATAGAAAAACATAATTTGACAATTAAACCTAACAAATTAGAAATAGGCATGAAAGAAATTACTTTTTTGGGACACAAGATATCCAATAACACCATTAAGCCATTGGAGGAGAATATTACTAAAATCCTTAAAATTGACATTCCAAGAAATAAAAAAGAAGTGAGGAGTCTTCTAGGTGTATGTAATTTTTATAGGAAATTTATTCCTAATTTTTCAGAGATGGTAGCTCCATTGACTGAACTTATTAAAAAGAAAAGCCCAATTAAAATAATTTGGTCTCAGGAGTGTGAAATGGCATTAAATAGGATAAAGGTTGCTTTTTCTGGACAACCTATATTAAGACTACCAGACATTAAAAAAAGATTTGTGGTTTTGACTGATGCAAGTTTGGTTGGTTTGGGAGGAATTTTGGGACAATATCATGACAATGTCTTACACCCGATTCAGTATATTAGCAGGAAATTAAGTGAGGCTGAGGTTAGGTATGCAACAGTAGAACGGGAAGCTCTTGGTATGGTTTGGTGTATTACTAAATTGGCAAGGTACTTGATGGGTACAAAGTTTGTTCTTATGACTGACCATAAGCCTTTGTCCTTTATAAATCAGAACAAGCTAAACAATAGTAGGATAGCAAGATGGTCACTTATCCTGCAGGCATACAGTTTTACTGTGGAAAATATACCTGGGGTGGATAATATATTGGCTGATTTGTTGTCTAGATGTGGTGTTTAAGGTGTGTTGTTTGATACGTAATCACCAGTTTGGAACGCGGTTAAAAATTATTTGTCATGTAAATATAAAGTATAGATACGGTGTTAATGAAATATTGATTTTTTCCAAAGGTTCTGGACGAGAAATGGTTCTACAACGGAAGCACGGTGATTCAAGCACAACGTACCATTTGTAAGTGAGAGATGTTCTATCACGTCCTCACATTATCGTGAACGGTTTTTATGGACACCATATCAAACGCAAACATGAAGACATCATATGAAGAGTACATTTATGGTGCTGACATGGAATCGAGGTCTTGTCATCGCTATATCAAGGTATATTGACATTATCAACATGGAATCGAGGTCATGTCATCGCTATATCAAGGTATATTGACATTATCAACATGGAATCGAGGTCTTGTCATCGCTATATCAAGGTATATTGACATTATCAACATGGAATCGAGGTCTTGTCATCGCTATATCAAGGTATATTGACATTATAAACATGGAATCGAGGTCATGTCATCGCTATATCAAGGTATATTGACATAATCAACATAGAATCAAGGTCATGTCGTTGCATGATTAAGGTACATTTACATTGTCAACGCGGAATGAAGGTCATGACATCAACATATGGAGGAATCAACAGATCAACACGTTATTGATAACATTATACATTTTTTTTGGTTTATGACCAATTCAACACTATATTGCTTACAGACAGACAGCTCGTGGTTAAGTATTCAATGGTAAATTCTTGAGATGTATCTGTGAACAATGCATTGTAATTATTGTTGTGACATTATTGGAACTATTTTATCAAGGTGTTGAAACTCTACAGGATGGATAATCTACAAAGGACTTAGGAAATAATCAATGAATGTGTTGTTGGACGTTCAGAAGAGGAAGGTTGCAATGATATTACATGGACCAGTATGAACTGTTATGTTTTCGGATTTGATGATATTTATACTATTGGTTTGTGTATTTCATCAATACAGGACAGGATATACTGGGGAACCTTATGGACCTATATGTATTATATGTATTATGGACCTATTAGTGAAAGTTATTAGTTAACATATATTGATGAATACGTTGGTTTTGTTATATGTTATTAATTTGTGTTGCATAACATGTTTTAATATAAATTGGGATAATTGTCATTTTTCATATAGTTCTAATTATTGAAGAGATATATATTTTATCAAAGTATTTGACGGAGATAAGAATTTTTTTTATATAGAAATTTGTATGACAAATTTAAAGGGTCGATGGGGGAATGTGAGGATTTAAAATATAGATAGTTGTTTTATGGGACAATTTTTATAATCTCTAACCCGGTGTTAATGTATGGAATAAACGAGTGACGTTTTACGATAGAAACAATGACGTAGGAGTTAGATTGAACGTAGCGTAGATTTGGTAGTAAAGACAGACGACCTTAGAATTTGGTAGTGGCTGGACGTGTTTTGGACTAGGCTATATAAACTGTGATATATTCGAATTCATCTTGTACATAAATTACATTAAATATTGAGTTCTCATTTCTACTAAAAGCCGGCAGTTTGTTCATTGTTTATTATTATATAATGTGATCTCCCTGAGAGTTGTATACATAGTAATTACAAAATAACGGTCACACGGGCAAATAAAAAATTACCTCACGTTTAAATTCGTGTCGTAGGTCATGCGGGCAATCTCATTATAACTGCCTGAGTAGTTAGAGTGTATGTAAACATAACTTTTAGCCGGTTCGGAGGACCGGGCACATAACGGCTTGTATATATATAAATCTCAAAAGGAATATGTGGCTGGCTGGCTGGGTATGTACATACCGCATAATCTTTTTAAATACTGGACATAAAAACGTGAAATTTGCTACAAATATTCTTTGCGTTACGGCGGTGAACACTGTCAAGGTTTAAAAAAAATTAAAATGACCGCAGTGGTCAGTTTGGTCAAAAAACGCGAAAAAAACACAACTTTTGATTCACATTGTCTTTGCCAGTACAACTTTTTATAGTTTTTCGTCACAAAGTTAGAAAAAAAAGGAAGCGCTGAGATTATTTTTATATGACGTCATCAAAGTTTGCGCATGGATTTTTTAGCAATAAAGGGACATTTTTCCTTCATGTTTAAATTGACGTCATCAAACTATGTGCATGGATTTTTATCTCAACTCAGTGACGGAACAAATTTTCTTGATGTTTAAATTGCCTACGTGCCGTAAACAACATAAATTCTTTACACTACCAATACTGTAGTTGATTTTCTTAATATATCACTACTTTAATACTTTACACTGTGAATACATGACTTAAAGCTAATTAATAATTTAAAACTTTACAAACATAGGACAAAGCAAATAGATTTAGCATTTTTTTTCTGTTTCGGGAAGTAATACCGACGCATTACTAAGCTTATTTAAACGCAGTGGTCCTGGTTACACTCTATATTTAACCTTTTAATTATATGGCGTCATCAAATTTGCGTATTTATGCGTTTAAGAAGGGAACAAAATTTTGTTTTAATTTGCGTCGTAATTTGTAGAATGCAATATTTAAATGGTTCAAGTTACCGGAAAATACTTTATCCCCGCTTAAGACTATTGCTTATAACTCCATGGGTTATTTTATCCAGTTCCGAGAACTGGGGACCTTTAAGCTTATCGCCTTGGTAACGGCCATTGTTTAAATTACCGGGCAATGTTTAAATTACCGGGCAATGTTTATAATACCAGGCATTGTTTAAATTACCGGGCAATGTTTAAATTACCGGGCAATGTTTATAATACCGGGCAATGTTTAAATTACCGGGCAATGTTTAAATTACCGGGCAATGTTTAAATTACCGGGCAATGCTTAATTACCGGGCAATGTTTAAATTACCGGGCAATGTTTAAATTACCGGGCAATGTTTAATTACCGGGCAATGTTTAAATTACCGGGCAATGTTTATAATACCGGGCAATGTTTAAATTACCGGGCAATGTTTAAATTACCGGGCAATGTTTATATTACCGGGCAATGTTTAATTTGCCGGCCAATGTTCAAATTGCCGGAACTAACTTTTTAAAGTTTTAATTCGTGTCGTATACGTTTTATAAACATTATTTCATATGGGTTTCATTTGTTGTTTTTTTACATGTTGAATAGAAAATTTAATTCTAAGTTTGCTTCCAAAGCAACAATAAATAAATAAATAGCAAATAAACAAAAACAACACAACATAGGTCTGCGACTTAATGTTTGTCGTAAAAAAAATATATCAAACAATCATTAAAAAAAATAAAAGTACTGTCGAATGTTCTTAATCAATGAATAGAACAAAATATATTCATGTTTTAATTTGCGTCGTAATTTATAGCGGTCAATTTTGTAATTGTTATAATGGGTGATGAGTAATGATTTTAACGGGTAATTCTTGTTGTAGCGGGCAAATAAAAAATTACCTCACGTTTAAATTCGTGTCGTAGGTCATGCGGGCAATCTCATTATAACTGCCTGAGTAGTTAGAGTGTATGTAAACATAACTTTTAGCCGGTTCGGAGGACCGGGCACATAACGGCTTGTATATATATAAATCTCAAAAGGAATATGTGGCTGGCTGGCTGGGTATGTACATACCGCATAATCTTTTTAAATACTGGACATAAAAACGTGAAATTTGCTACAAATATTCTTTGCGTTACGGCGGTGAACACTGTCAAGGTTTTAAAAAAAATAAAATGACCGCAGTGGTCAGTTTGGTCAAAAAACGCGAAAAAAACGACATATTTTGGGTTCATGTTGAATTTGTCGTTCCAACTTTTTTTTTTTTTTCGATCGATCGCGCTAAGAAAATAAAAAGAAGGATGGCGTTGAGATTTTTTTCAGGATGACGTCATCAAAGTTTGCGCAGTTAGAGCTGGTTGTATTTTTTTTTTATGGCGTCATTGAATTTTGCGTATTCATTTTAATTAACTTCGCTTCAACCTTTGCTAATGTACTTTATGAATGAATAGAACAAAATATATTCACGTTTTAATTTGCGTCGTAATTTATAGCGGGATATTTTTAAATTGTTATAATGGGTAATGATTAATGGTTTTAATGGGTATCTTACGTTGTAACTGGCAAATAAAAAATTCCTTCACGTTTTTATTCGTGTTGTATATGTCCACAGGTATAAAACAGAATGCGCAATCGCATTTTATTTCTGTTTTGGGCAGTAATACCTACGCCATACTAAGCTTATTTAAACGCAGCGGTCCTGTTTACACTCTATATTTATGCTTATTTAGCCTACAACGTCCTTTTCTTCAAATCTACAAGTTCGAACACCCAAAGCTAATATTTCAGGCAAAATGTGCATGAACGGTTGTGTAATAAACTACAACAATGAAAACGAAAACGACTGATTATCGAAAAAAAGAGCATGTCAAACTGCATGGCTTTCCTGACTCCATAAAGGATAAACAACAGCATAAACAACTTCATATTAACTCATTATGAATTATATGCCTATTTCCCTTCATAATTTTAAAAGTTTATTTTGGTTTAAAAAGTATATATATTTATGTACCGGTAGCCGTAGCAATTTAGTTACCGGTACTGAGCTACGTCTAAGCCATTTTTTTTTTCAAATCAGTACCGGGTAATAAATATTTTTACATCATATTGGCCTAATCATATAATGTTCAAAACAAAATGGGTAATTAAGTCAAATTTATATAAAAGTAAGCCTATAATGAAAGATAATGTAGGCCCTATTTATACTGTATATATTTATGGCAGACGTAGATATCATTTCTCATTTTACTATAGTAGCGTCTCTAGCGACCGCTGCATTGCGGAAAATGGTAACTTTTAGTGAGTGCGTATATAGGGATTGTGCATTCTGTTCTATACCTATTCTGTGTATACGTCTTATAAACTTTGTAGCGGGAAATTTTTCAATTGCCAGGCAATGTTTAAATTGCCGAGCTCAACGTTTTAAAGTTTTAATTTGTATCGTATACGTCTTATAAACTATGTAGCGGGAAATTTTTATATTGCCGGGCAAAGTTTAAATTTGCCGGAACAACTTTTTAAAGTTTTAATTCATGTCGTATACGTTGTATAAACTATGATTCATATCGGTTTCAGTTGTTATTGTTTTTCCTGTTGAATTTAAAATTTAATTTTTAGTTTGCTTCCAAAGCAACAATAAATAAATAGCAAATAACACCAACAAAAAAAAAAAAAAAAAAAAAAAAAAAATTGATCTACGACTAATGTTGTAGCAAAAAAATATATCAAACAATCATTTTCGAATTAACAGTACTTTTTAAAAGACATGTGAGTTCTGTTTTACAGAAAGAGTTTAATTACCCAATAAACTCACAAAATTCAATCATAGTGGTCATACTTTGAGCAAGAAATAAAAAAAAAAATTATTATTATTTGTTTTTCCTTTTTAGTTGTATATTGAATTGGTGTATAATAAAGTGTGCAAAACAAAAATAAATTAAAAAAATACTGACCACATAATAATAAATAATAAATGCTGATTATGCCTGTAACTTAAGGCCTATATTAATATTTGTAGTAAATTAAAGGCAGACAAATAATCCTAAACTTATTTTTATAATTTAATATTATTTATGTTAAAATCATATCTAATACATACGCATACATTGCAAATATATATATGCATCATTACATATATATCTATGGTTATAGGCCTATATTACGCCATGTTATATTAAAATCATGTTATACATACGCATACATAGCAAATCAAATATATATATATGAATCTTTACATATATATATATATATATATATATATATATATATATATATATATATATATATATATATATTATTATAGTTATAGGCCTGCCTGTATTATACCATTCATATAGGCCTAATATTATTTATTATTCTATATTTCATATAAATACATACCCGGTACATTATACAAATATATATGTAGGCCTATTATTATTATAGATTATAATATATTGTATAATATTATAGGACTAGCCGCTAGGTACTTTGATAAAAAATTCAAATTAGAGCTATGTTTAATAATTATATTCATTGTATAGAGATTCTTTTACCAGCTTTCCAATGATACTAAGTTTGTGAAGATATCTTTACTAGAACAAAAGTTATGAATAAAAAACAAGGTCTTATATAACCATTGTAATTAATTTTTAAAATTGTGACCGAAAATGTCAAAAATTCTCACTTTAATGCTCATAACTTTAAAAATGGTAAAGATAATTTGATGAAATTTTCAGAGTTTACATATAATTCATTCTGCTTAAAGAATATAATGTTTATTATGATTTATTAAATGAATTTTTTTTTTTAATATTAGTAAAGGAGCAGTGGTCACACAAAAAATGATAAACGACTAGTGTCGAGACAGATCAAAAACATTTTATTTTGATTTCTAAAGCATTTAACTGTTTCAAAACATTTGCACATCAATTTTAAAATATTAAATACTAAATTACTATCAATATAAATATTTCAGAGTTAAAGTGACATGAAAAAATTTAATTTATATTAAAAATTAGCTATAAATATTAATAAAATGAGAAAGTATTAAACTCAATTATTTGCATAGCCTACTACACTCATTCAACTATATATTCACCAAACGAATACATTATAAACAAGGTAATATTAATTCATTTTAAACAAAAATTCTTGTTTATTTATATTGTGAGGAGCTTTCACTATTTAGTCATTCAGATAACCACATCTCTGAAAATGAAAAAGATAAAAAAAAATTGTGAAAATGTAACGAAGTTAAAGTAATTTTATTAAGAAATCTGAAAAGGATAAAATTCTGACAAACAATGTAAGTTTAAGTATTTAACAAATTCAAATAGATCTTCTGTCAAACAGGCTGCAGAGCTGTTAAATCTCTTGCTGTGCAATCCTGATTTTAGAATGTCTCCCACAGGTGCCGAGATAACAATTGAAAACCTTGAACAGCATCTTTTGAACACATGTCACAGAAGACACTCAGAGAAAAAATTATAGTAATAAGATGTAATGTTTTTATACTTTATATAATACAACACTAGCACTAACAAACATTTCATCAAATGGAGTGATGGTCCCATCCGCTCATGCTATGTCTTGTTCCAGGCAAATTTGAAATTCCTCTTCATGTAACCAGCTGTTGGTGACAAATATATTGATTTGTATTTTATTAACTGATATTATTTGTATTTTAAAATAAACAACTTACTATTCCAGGTGCTTTTACTGTGTACTTTCTTGTTTTATTGAATAACAAGCCGTTATGTGCCCGGTCCTCCGAACCGGCTAAAAGTTATGTTTACATACACTCTAACTACTCAGGCAGTTATAATGAGATTGCCCGCATGACCTACGACACGAATTTAAACTTGAGGTAATTTTTTATTTGCCCGCTACAACATGAATTACCCGTTAAAATCATTACTCATCACCCATTATAACAATTACAAAATTGCCCGCTATAAATTACGACGCAAATTAAAACGTGAATATATTTTGTTCTATTCATTGATAAAGAACATTCGACAGTACTTTTATAAAAAAAAAATGATTGTTTGATATATTTTTTTACGACAAACATTAAGTCGCAGACCTATGTTGTGTTGTTTTTGTTATTTGCTATTTATTTTTTTATTGTTGCTTTGGAAGCAAACTTAGAATTAATTTTTCTATTCAACATGTAAAACAATAACAAATGAAACCAATAAGAAACAAAGAAGAAACTTTAAAAAAAAAATTGTGTTCAATGTAATCGCATAACGATCTTTTACATACACTTTATCTACCCATGGAGTTATAATGAGATTGCCCGCTACACAGTTAATATATACGGCAATTAATAAAACCCTGCCCGTTAAAAAGTTTATCGATGTATACGTCACAAATTTAAATGTGAATGACATTTTGTACGCCCGCTACAACCGAAACGAACTGAAACGTGAAATATTTCCCGCTAGAAACAAATTGAAACGTGAAATATTTCCCGCTAGAAAGATTTTAATGCGTATACGCCCGCTTCAAACTAATTGAAAAAGCTAAAAGTTATGTTTACATACACTCTTACTACTCAAGCAGTTATAATGAGATTGCACGCAACAACTACAAAGTTTATATTTCGTATACGACACGAATTAAAACGTGAATATATTTTGTTCTATTCATTCATAAAATACATTAGCAAACATTGAAGCAAAGTTAATTTTAAATGAATACGCAAAATTTGATGACGTCATAACGAAAAGCCGGCTAGCTATCTCTGCGCAAACTTTGATGACGTCATCCTAAAAAAAATCTCAACGCCATCCTTTTTTTAATTTTTTTAGCGCGATCGATCGAAAAACTATAAAAAGTTGGAACGGCAATTTTAACATGAACCCAAAATATGTCGTTTTATTCGCGTTTTTTGACCAAACTGACCACTGCGGTCATTTAAATTTTTTTAAAACCTTGACAGTGTTCACCGCCGTAACGCAAAGAATATTTGTAGCAAATTTCAAGTTTTTATGTCCAGTATTTAAAAAGATTATGCGGTATGTACATACCCAGCCAGCCAGCCACATACATACATATTCCTTTTGAGATTTATATATATAAAAGCCGTTATGTGCCCGGTCCTCCGAACCGGCTAAAAATTATGTTTACATACACTCTAACTACTCAGGCAGTTATAATGAGATTGCCCGCATGACCTACGACACGAATTTAAACGTGAGGTAATTTTTTATGTGCCCGCTACAACATGAATTACCCGTTAAAATCATTACTCATCACCCATTATAACCATTACAAAATTGCCCGCTATAAATTACGACGCAAATTAAAACATGAATATATTTTGTTCTATTCATTGATTAAGAACATTCGACAGTACTTTTTTTTTTTTTAATGATTGTTTGATTTTTTTTTTTACGACAAACATTAAGTCGCAGACCTATGTTGTGTTGTTTTTGTTTATTTGCTATTTATTTATTTATTGTTGCTTTGGAAGCAAACTTAGAATTAAATTTTCTATTCAACATGTAAAACAATAACAAATGAAACCCTTATGAAATAATGTTTATAAAACGTATACGACACGAATTAAAACTGTAAAAATTTAGTTCCGGCAGTTTGAACATTGCCCGGCAAATTAAACATTGCCCGGTAATTTAAACATTGCGCGGTAATTTAAACATTGCCCGGTATTATAAACATTGCCCGGTATTATAAACATTGCCCGGTAATTTAAACATTGCCCGGTAATTTAAACATTGCCCGGTAATTTAAACATTGCCCGGTATTATAAACATTGCCCGGTATTATAAACATTGCCCGGTAATTTAAACATTGCCCGGTAATTTAAACATTGCCCGGTATTATAAACATTGCCCGGTATTATAAACATTGCCCGGTAATTTAAACATTGCCCGGTAATTTAAACAATGGCCGTTACCTAGGCGATAAGCCTAAAGGTGCCCAGTTCTCGGAACTGGATAAAATAACCCATGGAGTTATAAACAATAGTCTTAAGCGGGGATAAAGTATTTTCCGGTAACTTATACCATTTAAATATTGCATTCCACAAATAACGACGCAAATTAAAACAAAATTTTGTTCCCTTCTTAAACGCATAAATACGCAAAATTTGATGACGCCATATAATTATAAGCTTAAATATAGAGTGTAACCAGGACCACTGCGTTTAAATAAGCTTAGTAAGGCGTCGGTATTACTTCCCGAAACAGAAAAAAAAATGCTAAATCTATTTGCTTTGTCCTATGTTTGTAAAGTTTTAAATTATTAGTTAGCTTTAAGTCATGTATTCACAGTGTAAAGTATTAAAGTAGTGATAGATTAAGAAAATCAACTACAGTATTGGTAGTGTAAAGAATTTATGTTGTTTACGGCACGTAGGCAATTAAAACATGAAGAAAATTTGTTCCCATCATTGAGATAAAAATCCATGCACATAGTTTGATGACGTCAATTTAAACATGAATGAAAAATGTCCCTTCATCGCTAAAAAATCCATGCGCAAACTTTGATGACGTCATAAAAATAATCTCAGCGCATCCTTTTTTTTTCTAACTTTGTGACGAAAAACTATAAAAAGTTGTACTGGCTAAGACAATGTGAATCAAAAGTTGTGTTTTTTTCGCGTTTTTTGACCAAACTGACCATTGCGGTCATTTTAATTTTTTTAAAACCTTGACAGTGTTCACCGCCGTAACGCAAAGAATATTTGTAGCAAATTTCACGTTTTTATGTCCAGTATTTAAAAAGATTATGCGGTATGTACATACCCAGCCAGCCAGCCAGCCACATACATACATATTCCTTTTGAGATTTATATATATACAAGCCGTTATGTGCCCGATTCTTCGAACGGGCTTTTTTTTATAATATGCTTGAGACGTTATAGTTTTTTAGTTTTGTTTTTGCAACATACATAAAGTAGTATGTTTTTTTTTTTGTGGTCAGTATTTTTTTAATTTATTTTTGTTTTGCACACTTTATTATACACCAATTCAATATACAACTAAAAAGGAAAAACAAATAATAATAATTTTTTTTTTTATTTCTTGCTCAAAGTATGACCACTATGATTGAATTTTGTGAGTTTATTGGGTAATTAAACTCTTTCTGTAAAACAGAACTCACATGTCTTTTAAAAAGTACTGTTAATTCGAAAATGATTGTTTGATATATTTTTTTGCTACAACATTAGTCGTAGATCAATTTTTTTTTTTTTTTTGTTTTTTTTTTTTTTTTGGTTGGTGTTATTTGCTATTTATTTATTGTTGCTTTGGAAGCAAACTAAAAATTAAATTTTAAATTCAACAGGAAAAACAATAACAACTGAAACCGATATGAATCATAGTTTATACAACGTATACGACATGAATTAAAACTTTAAAAAGTTGGTCCGGCAAATTTAAACATTGCCCGGCAATATAAAAATTTCCCGCTACATAGTTTATAAGACGTATACGATACAAATTAAAACTTTAAAACGTTGAGCTCGGCAATTTAAACATTGCCTGGCAATTGAAAAATTTCCCGCTACAAAGTTTATAAGACGTATACACAGAATAGGTATAGAACAGAATGCACAATCCCTATATACGCACTCACTAAAAGTTACCATTTTCCGCAATGCAGCGGTCGCTAGAGACGCTACTATAGTAAAATGAGAAATGATATCTACGTCTGCCATAAATATATACAGTATAAATAGGGCCTACATTATCTTTCATTATAGGCTTACTTTTATATAAATTTGACTTAATTACCCATTTTGTTTTGAACATTATATGATTAGGCCAATATGATGTAAAAATATTTATTACCCGGTACTGATTTGAAAAAAAAAATGGCTTAGACGTAGCTCAGTACCGGTAACTAAATTGCTACGGCTACCGGTACATAAATATATATACTTTTTAAACCAAAATAAACTTTTAAAATTATGAAGGGAAATAGGCATATAATTCATAATGAGTTAATATGAAGTTGTTTATGCTGTTGTTTATCCTTTATGGAGTCAGGAAAGCCATGCAGTTTGACATACTCTTTTTTTCGATAATCAGTCGTTTTCGTTTTCATTGTTGTAGTTTATTACACAACCGTTCATGCACATTTTGCCTGAAATATTAGCTTTGGGTGTTCGAACTTGTAGATTTGAAGAAAAGGACGTTGTAGGCTAAATAAGCATAAATATAGAGTGTAAACAGGACCGCTGCGTTTAAATAAGCTTAGTATGGCGTAGGTATTACTGCCCAAAACAGAAATAAAATGCGATTGCGCATTCTGTTTTATACCTGTGGACATATACAACACGAATAAAAACGTGAAGGAATTTTTTATTTGCCAGTTACAACGTAAGATACCCATTAAAACCATTAATCATTACCCATTATAACAATTTAAAAATATCCCGCTATAAATTACGACGCAAATTAAAACGTGAATATATTTTGTTCTATTCATTCATAAAGTACATTAGCAAAGGTTGAAGCGAAGTTAATTAAAATGAATACGCAAATATCGATGACGCCATAAAAAAAAAATACAACCAGCTCTAACTGCGCAAACTTTGATGACGTCATCCTGAAAAAAATCTCAACGCCATCCTTCTTTTTATTTTCTTAGCGCGATCGATCGAAAAAAAATAAAAAGTTGGAACGACAAATTCAACATGAACCCAAAATATGTCGTTTTTTTCGCGTTTTTTGACCAAACTGACCACTGCGGTCATTTTATTTTTTTTAAAACCTTGACAGTGTTCACCGCCGTAACGCAAAGAATATTTGTAGCAAATTTCACGTTTTTCTGTCCAGTATTTAAAAAGATTATGCGGTATGTACATACCCAGCCAGCCAGCCAGCCAGCCACATATTCCTTTTGAGATTTATATATATACAAGCCGTTATGTGCCCGGTCCTCCGAACCGGCTAAAAGTTATGTTTACATACACTCTAACTACTCAGGCAGTTATAATGAGATTGCCCGCATGACCTACGACACAAATTTAAACGTGAGGTAATTTTTTATTTGCCCGCTACAACAAGAATTACCCGTTAAAATCATTACTCATCACCCATTATAACAATTACAAAATTGACCGCTATAAATTACGACGCAAATTAAAACATGAATATATTTTGTTCTATTCATTGATTAAGAACATTCGACAGTACTTTTATTTTTTTTAATGATTGTTTGATATATTTTTTTTACGACAAACATTAAGTCGCAGACCTATGTTGTGTTGTTTTTGTTTATTTGCTATTTATTTATTTATTGTTGCTTTGGAAGCAAACTTAGAATTAAATTTTCTATTCAACATGTAAAAAAACAACAAATGAAACCCATATGAAATAATGTTTATAAAACGTATACGACACGAATTAAAACTTTAAAAAGTTAGTTCCGGCAATTTGAACATTGGCCGGCAAATTAAACATTGCCCGGTAATATAAACATTGCCCGGTAATTTAAACATTGCCCGGTAATTTAAACATTGCCCGGTATTATAAACATTGCCCGGTAATTTAAACATTGCCCGGTAATTAAACATTGCCCGGTAATTTAAACATTGCCCGGTAATTTAAACATTGCCCGGTAATTAAGCATTGCCCGGTAATTTAAACATTGCCCGGTAATTTAAACATTGCCCGGTAATTTAAACATTGCCCGGTATTATAAACATTGCCCGGTAATTTAAACATTGCCCGGTAATTTAAACAATGCCTGGTATTATAAACATTGCCCGGTAATTTAAACATTGCCCGGTAATTTAAACAATGGCCGTTACCAAGGCGATAAGCTTAAAGGTCCCCAGTTCTCGGAACTGGATAAAATAACCCATGGAGTTATAAGCAATAGTCTTAAGCGGGGATAAAGTATTTTCCGGTAACTTGAACCATTTAAATATTGCATTCTACAAATTACGACGCAAATTAAAACAAAATTTTGTTCCCTTCTTAAACGCATAAATACGCAAATTTGATGACGCCATATAATTAAAAGGTTAAATATAGAGTGTAACCAGGACCACTGCGTTTAAATAAGCTTAGTAATGCGTCGGTATTACTTCCCGAAACAGAAAAAAAATGTTAAATCTATTTGCTTTGTCCTATGTTTGTAAAGTTTTAAATTATTAATTAGCTTTAAGTCATGTATTCACAGTGTAAAGTATTAAAGTAGTGATAGATTAAGAAAATCAACTACAGTATTGGTAGTGTAAAGAATTTATGTTGTTTACGGCACGTAGGCAATTTAAACATCAAGAAAATTTGTTCCGTCACTGAGTTGAGATAAAAATCCATGCACATAGTTTGATGACGTCAATTTAAACATGAAGGAAAAATGTCCCTTTATTGCTAAAAAATCCATGCGCAAACTTTGATGACGTCATATAAAAATAATCTCAGCGCTTCCTTTTTTTTCTAACTTTGTGACGAAAAACTATAAAAAGTTGTACTGGCAAAGACAATGTGAATCAAAAGTTGTGTTTTTTTCGCGTTTTTTGACCAAACTGACCACTGCGGTCATTTTAATTTTTTTTAAACCTTGACAGTGTTCACCGCCGTAACGCAAAGAATATTTGTAGCAAATTTCACGTTTTTATGTCCAGTATTTAAAAAGATTATGCGGTATGTACATACCCAGCCAGCCAGCCACATATTCCTTTTGAGATTTATATATATACAAGCCGTTATGTGCCCGGTCCTCCGAACCGGCTAAAAGTTATGTTTACATACACTCTAACTACTCAGGCAGTTATAATGAGATTGCCCGCATGACCTACGACACGAATTTAAACGTGAGGTAATTTTTTATTTGCCCGTGTGACCGTTATTTTGTAATTACTATGTATACAACTCTCAGGGAGATCACATTATATAATAATAAACAATGAACAAACTGCCGGCTTTTAGTAGAAATGAGAACTCAATATTTAATGTAATTTATGTACAAGATGAATTCGAATATATCACAGTTTATATAGCCTAGTCCAAAACACGTCCAGCCACTACCAAATTCTAAGGTCGTCTGTCTTTACTACCAAATCTACGCTACGTTCAATCTAACTCCTACGTCATTGTTTCTATCGTAAAACGTCACTCGTTTATTCCATACATTAACACCGGGTTAGAGATTATAAAAATTGTCCCATAAAACAACTATCTATATTTTAAATCCTCACATTCCCCCATCGACCCTTTAAATTTGTCATACAAATTTCTATATAAAAAAAATTCTTATCTCCGTCAAATACTTTGATAAAATATATATCTCTTCAATAATTAGAACTATATGAAAAATGACAATTATCCCAATTTATATTAAAACATGTTATGCAACACAAATTAATAACATATAACAAAACCAACGTATTCATCAATATATGTTAACTAATAACTTTCACTAATAGGTCCATAATACATATAATACATATAGGTCCATAAGGTTCCCCAGTATATCCTGTCCTGTATTGATGAAATACACAAACCAATAGTATAAATATCATCAAATCCGAAAACATAACAGTTCATACTGGTCCATGTAATATCATTGCAACCTTCCTCTTCTGAACGTCCAACAACACATTCATTGATTATTTCCTAAGTCCTTTGTAGATTATCCATCCTGTAGAGTTTCAACACCTTGATAAAATAGTTCCAATAATGTCACAACAATAATTACAATGCATTGTTCACAGATACATCTCAAGAATTTACCATTGAATACTTAACCACGAGCTGTCTGTCTGTAAGCAATATAGTGTTGAATTGGTCATAAACCAAAAAAAATGTATAATGTTATCAATAACGTGTTGATCTGTTGATTCCTCCATATGTTGATGTCATGACCTTCATTCCGCGTTGACAATGTAAATGTACCTTAATCATGCAACGACGTGACCTTGATTCTATGTTGATTATGTCAATATACCTTGATATAGCGATGACATGACCTCGATTCCATGTTTATAATGTCAATATACCTTGATATAGCGATGACAAGACCTCGATTCCATGTTGATAATGTCAATATACCTTGATATAGCGATGACATGACCTCGATTCCATGTTGATAATGTCAATATACCTTGATATAGCGATGACAAGACCTCGATTCCATGTCAGCACCATAAATGTACTCTTCATATGATGTCTTCATGTTTGCGTTTGATATGGTGTCCATAAAAACCGTTCACGATAATGTGAGGACGTGATAGAACATCTCTCACTTACAAATGGTACGTTGTGCTTGAATCACCGTGCTTCCGTTGTAGAACCATTTATCGTCCAGAACCTTTGGAAAAAATCAATATTTCATTAACACCGTATCTATACTTTATATTTACATGACAAATAATTTTTAACCGCGTTCCAAACTGGTGATTACGTATCAAACAACACACCTTAAACACCACATCTAGACAACAAATCAGCCAATATATTATCCACCCCAGGTATATTTTCCACAGTAAAACTGTATGCCTGCAGGATAAGTGACCATCTTGCTATCCTACTATTGTTTAGCTTGTTCTGATTTATAAAGGACAAAGGCTTATGGTCAGTCATAAGAACAAACTTTGTACCCATCAAGTACCTTGCCAATTTAGTAATACACCAAACCATACCAAGAGCTTCCCGTTCTACTGTTGCATACCTAACCTCAGCCTCACTTAATTTCCTGCTAATATACTGAATCGGGTGTAAGACATTGTCATGATATTGTCCCAAAATTCCTCCCAAACCAACCAAACTTGCATCAGTCAAAACCACAAATCTTTTTTTAATGTCTGGTAGTCTTAATATAGGTTGTCCAGAAAAAGCAACCTTTATCCTATTTAATGCCATTTCACACTCCTGAGACCAAATTATTTTAATTGGGCTTTTCTTTTTAATAAGTTCAGTCAATGGAGCTACCATCTCTGAAAAATTAGGAATAAATTTCCTATAAAAATTACATACACCTAGAAGACTCCTCACTTCTTTTTTAACGTCTTCAAAATATTTTAGATTAAACTTCAATATATTTTAGATTAAATTTAAAAAAAAAGAAAAACAAATACATATTTACGAATTATCTAATAGTCAGATAATAGTTTGCCGTTTAAAAAAAAACAGAAATAGATGAAGTTTCACCAAACTAAAGGTCTATTTTTAACTTTCTTTTATCTGACATTTTTTGAAAAAAAAAACACTTCTAAAACTTTTTTTGTGTTTAAACAATGAATAGCTGTATATAGTGTACACTGTAGCAGATTACACTGCACTGTATATAGTGTTCACTGTAGCAGTATACACTACGCTGTATATAGCATACAATATAGCAGTATACTCTACACTGTAAATAATAAACACTGTATTAGTATCCACTTTTTTAAAAATTCAATGAATGTTTCATTAAAAATATGTCTGTTTGCTTATAAAAGCCTACCAAAGTAAGATATATTAGAATATGTTAACATTGTCAATTCGAAATTTGGTAAACTAGAAAAGATGTAAATTCAGTATATTTGTATTTTACTTATAACAATAGTCAGAAGTGTAATATACTGTTAGTTTTATTGAGGGGCGGGAGGGGGGGAGAAATTAAACACATCATCTAACGACGCCTATGTATATTATGATCTTTTAATTTGCAGTCTTTTCAATGAATAACATAATTTCACCTTTAATTATTTAGTATTTAAGTTTAATGCTCCAAATGTTTTTAAAAAAAAAAGGTTTATCATACCATTGTTTTAATTAATCAATATTATATTTTGCCGCGATAGTTTATTATAAATAGTAACACAAATGGAGGATATTAGATAATGTTAACACCAAACTATATTTTTTTACTTTTTTTGTCAAACAATGTTTGGAATAATACATTTAAGACATTGAAAATCTCTATATATAAAAAGATCGTGTTTGTGTCCCCACGGATCCCTATTGTGTCACTGACTTATTTAGGCCTAGTCCTATATACTGTCTAATAGCTTTTCACATCTGACATGTGCCTTCTCTAGCTAAGTTGTTAACGTAGAGGACTGATGTGCGGGCTACCCGGGTTCGATTCTCCAGTTAGACTATGCCTATTTTTTTTTTACCCGAATTACATTTATTCGTAGACCTTTTTAATTTCTATCAAACATATTTGCCGGCCGTAATTCATTGTTAGCTTGAATGGGTTGAGGGAGGGAGTTAAAAAAATTGACATAATGTTATAGGAAAGTTTGACAGTTGTTAAAGTTAATTAATTAATTAATTCATTGGTCATTTATATAGCGCCTCACTCCATGCTAATAAAAGCATGCTCAGCGCGCTCACAAAATCGAAACGACAATAACACTCTAAAATAGTTTTAAACAAGGTTTCGGCCGATGGAGGCACGAAACGACAAAAACATTTTAAAATAGTTTCAAACAAGTTTTTTGCTGATGGATGTGTATTTGATCAATTCAGTTGAAAAGAAAAGTCTTCAAATTCTTCTTGAATGCCTTTTTTGACACAGAGTTTTTCAGTGTCTCAGGTAAGCCGTTCCACAGTGAAGGCGCCACAGATTCAAACGAGCGTACACCAATAGGGGAAGGGGTAGAAGAAATAAAAATTGTAACGTAATTCACGATATTTTAAATTTAAACCTTTCATTTTCAGTTTTTTAAATAATAATAATAATAATAATAATAATATTTGTATAGCGCTGCCAACAATCATAATGTAAGCTCAGAGCGCGCTTAACATACAACTAAGAATACGGATATTAAACTAGGCCAGGTGACAGAGCTAAATTGATGATTAAAAAAAAGACAAAACAAATAAATGTAGCATTAACCGACCCAACCCATAAATAAGACAGTAAGTTTCTAAAGCATGTTAAATGTTATCGAAGGTAAATAATATTGAAATAATGACATTTTAAGTTCTTTTTGAAAGTAACAGTAGAGCTTGCTCGCCTCAGTTGAATGGGAAGTTAATTCCACACCTTCGGACCGGATACTGAGAAGGCTCTACGGCCAACGGTCGTCAGAGAGAAACGGGGCTCTTCAGAAGCGATGAGTTTGCAGAACGAAGTGTTCTTTGCGGGACATAAGGTCTGATTAGTGCCTTGAGATAGGACGGAAACTCGTTATTAAAAATGCA
Source organism: Anisus vortex (assembly GCA_949126835.1). Taxonomy (NCBI): domain Eukaryota; kingdom Metazoa; phylum Mollusca; class Gastropoda; family Planorbidae; genus Anisus; species Anisus vortex. Next base: position 25,566,609 of record OX421507.1, read on the forward strand.
CTGATGGCAAAGTAGCGCCACTTTTTACTCAATTCTGGCTTTCACGGGGAGCCAGTGGAGCGAGCGTAGAAGGGCAGTTCCCGAGTCTCTTTTAGACTTTCACATAAACAAACGCGCAGTACTTTTATGTATTCGTTGTAGCCTGGCTATTTAATGACATAAATGACAGGTATTTCTGTTGGATTTAAAACTGACAACTCTAGCCTGCATGTTTTTTTTTTGGTTTAAATTGAGATTAAGCTGTTTTTTTGTTGTTGTTGTTGTTGTTGTTGTTTTTTGGAGGGGGGGGGGGGTTATCGGGCAAAATCTAGATATCAGACTGCACAAATAAAAATCTACTTCGACCGTTATAATTTAAAGCCTATGTTATTCATAGTAGAAAAAAAGAAAAAAGACAAATACAATTTATTGGTCTGGTAAATAAGTCTTTTTAAAATGTATGCACTGTTGTTTTACATACACATGATGTTAAGGTACAAGCGCCTGCTCTTTATTACCGATCGAATGATCGGTCACCTGGTACTATATATATATACATATCCTATACTATAATACGAGTTAAAATTGTATGTATATTTATGTCTGGAAATTTTCTTCAAAAGCGCTCTAACGATTATCTTCATGTTTTAATGCACGACTTGTTTCACCTAAAAAAAAATCTACAGCTTTTCGGCCACATAAATAAAAATCGGAAATGATCGTTAGACAAAAATACACAAAAGATTTATCGTAGATAATTGATTTTGGCCGTGAAAACATGCCATTGCACGATCCACATGTAGCGCGGCATTCAAGAGCGGTGTTTTGTTGCGTCGCAATTATGACGTTGCGGAAATACCCGTTCAACATTAACAAAAAGTTTAATTTCTTGTTTATGCTGGCTGTTTTGCGCACCGATGATAGATATAATTTAAAGCAAGACCAAGTGTAATAATTTATGTAATGCAGGGTGTGCAAACTACAGCCAGTGGTTGACTCGCGGGCTGACAAATAATAGTATGCGGCCCTTGAGGCTTATTTAGATTAAAACGTCCTCAATATATTTTAGATTAAATTAAAAATAAAATAAACAATAAAATATTTACGTATTAATTACTAGTGAGATAATAGTTTGCCGTTTAAATAATAACTGAATTAGATGAGATTTCTCCAAACTATATGCCTATTTGTAAATTTTGTTTATTAAACTTTATTTTGGAAAAAAAAACCCGTCGAAAATAATAATAGGAACGACGTTTTTGTACAAGACATCTGTTTACGAATGTTTTATTAAATATATTTATGATTTGCTTATATTTCGTTGTCTGTCTGTATTCTGTAACTGTCGTCTACGCATAGAACTGTCACCAACGGGATATGCGCTATATAAGCACCGTTATTATTATTATTATTATACAGGCCTACCCAAGTAAGATATATTAGAATATGTTAACATTGTCAATTTGAAATCTGGCAGACTAGAAAAGATGTATTCCATTCATTCGTATTTTCCTTATATAATAGACGTGTAATATACTTTTAGTTTTATTGAGGGGGAGGGAATATTAAACAATTCATCCAACGTATATTTTAATCATTTCATTTGCAGTCTTTTAAATGAATAACATAATTTCACCTTTAATTATTTAGTATTTAACTGGTGTAATGCTTACAATTTAAACAATTTTAAAAAATGTATAATATACCATTGTTGTAATTGATATTATATTTTGCCGAGATTGTTTATTTTAAATAATAACCATTATGTAGGATATTTGATAAGGTTTACACCAAACTATATATTTTTACTTTTTTTTTGTCAAACATTGTTTGGAATAGTACATTGAAAATAATAAATAAATACTTTTTTGAAAAAGATATATTTTTACAAGTGATTTACAAACTATACTTATGATTTATATATGTGCCCAAGTAAAAAATATTAGACTATGTTAAGTCAATTTGAAATCTGGTAAACTAGTAAAAATGTATTACATTTATTCGTAGACCTTTTTATTTTCTATTCAATATCAAACACACTAGCCGGCCGCTTGTTAGCTTAAATTGGGTGAAGGAGGGAGTTGAAAAAATTGACATAATTTTATAAGAAGGGTCACTAGAAAGTTTGACAGCTGTTAAAGTAGGGGAAGGGGTAAAGATGAACTAAAAATTGTAACGTAATTCACGATATTTTAAATTTAAATTTTTCATTTTCAGTCTTGTAAATACATAACATAATGACAAAAATTACATATATTTTTGTTGGATTTAAAACTGACAATGCTAGCCTACATGTTGTTTTTTTTTTAAGGTTTGAAATTAGATTAAGCTGTTTGGTTTTTGTTTTTTTTCTAGCCGTTTTGCAGCAGCTGGTTTAAAAAAACAAACATTCTTTTTATTCATTGGCTGCATATTAAATAGCAAGATAATTTAACTATAAACGCGCGGCGCTATAAATAATTAAATAATTTCATATTTGTAAAACTAATCACTATTAAAGGTTTTGCAATATTTGCAATAAATGTCAGTTTTTAAACATTTCATGATAATTATGTTACGTTAGTCATGTCTGTAGCAGCTATGACAGCTATAAGCAAGCTTACCTGGACAGATGACTCGCCTATAATGATCAGTATTGTTCTATGTTAGCTATATCGTATATAGACGCCTACCGAGATTATAATATGCCTACTTTATTTTTAAAAAATTAACACTAGGCTTTAAAAAATTAGGCTTAGCAGTAGGCCTATGGGGGCACGGTAGCTGAGCGGCAGCGCGTTCGACTGGAGATCCGAAGGTCCCGGGTTCGAATCCTGGTGCAGGCTAGGATATTTTTCCCGGATCTGGAGGGTGTCCCTGAGTCTACCCAGCTCTGATGGTTACCTGACATTAGTTGTGGTAAAGTAAAGGCGGCTGTGCATAGTGCTGGCCACACAATCAACTAGTATGCCGAGGCCACAGAAGCTGATGAACTCTGCTTCCTCGGACCTATGGATCAAATTCTGTCCGACGGGTACTTTTTTTTTTTTAGCAGGCCTATGCTAAAGAGGATATTTTACTAATTGATGAATATCCAATGCTTAATAACTCAGATCAACATGTAGGCATACAATAAGATATCAGAAAAAGCTTACTTTTTGACACTTTTTATGAAAGAGATGATTTACAAGAATTTTAAAACACAATACAGCGTCACCCTTTGGTACATGCATTTGTCATAAAGGTCCCAACGTTAAGCTTTACAGTTTGTCGGTATCATATGTTTAGAGTGAAAGATCAATGCAGTTGAAACGTTTATCTCTTTTCAGGCAGATTATATAAATCACACCTAAAATATTGCTTAGGAGGAAATTTTACATCCGATATGAGGAAAGTAATATTGGAGTTGGGTGGAGGGCTGCATACAATGAGTGCAAAAATAGAAATGAATACGCAAAAAAATTTTTACTTACATAACTTTTATTTTTGTAGACGGGAAAAAAAGACAAATGCAATTTATTGGTCTGGTAAAAACGTACTTATTAAAATTTATGCACCGTTTTTTTACAGCACAATATGTTAAGGTACAAACGCCTGATCTTTATTACCGATCGAATTATCGGTCACCTGGTACTATATATATATATATATATGTCTGGAAATTTTCTTCAAAAGCGCTCTAACGATTATCTTCATGTTTTAATGCACGACTTGTTTTCCCTAAAAAAAAATCTACACCTTTTCGGCCACACAAAAAAAAATCAGAAATGAACGTTAGACAAAAATACGCTTTAGATTTATCGTAGATAATTGATTTTGGCCGTGAAAACATGCCATTGCACGATCCACGTGTAGTGCTGCTTTCAAGAGTGGTGTTTTGTTGCGTCGCAGTTGTGACGTTTCGGAAATACCCGTACAGCGAAAGAAAGAAGTTTAATTTCTTGTTTAGACTAATGTTGCGCACCGATGATAGATATAATTTAATGCAAGACCAAGTGTAATTTATGTAATGCAGGGATGTGCAAACTACAGCCAGTGGGTAACGCGCGGGCTAACAAATAATAGTAGGCCCTAGGCCTATGCGGCTCTAGAGGCTTATTTTTTAGATTATAAAGTCTTTAATGTATTTTAGATTAAATTTTTTAAAAAAAAGAAAAAAAAAAGAGCTTAAAAATGATATGAGGATAAAAAACTAAGGCTAACATATGTAGAAAGCTTGAACGAAGGGGCCACGAACAACAACATAAGTAATAATAACTTTCGTCAAAAAGCTAACAACAGGAAAGAATGGAGAGTCATGACCGCCGATGTCTGTTCCAGACCTGGCACGTAATGAAGAAGAAGAAGAATAAAAAAAATATTTTAAGTTAAATATTTGTGAAGTAATTTAAAAAAAAAACTCTCTGGTTGCTTGATATAAAGATTTCGTGAACTTTTTTTTTTAAACAAAACAACACTAAGACACCTGTTAAATACTAAAAAATTAAAGGCGAAATTATTATTTATTTTTTTGCCCATAGGAATGGAAACTTTCACTGAAATGAATTAAGTAGTTTTTGCAATAAAAAGATTTGCGCACTAATCTATATAGAAGGCATAAAACACTGTAGCAGACGACAGTTGGTCTAATATTATTATTTAGAAGAAAATGATTAGAAACACTGATCTATATACTATAAGTTCTAATGCAAAACACGAAGTCTTGCAGACGTCAAATGCCTCAAATGGGAACTTCTGAGGAATTTTATTCTCATCATTTCATTAACAGTGAACTTGAAGTAAGTTAAAGTAAGGTACGTTTGCTGTTAAAAAAAAAAGTGGGTATGTCTAGCCTAGCCTACTTAATTTTATATATTTATGATTTTAAAAAAGTAATAAAGGCATGGTAGAAACCAGTAGATGATTATGAAATATCAATATTAGATATAGGATATATATTAGTAATTATTAGCCTATCGATTTTCAATTAGCTCAGTATTAGCTGTAGGTTGTAGGCCTATAGGCTTCTTTTTTACTGTATAGGTCTAATTAATGCAGGCCTAGCTAAAATAGGCCTATTACTATTGTATAGCCTACATGTCTATGAAGTATGGCGTTCGCCGTTATGGTATGACCTATGCCAAGACCATATGCCGCGGCTATGCCCTACCTATCCTTAGTTATCCTACCTATTCCTATTTTAGCACTATAACTATAATAGGGTAGGCTATATACTATAGACTATAGGCCTACTATATATAATTATCATTCACTATAGTGTCTAGGCCTATAGCGGCACTATAGTCTCTAGGCCTAGCCTAATCATTATAATAATGTAGCCCTACGGGCTAGGCATATTAAATGATATTTCTATAAAACAATTTCTGACATATAATATATTATATATGATTAAATATTAATAATGATTTAGCTGTATAGTCATTATAATAATATATGGGCCTATTTCTCTAAAACAATTTCTGACGTTAGGCCTATTCATTATTGTTAAAATTTAAGAAATTATGTCCTAGGGTTATCTTATTTTATCTTTTATACATTACAGACTACAGCTCAGACGCTCCTTCTATGAAGACGAAGAAGATTGTTGCGTTGAACTAATCTTAAGCCTGGGCTGTTGGATTTTAAGGCAGATTGTCCCAGAGAGAGAACAAACAGAATTCGGACAGGGTAAGTAAACTCTACAATTTGGCCCTATATTTTAAGATGTATTTTTGTAAGGGTTTGAATAAGTACTACATGTATTAAGCTTTTTTCCAGAGAGAGTATTATAAGTATAAACTATCCACGCAAAGTATGCTACATTGGTGTCATATATAATAATACAATAATAGGTCTACATTTCTATTTTAAAAATGCGACCCAATAAGAACCGCCTTTTGCAATGCTCAGATAAACATACGGAAAAAAAAACATTTCTTATCACTTATGCGAGAACAAACTTATATTAAGTTTGTATTGGGTTTCCTTAAGAAATCAAGAAAACAAGAAACTTATAATTAAAAAAATAAAGGCATGATATGAAATATCAATATTATCAATTAGCTGTATCTTATAATTACTGTAGGCCTAAGTCTATTACTATTAATACTATTATATAAATGTCTATGAAGTATGGCGTTATGGTATGACCAATACCCTATCCTATACCTATTAAAGTACTATAACTATATATAATTATCATTCACTATAGTGTCTATAGCCTCTAGGCCTAGCCTAATCATTATAATAATGTATAGGCTAGGCATATTTCTATAACACAATTTCTGACATATATGATCAAATATTAATGAATTAGCTGTATCGTCATTATAATAATATAGGCCTCTAGGCATATTTCTATAAAACACTTTCTGACGTTACGCCTATTCATTATTGTTAAAATTTAAGATTTAAGCAAAACAAAGTTGAATAGTGTTAATTGCGATGTTGACATTTGACTTAGGTCTGCTGCTCTGCTGTCTTTCTCTCTACAAAAATTGGCTCTACATTCAAATTATGTCCTAGGGTTATCTTATTTTATCTTATACATTACAGACAGCTCAGACGCAGCTTCTATGAAGAAGATTGTTACGTTGAACTAACCTTAAGGGCTGTTGTATTTTAAGGCAGATTGTCCCAGAGAGAGAACAACAAACAGAATTCGGACAGGGTAAGTAAACTCTACAATTTGGCCCTATATTTTAAGATGTATTTTTGTAAGGGTTTGAATAAGTCCTACATGTATTAAGCTTACTTCAAGAGCAAGTATTTATAAGTATAAACTATCCACGCAAAGTATGCTACATTGATATTGTATATAATAATACAATATTACATTTCTAATTTTAAAATGCAACCCAATAAGAACCTCCTCTTGCAATGCTCAGATAAACATAAAGAAAAAAAAACATTTCTTATCACTTATGCGATAACAAACGCATATTAAGTTTTAAGTTATTAATATATTTGGGCATGCAATGGGTTTTCTTAACGAATCAGGAAAACAAGAAATTTATAATTAAAAGCACACAATCGGACAGGGTAAAAAATTAGGCCTTAGATTGTAAAATGTCAGTTTGTAAGGGTTTTCAATAATTCTTAGATTTATTAATCTTTCTTCGAATATTACGTTTACAGAGGCTGGAAGACATGCGGCGACGTGAATCACAAAGATTAGACACTGAAACAACAACAGAACGTATTGAGCGACTAGGGGACATGCGACAACGGGCTTTACAGCGACTTGACACTGAGACAACAACAGAACGTATTAAGCGACTAGGGGACATGCGACAACGGGCTTTACAGCGACTTGACACTGAGACAACAACAGAACATATTGAGCGACTAGGGGACATGCGACAACGGGCTTCACAGCGACTTGACACTGAGACAACAACATAACGAATACAGAGACTAGAGGACATGCGACAACGGGCTTTACAGCGACTTGACACTGAGACAACAACAGAACATATTGAGCGACTAGAGGACATGCGACAACAGGCTTCACAGCGACTTGACACTGAAACAACAACAGAACGAATAAAGAGACTAGAGGACATGCGACAACGGGCTTCACAGCGACTTGACACTGAGACAACAGCAGAACGTATACAGAGACTAGAGGACATGCGACGACAGGCATCACAGCGACTGGCACAAGAAACTAATGTACAACAAGACAGGCGCTTGGAATAGCAACGGCGTCGAAATGCGAGACAAAAAGCAGCCCTTCAGAAAAATCAAAAGAAAACATACAAGAGAGCTTCTACAACTGATACCAACACTACATATCATTGTTTAGGTTCATTTGGAGTGACCTGTATTCATTGTCACCAGAAGAAAGGGTAGGCAATAAGGTACACAGAAATTCTTTTGGAGATTGCTGTCTTCACGGTCGGATCAGGCTAGAAGCACCGACATTTCCCAATGAATTGGTCCTTCTGTTTTTAAGACGCCATCCCCTTGCAGCAGAATTTCACAAAAAAAATCGAAACCTGAATTCATCTTTTGCCTTGGCGTCATTCAACATGGATGATAACAGAACAATCAACAGTCATGGGATATACAGTTTCATTGCAGCGGGAATGGTGTACCATAAAATGAATATGGCAGCCCACCCTACCCAAAATTCGCAAGGTGAAAGTGAACGCCCGCAATACGGCCAGATTTACTTTCTGGATTCCAATCAAGCTGTCGCGGAAAGACTTGATCATCCTCTGAACCAAGGCATCAGCCACAATCTCATGAATAAAGTTGAGAGGATGATTAGGGCCCAAAATGTTTTTGCCCAGGGCTTTATGATGATGCAAGAGGTGGAACAAGATGTCAATAACCGTGCATCAGCAGAAGGCATAAGTCCCCCATATGTGAGACTTTTATTCACAGAGCCAGATGGTGTTGACCTTAGGCGATACAATGTTCCATCGTCTAATGAGGTGTGTGCAGTCATTACCCTTAATGCTGACCAAAGCCTTCCAGAAAATGAAATGGTGGTACACCAGAGAGGCAAAGAAATATTTACGTTAAAGAACACAGATCAACGAACAGAGCCTTTCACCTACCCATTGTTCTATCCTGATGGAACTTTTGGCTATTCTGTGAATATGCAGCTGCATACACCCTATCCTAGCCGCCATCATCTTACCAGACTTGAGCTTGCGCAGTACCGAATTGCATTTCGGCCAGGGCTCACCAAACATCTACTACCACAAGCAGACATTGATGACCTCGATCTGCGCCAAACGCATTTTAATGCACTTCATTTTGGCGGCAGACTTTTTCAACAGTACCTGGTTGATACCTACATTAGAGTGGAACGTGACCGCATTCAGTGGATCAAGTTCAACCAGAAAAAAATTCTAGGTGACAAGTACACTGGGGTCAATCACTTTTTAGAAGAACTGTCCAAGAAAAAAGATGCAGTCATTGGTGAGACCATCATTTTGTCACCTTCATTCCCTGGCTCAACAAGATTTTATGCAAATCATTTTGAAGATGCCATGGCTATTGTAAGAAGATTTGGATCTCCAGACTTCTTCATTACCATGTCATGCAATCCTGATTGGCCGGAGATTAAAGAAGCAAAACATATTGTTTTCGAAGACGGATTAGCCCTAGAGCAGCTAACACAAGACCGACCTGATCTCGTCGCCAGGGTAGCTAAACTGAAATTTGACAGCATTGTCACAGATTTGTATAAAAATGAGATTTTCGGGAAAGTTGCTGCCTACGTCTATACGATCGAGTTTCAGAAGCGCGGCCTCCCACATATGCATCTTTTGTTGATAATGAACCCAAAAGACAAAATGCATAACCCAGAGGAAATTGATGATCTCATCTCAGCAGAAATTCCAGACAGTCAGGATCCTGAATTGAGAGAACTGGTCCTCAAGTGGATGATGCATAATCCTTGTGGTCAGCTCAACCCTAATGCCTCATGCATGGTCAACAAAAATGGATACATGAAATGTCGTTTTGATTTTCCAAAACCTTTTCAAGATGTGACATCTCTTGTAGACGATGAGCGGCCAAAGTTACGGCGCCGGTATGATCCAAAGTTGGACCAGAGCAGCTCTGACTTTTCACATGAACATGCTGTGTATCGCAAAGACATCAATGGAAGTAGGGTCACTAGAGATAATCGTCACGTAGCTCCATACAACCCTTATTTACTGAAGCGCTACAATTGTCACATTAATGTGGACTATGTTGGAAGCATTCGTGCAGTGAAATATCTGTACAAGTACATCTATAAAGGACATGATTGTGCTTCCATTAAAGTTGTTGAAAATGAAAATAGGCTCATGTACAATGAAGCTGACACATACGTTGAAGGTCGATGCATTGGTCCGCCTGAAGCATGCTGGCGATTGTTTGCTAACGAAATCCAAAAGAAGAGCCATGTTGTACAGCGCTTGGACATCCATCTCCCTGGCGAGTACAGAACAGGAAACATTGACCAGGCTCAGGAAGACTTGGCGGACATTGGGCAAAAAGGCTCAACGCTAGAAGCTTATTTTAAAACAAACAGAGCACTGAAAGAAAAATATGAAAATAGTCGCCTAAATGGTGGGGAAGAAGATGTCCTTTAACGACACTACTGGCAAATTCCCGAACATTTCAAATGGGTGGGTACATCAAGTGAATGGGTAAGCAGGATCCGTCGAGTAAATGTTATTGGCCGCATCCACAATGTCAATTTTGTAGCACAGCCTGAACTTTACCATTTAAGATTGCTGCTGTATCATGTTAATGATGCTACAAGTTTTGATGATTTGCTTTTGGTCAATGGCATCAGGCATTCTACCTACAAACAAGCTTGCCTAGCTCGAGGTCTAGCCTACGATGACCAACAGTGGATAGATGGTCTGCGAGAATCTGCCATGTCAAAGTCTCCCAGGGCAATGAGAACTCTTTTCTCTCAGATTATGATTCTTGGTTCTCCAGAGAATCCAAAACGACTGTGGGAAATATTTAGAGAAGACTTGGCAGAAGACTTCATCCGAGAAGCAAAACGCTCAGGTGGAACAGTTGAAGAAGCCATCCAACGTGCTTATCGGTTTATTGCCTACAAATTGAACACTGAAGCAACCGAAGGAATAAATTTCCGTTACTGTGTGCAACGTTTTGGTATGGACGATACTGATGAGTACGAAAACGATCCGAACCAGCAGTTTATTAACGCTGATGCGTCTTCTGCCATTGGAGAAGAAATGTATGAGCTACTGAAAGGAAAACAACTAGAAATAGTTGACACAATTTTGAGCTCAGTAGCAAAGGCAAGTCTTGGACCGAAATGCTTTTTCATTGATGGACCGGGAGGCACTGGAAAGACTTTTATATACAAGACCCTCTTTCACATTCTTAGAGGGAAAGGTTACAATGCCAAATGCATGGCTTTCACTGGCATTGCATCAATTCTGCTGCCCGAGGGACAAACATCGCACAAGGTATTTGGACTCAGTGTGCCACTCACCCCAGAGTCTATCTCCAACATTAGACCTGGATCGATGAAAGCCTCTCAACTAGCGAAATTTGATATTTTTCTTATGTATGAAGCGCCCATGCTGCCTAAATATGGTCTGCACTGTATAGATCAGCTTTTACGCACCATTGGAAACTCCCCTCTGCCTTTTGGGGGAAAGGTTGTAGTCTTGGGAGGTGATTTCCGACAGTGTCTTCCTGTTCAGCCCTGAGCTAACCGGAGTGAACTTCTCGATCTTTCAATAAAACGGAGTAACCTTTGGCCACACTTCAAAATGTTTTCATTGAAAGCGAACATGCGTGTGGATCAGGAGGAGACTGAGTTTTCTGAGTTTCTCATAAAGCTTGGGGATGGCGAGCTAACACAGAATGCGCTGAACGAAATCAGCATACCAAGAGAAAACATATCAAATGGCAACCTTATTAATGAGGCTTTTGGAAACAGCCTAGCAACACATAATTTCGAGGCTATGAAAGAGAGGGCGATACTGGCGCCCTTGAACAAAGACGTAAACATGATAAAAAAAGAAATCATTAAAAGGTTGCCAGGAGATGAAAAAGTTTACTACAGTTTTGATTCAATAAAAGATCAAGCAGAAGGAGCTCTGGAATTTACGGCAGAATTTTTAAATTCGATAGACATTGCAGATTTTGCCCCCACATGAGCTAAAGTTAAAAAAAAATACTATCATTATGCTGATGAGAAACTTGGACACTTCAGAAGGACTTTGTAATGGAACACGTTTGGCTGTTACTGAGCTTTGTAACAACGTGATAAAAGCTCAAATCATTACAGGCGAGCATTCTGGTAGAGATGTGCACATTCCCAGAATCACCCTTGATTCCATCAAAAGCAAACTAGGAAGTACAATGCAGCGTCACCAGTTCCCTGTGACACCAGCATTTGCCATGACTGTGCACAAGTCCCAGGGCCAAACCTTTCAGTTTGTTGGAATCGACCTCAGGGTGCCAGTGTTTATGCACGGAATGCTGTACGTGGCATTCTCCAGGGTTAAGCGCCAGTGCAGCCTGAAGGCTCTTCTTCCGCCAGACAACAACAGTCATACGTGAAATGTGGTTTGGAAGGAGATATTAAATCAGGATACACAAGGTAGGTTTATAAGTTATATTTGTGTTTTACTAATTATACATGCAAGGTCATCATGGGTGTTGTGCTAAATAATTCCTAGAGTTAGTCCATTACAATAAAAAGAAGCTATTGTGTAGCTTTCATGAGCATTATCCTATATCTATTTAAATTTATAAAAATACTTCATCCAAGAAAACACTCATTTATCAATGTCACACTGATCAGCTTTTCCAGATACATTTAAAGTACCGGGTAGTAACAAAATAATAACAATAGTTATTATTGGTAAAGTAATAATGATTATATTATTACATTTTTGTCCAGCTAAAGGTGCTTCTGAGGTATAGAATCAGGGCTGTGGAGTCGAAGAGTCGGAGTCGGAGGAAATTTTGGTACCTGGAGTCGGAAGTACAAAAAAATGAGGAGTTGGAGTTGGAACATTTATCTACCGACTCCACAGCCCTGTATAGAATAACATTATATTTAATAAAGTGTTGGTAGAACAATTGTTATAGCCTACTTATACATTAAATATAATTTTTTATTTCAAGATTCAGCTATGGACTAGACCTACACTTTAAAGACATCAGTGTAAGAATGACAAACTTGCTGGTTCTTGAAATTTGTTAAAAGGAGCTGTGACAAGGCCAGTGGAATAGAATTATTAAGGATCTTCAATACCAATTAGTGAGGCACATAGTTATCTGCAAAATCATTATCCTATGTTAAATAACAAAACTCCAAGACATTTACTTTGTTAAATGAAAGCACTTCTATTAAAAATAAAATGTTTAACTTCATTTTTTCTTAAAAAAGTAAATAAATATATATATATACTAAATTGTGCTTTTGTGAAATATTTTATGCTGCATTTTAATACATTACCAACATTAAGTCTTTCTTATTATGTTGTATATGACTGCAAAATGAAAAATAACATTGTTATAACCTAAGAATGTGTAATTTTTCTAAGATTTATTTGTATTATCTGGATATTTAACTTCCATGAAACCAACTTGTAGGTCATACTGTAAATTGATACTGACATCCATCAGCCATAATGTAGTTGGGTGAATGAGAAAACATTTAAATACATGTATGTTGACTGATTATCACTTGACCTAGAATTGTATAATAATGATAATGCATTTAGTTAAAGACAATATGTAATATGTTTTTTCATTACATATATTATCATATATGTGTCTTTACATATGTATTTCCTTTAAAATTATTTCAATTAATGTGTAAAGCTTCTCAACTTTTTTCTGTGAGTGTATCAAATGTTAACAATTTCTTTTTATGTATTGCATATGTAGATGTTTCAACAAGCATTTATTGACTGTTGTGTTCAGTTTTATGTTGAGAAGTTTTCCTCTCATATAGTTGTAAAGACTGTAGTTTTTTATATTGACTTCTTGTCCGTACAGTATACATAGTGTATTTCATGTTTTTAAAAAAGTTGGTGTTATTTTAGTGGTGAACATGTCAGTTTCTTTTTGAGCTCCTTGCAAATGGGTCTGTTTAATGTAAATTTCCACATTATAATTTTTTTAATGTTAACATGTTCACTGCTAAGTGCAACTCAAATAACTGTGTTGTAGTCTTTCAATGCACTGGCCAAGTTAAAAGATGGTTGTAGAGTTATTGTTATGTAATTGTATAAAGATAACTGAACTGTCCTTTATTTTTTTTACATGTTTCAACAATTAATGTTTATATTTGCACTTTTTAACTAAATGAACTATGCTTTTCATTACATGTAATTTATAGTGTAACTCACTTGTTAATTTTCATTAAAATTGTTACAGTAAAATCTTGTTTATAAACTGCGCCTGTGTACAAGCCACAGGTATATTTCTGAAGGCAAAAAGCAAGTTAAATTAAAGGTCGTGTGTATAACCGGCACCCTAATTATGTTTGGTTTGCCTGCAAGATTTCTGTATCAAAATTTTTTTTTTTGTTGTGTATTAGCTAATGTAATGTGAATGGACTTTGAATATTAGACAATATAAACACTAAGTAAGCTTCTACATATTTTACAAAATTAAGTTTCTCAAATGTGCTGTACAACTGATGCATGGAATCATTAACAAATTTCTTTTCTATGTAAAAAAAACTCTACAACACGGACGGAAAATTTTGATAAGAAAGAAAAGTGGTTTATGCTCGAGATTTAAAAGTTCAAATAATTTGTAAAGCTATTGAAAAACTATCAACAAAAATATCAAATGTTTTGTCTATGTAATGCATATATTAATGTATATTGATGATTTATTTTAAAATTAATGTTGAATATTTATTGATGTTTCACCTTGTAAATTATTTTAAGCATCTGCTACAATTTGATCATTAGCCAAACCATTTTTCAGAGCTTGTTGTAGCATCATGTTTTTTTTCTTTTCTAGCCTAAGGTCAAGTATGTTACAGTCTGAAATGGAATGAAATTTATTTTTACTTGAATATGCACATACTTTTTTACTTTGTCTTTTTATTCCGTATTTTAAAAAAAGTTTTAATATCTACGTGTTAATTTTTTACAAATTATTTTGGGAAATAATTTTACTTGAATCTTTTTTTGAAAATATCCCCACAAATGGAAATAGTAATTCTATCTTATTGAAAGTTTATGCAACTAAGCATTTATTGACTTTTGTGTTCAGCTTTATGATGAGAAGTGTCCCATCTCGTATAATTGTAAAAAAGACTGTAGTTTTTTATTTGATGTTTTGTCTGTATGGTATATATATATATTGATATATAATGTTTTTGATGAAGTTGATGGTATTTTAATGGTATTTTCTTTTTGAGGTCCTAGCATATAGGTATGCTTTATGTAAATTATCACATTGTTTTTTTATAAAATGTTAACATGTTCACTGCTTAGTTCAACTGAAGTAATAGTGTTGCTGTCTTTCAATGCACTGGCCAAGTTAGAAGCACGTTGTAGAGTTATTGTTACCAGTTATTTGTTACCGGTTATGGAATTTTATAAAGTTGACTAAACTATTATTTTTTTTATTACATGTTTCAACAATTAATGTTATACTTAATGTAACTCACATGTTAAATTTCATTAAAATTATCACAGTAAAATCTTGATTATAAGCTGCGCCGGTGTATAAGCCACAGGTATACTTCCAAAGTAAAAAAGCAAGTTACATTAAAGATCATGTGTGTAACCGGTTTTCCTGTATAACTCCTTTATCAATATAATTTTTAAAATTGTAGTATATTAGCCAATGTAATGTAAATGGACTTTGAATATTAGACATTATAAACGCTGATGGAACTTCTGTGTATTTCACAAAGTTAAGTTTATCAGATGCGCTGTACAGCTGACAAGTGTAATTCATTTACAGATTTAAACGTAGCAATATAAATTTAAATAGTAAAGGCACATTTACTTTTTTTTAAACAAACAAAACTATACAGGAAGTTGAAGCAGGTAAATAAATAACCAATCACAAAAAAAAACCAATCATATTGGAAACACTGACCTATCTCAATAGATATAAACTGTATAAAATAACATACATTTCCTTGAATTTACATTTCCTTGAATTTATTGTTAAATAAATGCCTTGTTAAAAATATTTTGTTTTGTTTTTTTGCCACATCAAAATACATTTTAAGCAATTTTTCTTTTATTTGCAAAGCTAATCATTTCAGTGATAGTATATTGATGATAATGCTATTATTGTTTTTCATTAATGTTTTACCTTATATATAAATTATTATAAGCGTCTGTTACAATTAGATCATTAACTAAACCATTTTTCCAAGCTTGTTGTAGTAACATACTTTTTGTATTTTGTATGTTCACATATACTTTTTTACTTTGTCAATGACAACTACTTTTGTTTTATAAAAATTTATAACATTAAAGGCACAAATTTTTTTATTCCATATTTTAAAAAAAGTTTAGATCTTTATGTGTTATTTTTTCAAAAAATATTTTTGACAAATAATACCATACATCGTCTTTAAAAAATATCGTGCAGCTCTATAGCCGAGCGACAGCGCATTCGAGTGGCGATTCGAAGGTGCTGGGTTCGAATCCCGATGGAGGCTAGGGTTTTTACCCAGGACTTGAGGGTGTCCCTGAGTCTACCCAGCTTTGATGGGTACCTAACATCAGTTGGGGTAAAGTAAAGGTGGCTGTGTTATGTAATTGTATAAAGATGACTGAACTTTTATTCTGTATTTTTACATGTTTACTTGTTTTTTACCTAATGTCTGTCCTGCAATAGCTAACAAGCTTTTTCAACACTTCTAAGTTCATGATCTATTGTTTATAATACATGAAGAAAAATATTTTCAATGTGAGTATCTCAAACAAAATGTGGCAAATACAAAACCTATATCATGTAAATACAATGTCTTTATGTTTCTATTATTTATAACTTTATTTCATCAGTATTGTCAATTTTTAAACATAAAAGTTTCATAATTTTTTTTTTTAGTGTAAAGTTAAATAATTCTAAAAAATGCAATTTATATTGAGAAATTAATATTAAATGTACTTTTACTTGGCTGAAGGTGTGTAGTAATGGATCGATCTGTGTCATTTTCCAGTCATAATCATATTCATATTTAAAAACTGTATCTTTCCACTGAAGTGACAAGATGGGGTGGGGTGGGGCTGCTAAGTATATTTGTAAAAAAATGTCTTTTTGATAATGTAGGGTTGATAATTTATTATAATCTGTTTGATGTTAATATTTAGTAATTGGTCATTTTAATATTTTTCTTAATTTATCTAATCATTAATTAAATATGATAATAAATATACATTAATAAATAAATGACATACTAATATTATTTTTAATATTAATTATTACTAATTAAATACCTATCATCATTTATTCAGAGTTTAGATTCATTTCTTTCTTTGTTCATTATTGTCTCATACTCGTTAAAACCTTCTTGCTCATAAAAATTACAAGTAGGATGTCCTTTGTTCATTTCTCAAAAGTATCAAAAAGGACTTCATTTCTTAAAAGTATCAAAATGTACATTGAGTTTTAAGTGGTTTATTTATTGCCGGGTGGGGGTGACAATAAATAATTGGGACTAGCTGAAAATCAGCTATATTGCCATTGTAACTACAATACTAGCTGAAAGCTTGATTAAAAAACAACCTGACCTATGTAAAAGATCAGGGCATTCAAATTTTATTTGTTAATGTAATTTTTTTTTTCATTTTATTAACAAATGCATTTAAAGGAAATATTTTAGGTACAGGTAGTCTTAAACAGATAGTGTGTCATTTGCTAGGGGCCCTCCATCATACACATGGCTAACTGTTAAGGAGACTAGCCCTTTCTATATAGGCATATAGGTCTCCTACTACAGGAAAATCAATTGACAAATATGGTCCCATACCAGGTAATAAATATTTTAGTGGAATGTATGCACCGTTTTATTACGTGTAAATTATGTTTAAATACAAGCCCACCGATCATTCAAATTATGTTTAGATAAATACAAGCCCACCGATCGAATGATCGGTCACCTGGTACTATATAGGCCTATATATATATGTCTGGAAATTTTCTTCAAAAGCGCTCTAACGATTATCTTCATGTTTTAATGCACGACTTGTTTCCCCTAAAAAAAAATCTACACCTTTTCGGCCACACAAAAAAAAATCGGAAATGAACGTTAGACAAAAATACGCTTTAGATTTATCGTAGATAATTGATTTTGGCCGTGAAAACATGCCATTGCACGATCCACGTGTAGTGCTGCTTTCAAGAGTGGTGTTTTGTTGCGTCGCAGTTGTGACGTTTCGGAAATACCCGTACAGCGAAAGAAAGAAGTTTAATTTCTTGTTTAGACTAATGTTGCGCACCGATGATAGATATAATTTAATGCAAGACCATGTGTAATTTATGTAATGCAGGGGTGTGCAAACTACAGCCAGTGGGTAACAAGCGGGCTAACAAATAATAGTAGTCCCTAGGCATATGCGGCTCTAGAGGCTTATTTTTTTAGATTATAAAGTCTTTAATGTATTTTAGATTAAATTTAAAAAAAAGAAAAAAAAAAGAGCTTAAAAATGATATGAGGATAAAAAACTAAGGCTAACATATGTAGAAAGCTTGAACGAATGGGCCACGAAAAACAACATAAGTAATAATAACTTTCTTCAAAAAGCTAACAACAGGAAAGAATGGAGAGTCATGACCGCCGATGTCTGTTCCAGACCTGGCACGTAATGAAGAAGAAGAAGAATAAAAAAAATATTTTTAGTTAAAAATTTGTGAAGTAATTTAAAAAAAACACTCTCTGGTTGCTTGATATAAAGATTTTGTGAACTTTTTTTTAAAAACAAAACAACACTAAGACACCTGTTAAATAATAAAAAATTAAAGGCGAAATTATTATTTTTTTTTTGCCCATAGGAATGGAAACTTTCATTGAAATGAATTAAGTAGTTTTTGCAATAAAAAGATTTGCGCACTAATCTATATAGAAGGCATAAAACACTGTAGCAGACGACAGTTGGTCTAATATTATTATTTAGAAGAAAATGATTAGAAACACTGATCTATATACTATAAGTTCTAATGCAAAACACGAAGTTTTGCAGACGTCAAATGCCTCAAATGGGAACTTCGGAGGAATTTTATTCTCATCATTTCATTAACAGTGAACTTAAAGTAAGTTAAAGTAAGGTACGTTTGCTGTTAAAAAATAAAGTGGGTAGGACTAGCCTAGCCTACTTAATTTTATATATTTATGATTTTAAAAAGTAATAAAGGCATGATAGAAACCAGTAGATGATTATGAAATATCAATATTAGATATATGATATATATTAGTAATTATGAGCCTATCGATTTTCAATGAGCTCAGTATTAGCTGTAGGTTGTAGGCCTATAGTCCTATAGGCTTCTTTTTTACTGTATAGGCCTAATTAATGCAGGCCTAGCTAAAATAGGCCTATTACTATTGTATAGCCTACATGTCTATGAAGTATGGCGTTCGCCGATATGGTATGACCTATGCCTATTTTAGCACTATAACTATACTAGGGTAGGCTATATACTATGGACTATAGGCCTACTATATATAATTATCATTCACTAGAGTGTCTAGGCCTATAGCGGCACTATAGCCTCTAGGCCTAGCCTAATCATTATAATAATGTAGCCCTACGGGCTAGGCATATTAAATGATATTTCTATAAAATAATTTCTGACATATAATATATTATATATGATTAAATAATAATAATGATTTAGCTGTATAGTCATTATAATAATATATGGGCCTATTTCTCTAAAACAATTTCTGACGTTAGGCCTATTCATTATTGTTAAAATTTAAGAAATTATGTCCTAGGGTTATCTTATTTTATCTTTTATACATTACAGACTACAGCTCAGACGCTCCTTCTATGAAGACGAAGAAGATTGTTGCGTTGAACTAACCTTAAGCCTGGGCTGTTGGATTTTAAGGCAGATTGTCCCAGAGAGAGAACAAACAGAATTCGGACAGGGTAAGTAAACTCTACAATATGGCCCTATATTTTAAGATGTATTTTTGTAAGGGTTTGAATAAGTACTACATGTATTAAGCTTTCTTCCAGAGAGAGTATTATAAGTATAAACTATCCACGCAAAGTATGCTACATTGGTGTCATATATAATAATACAATAATAGGTCTACATTTCTATTTTTAAAATGCGACCCAATAAGAACCGCCTTTTGCAATGCTCAGATAAACATACGGAAAAAAACACATTTCTTATCACTTATGCGAGAACAAACTCATATTAAGTTTGTATTGGGTTTCCTTAAGAAATCAAGAAAACAAGAAACTTATAATTAAAAAAATAAAGGCATGATATGAAATATCAATATTATCAATTAGCTGTATATTATAATTACTGTAGGCCTAGGTCTATTACTATTAATACTATTATATAAATGTCTATGAAGTATGGCGTTATGGTATGACCAATACCCTATCCTATACCTATTAAAGTACTATAACTATATATAATTATCATTCACTATAGTGTCTATAGCCTCTAGGCCTAGCCTAATCATTATAATAATGTATAGGCTAGGCATATTTCTATAACACAATTTCTGACATATATGATTAAATATTAATGAATTAGCTGTATCGTCATTATAATAATATAGGCCTCTAGGCATATTTCTATAAAACACTTTCTGACGTTACGCCTATTCATTATTGTTAAAATTTAAGATTTAAGCAAAACAAAGTTGAATAGTGTTAATTGCGATGTTGACATTTGACTTAGGTCTGCTGCTCTGCTGTCTTTCTCTCTACAAAAATTGGCTCTACATTCAAATTATGTCCTAGGGTTATCTTATTTTATCTTATACATTACAGACAGCTCAGACGCAGCTTCTATGAAGAAGATTGTTACGTTGAACTAACCTTAAGGGCTGTTGGATTTTAAGGCAGATTGTCCCAGAGAGAGAACAACAAACAGAATTCGGACAGGGTAAGTAAACTCTACAATTTGGCCCTATATTTTAAGATGTATTTTTGTAAGGGTTTGAATAAGTCCTACATGTATTAAGCTTACTTCAAGAGCAAGTGTTTATAAGTATAAACTATCCACGCAAAGTATGCTACATTGATATTGTATATAATAATACAATATTACATTTCTAATTTTAAAATGCACCCCAATAAGAACCTCCTCTTGCAATGCTCAGATAAACATAAGGGAAAAAAACCCATTTCTTATCACTTATGCGATAACAAACGCATATTAAGTTTTAAGTTATTAATATATTTGGGCATGCAATGTGTTTCCTTAACGAATCAGGAAACAAGAAATTTATAATTAAAAGCACACAATCGGACAGGGTAAAAAATTAGGCCTTAGATTGTAAAATGTCAGTTTGTAAGGGTTTTCAATAATTCTTAGATTTATTAATCTTTCTTCGAAAGCAATATTATATTTTTCTTTCTGCTACTATTTTAAGGATAATAAAATAACAATTCAGGTTTTGATATCCGAGTGTTTGTAAATAAAGCTAATGGCAAGCAAATAGGTAGAAGTAAGTGTATAGAAATGTATTACTGTTTTTCAGTAGGGCTAATAAATAAAAAATTCTCTAAATTTTCTTATCCTAGAAATGCCCAGAGGACGCCCACGAAAACGTAGGCTATTCAATTTCAATGAGACTGAGACTCGGGAGATGTCGGCGGACTCAAATAATGACATAGAACTCAGTGAAAGTAATGAAGACCAAGGTGCTCGCCAACAAAATATTCAGGACAGATCAGCCAGGGCTTGCAGAAGTGCTTCATCTAGGGCCAAAGAAATAATACACAGTGTTATCGATGCTGACAGTTCAGAAGAGCGCTTACAGAGACTAGAGGACAAGCGACGACGTGAATCACAAAGATTAGACAAAGAGACAGCTACAGAACGTTTACAGAGGTTGGAAGACAAGCGACGATGTGAATCACAAAGATTAGACAAAGAGACATCTATAGAACATTTACAGAGACTGGAAGACATGCGGCGACGTCAATCACAAAGATTAGACACTGAAACAACAACAGAACGTATTAAGCGACTAGGGGACATGTGACAACGGGCTTTACAGCGACTTGACACTGAGACAACAACAGAACGTATTAAGCGACTAGGGGACATGCGACAAAGGGCTTTACAGCGACTTGACACTGAAACAACAACAGAACATATTGAGCGACTAGGGGACATGCGACAACGGGCTTCACAGCGACTTGACACTGAGACAACAACAGAACGAATACAGAGACTAGAGGACATGCGACAACGGGCTTTACAGCGACTTGACACTGAGACAACAACAGAACATATTGAGCGACTAGGGGACATGCGACAACGGGCTTCACAGCGACTTGACACTGAGACAACAACAGAACGAATACAGAGACTAGAGGACATGCGACAACGGGCTTCACAGCGACTTGACACTGAGACAACAGCAGAACGTATACAGAGACTAGAGGACATGCGACGACAGGCTTCACAGCGACTGGCAAAAGAAACTAATGTACAACACGACAGGCGCTTGGAAGAGCAACGGCGTCGAAATGCGAGACAAAAAGCAGCCTTTCAGAAAAATCAAAAGAAAACATACAAGAGAGCTTCTACAACTGATACCAACACTACATATCAGTGTTTAGGTTCATTTGGAGTGACCTGTATTCATTGTCACCAGAAGAAAGGGTAGGTAATAAGGTACACAGAGATTCTTTTGGAGATTGCTGTCTTCACGGTCGGATCAGGCTAGAAGCACCGACATTTCCCAATGAATTGGTCCTTCTGTTTTTAAGACGCCATCCCCTTGCAGCAGAATTTCACAAAAGAATTCGAAACCTGAATTCATCTTTTGCCTTGGCGTCATTCAACATGAATGATAACAGAACAATCAACAGTCATGGGATATACAGTTTCATTGCAGCGGGAATGGTGTACCATAAAATGAATATGGCAGCCCACCCTACCCAAAATTCGCAAGGTGAAAGTGAACGCCCGCAATACGGCCAGATTTACTTTCTGGATTCCAATCAAGCTGTCGCGGAAAGACTTGATCATCCTCTGAACCAAGGCATCAGCCACAATCTCATGAATAAAGTTGAGAGGATGATTAGGGCCCAAAATGTTTTTGCCCAGGGCTTTATGATGATGCAAGAGGTGGAACAAGATGTCAATAACCGTGCATCAGCGGAAGGCATAAGTCCCCCATATGTGAGACTTTTATTCACAGAGCCAGATGGTGTTGACCTTAGGCGATACAATGTTCCATCGTCTAATGAGGTGTGTGCAGTCATTAACCTTAATGCTGACCAAAGCCTTCCAGAAAATGAAATGGTGGTACACCAGAGAGGCAAAGAAATATTTACGTTAAAGAACACAGATTAACGAACAGAGCCTTTCACCTACCCATTGTTCTATCCTGATGGAACTTTTGGCTATTCTGTGAATATGCAGCTGCATACACCCTATCCTAGCCGCCATCATCTTACCAGACTTGAGCTTGCGCAGTACCGAATTGCATTTCGGCCAGGGCTCACCAAACATCTACTACCACAAGCAGACATTGATGACCTCGATCTGCGCCAAACGCATTTTAATGCACTTCATTTTGGCGGCAGACTTTTTCAACAGTACCTGGTTGATACCTACATTAGAGTGGAACGTGACAGCATTCAGTGGATCAAGTTCAACCAGAAAAAAATTCTAGGTGACAAGTACACTGGGGTCAATCACTTTTTAGAAGAACTGTCCAAGAAAAAAGATGCAGTCATTGGTGAGACCATCATTTTGCCATCTTCATTCCCTGGCTCAACAAGATTTTATGCAGATCATTTTGAAGATGCCATGGCTATTGTAAGAAGATTTGGATCTCCAGACTTCTTCATTATCATGTCAAGCAATCCTGATTGGCCGGAGATTAAAGAAGCAAAACATATTGTTTTCGAAGACGGATTAGCCCTAGAACAGCTAACACAAGACCGACCTGATCTCGTCGCCAGGGTAGCTAAACTGAAATTTGACAGCATTGTCACAGATTTGTATAAAAATGAGATTTTCGGGAAGTTTGCTGCCTACGTCTATACGATCGAGTTTCAGAAGCGCGGCCTCCCACATATGCATCTTTTGTTGATAATGAGCCCAGAAGACAAAATGCATAACCCAGAGGAAATTGATGATCTCATCTCAGCAGAAATTCCAGACAGTCAGGATCCTGAATTGAGAGAACTGGTCCTCAAGTGGATGATGCATAATCCTTGTGGTCAGCTCAACCCTAATGCCTCATGCATGGTCAACAAAAATGGATACATGAAATGTCGTTTTGATTTTCCAAAACCTTTTCAAGATGTGACATCTCTTGTAGACGATGAGCGGCCAAAGTTACGGCGCCGGTATGATCCCAAGTTGGACCAGAGCAGCTCTGACTTTTCACATGAACATGCTGTGTATCGCAAAGACATCAATGGAAGTAGGGTGACAAGAGATAATCGTCACGTAGCTCCATACAACCCTTATTTACTGAAGCGCTACAATTGTCACATTAATGTGGACTATGTTGGAAGCATTCGTGCAGTGAAATATCTGTACAAGTACATCTATAAGGGACATGATTGTGCTTCCATTAAAGTTGTTGAAAATGAAAATAGGCTCATGTACAATGAAGCTGACACATACGTTGAAGGTCGATGCATTGGTCCGCCTGAAGCTAGCTGGCGATTGTTTGCTAACGAAATCCAAAAGAAGAGCCATGTTGTACAGCGCTTGGACATCCATCTCCCTGGCGAGTACTGAACAGGAAACATTGACCAGGCTCAGGAAGACTTGGCGGACATTGGGCAAAAAGGCTCAACGCTAGAAGCTTATTTTAAAACAAACAGAGCACTGAAAGAAAAATATGAAAATAGTCGCCTAAATGGTGGGGAAGAAGATGTCCTTTATCGACACTACTGGCAAATTCCCGAACATTTCAAATGGGTGGGTACATCAGGTGAATGGGTAAGCAGGATCCGTCGAGTAAATGTTATTGGCCGCATCCACAATGTCAATTTTGTAGCACAGCCTGAACTTTACCATTTAAGATTGCTGCTGTATCATGTTAATGATGCTACAAGTTTTGATGATTTGCTTTTGGTCAATGGCATCAGGCATTCTACCTACAAACAAGCTTGCCTAGCTCGAGGACTAGCCCACGATGACCAACAGTGGATAGATGGTCTGCGAGAATCTGCCATGTCAAAGTCTCCCAGGGCAATGAGAACTCTTTTCTCTCAGATTCTGATTCTTGTTTCTCCAGAGAATCCAAAACGACTGTGGGAAATATTTAGAGAAGACTTGGCAGAAGACTTCATCCGAGAAGCAAAACGCTCAGGTGGAACAGTTAAAGAAGCCATCCAACGTGCTTATCGTGTTATCGCCTACAAATTGAACACTGAAGCAACCGAAGGAATAAATTTCCGTTACTGGGTGCAACGTTTTGGTATGGACGATACTGATGAGTACGAAAACGATCCGAACCAGCAGTTTATTAACGCTGATGCGTCTTCTGCCATTGGAGAAGAAATGTATGAGCTACTGAAAGGAAAACAACTAGAAATAGTTGACACAATTTTGAGCTCAGTAGCAAAGGCAAGTCTTGGACCGAAATGCTTTTTCATTGATGGACCGGGAGGCACTGGAAAGACTTTTATATACAAGACCCTCTTTCACATTCTTAGAGGGAAAGGTTACAATGCCAAATGCATGGCTTTCACTGGCATTGCATCAATTCTGCTGCCCGAGGGACAAACATCGCACAAGGTATTTGGACTCAGTGTGCCACTCACCCCAGAGTCTATCTCCAACATTAGACCTGGATCGATGAAAGCCTCTCAACTAGCGAAAGCTGATATTTTTCTTATGGATGAAGCGCCCATGCTGCCTAAATATGGTCTGCACTGTATAGATCAGCTTTTACGCACCATTGGAAACTCCCCTCTGCCTTTTGGGGAAAGAATTGAATTGAATTGTTGAATTTCCGGCTCATCAACATCGAAGGTTATATAGGGCCTTTTTGATAACGTTGTTGTCATTTTTCTCTTGTATCTATTTTATTGTTCTTATATCTTTAGATTTTGTTGTACAGTTGTATGTCTTTAATATAGTTTATTATATGTTTTGGTTTAATTTTGCTGAAAAGTTCATGAAGAGTTCTACAGTAATAGAATTTACGTCGAATGTCATCAAATGTGTTACATTCCAACAAAATGTGAGACACTGTTAAGTTGGCATTGCAGAAAGCACACATTGGGGCCATTTCTCGTTTTAAGATAAACGAATGTGTTAGTTTCGTATGTCCTGTATGTAGTCTGCAGAGAATAACTGCGTCCTTTCGAACAAGTTGGCCTGTATCATGCCAGGTTTTTGAATTTTCCAAATACTGCAGTTTATTGCATTCGGTTTTCAAGAAGTTAGTCCATGTTTGTCTTTCATGTTTAATTATTAAAGGTTTCAAGTCTCGATATGGTATTGGGATAATACTCTCTGATAACAACAGGGCGGCTTTAGCCTCTCTGTCAGCTTTTTCATTTCCATCTATCCCTGCATGACCAGGAACCCAACAGAAAACGACACGTTTGCCTCTTTCATATATTGATTGGTATTTTGTCAAAATGTCCAAGGCAGATATATTCCTGGTATTACAGTTTCCCATAGCAGTAAGACAAGATAACGAATCCGATAAAATAACAAAATTTTGGTTTTCTGATTCCTCTGCAATGTCTAATGCCAGGCATATTGCTAAAGCCTCTGCAGTATTTATTGAGATACTGGAATTATATTTTCTTTTTTTACTTGTATTTGAGGTAAGAGCAACCGAAGATGTCGCTGTATCATTTTTCGATCCGTCTGTGTATATTTGTACATAATTTGGGTATTTTTGTAGCACTTCTTGGAACATATCCATGCAAGGATCCTTTTTATTTCTATGGATTAATTCTAAGTTTATAGGCGGGATTTCAAAAAGCCATGGTGGAGTTTTTGGTATATAATATCTTTTTATAAATCTAAATTCAATTTTAGTTTCGATCATTTCTTTTTCAATTCTAAGTCCAAAAGTTGGTATATATTTTGAGTTTTCAGTAAAGCTGTTTTTTTCTTGTGGGTGAAAAACACATAAATACGCTGGATTATTCGGTAAGGATTTTAGTTTTAGTGCATATTGTAATGATAGCTTGAGTCTTCTATTTTGTAGTGGTGATTCATTTGCTTCTATTTGCAAACTGGTACATGGAGTAGTTCTAAATGCTCCTAGACATAGACGTAGACATTGATTTTGTACAGGATCAAGCATTTTTAGATATGATGTTCTTGCTGATCCGTATACTAAACATCCATAATCTAATTTTGATCGAATGTGTGATCTATATATTTTCAGTAGACTTTTTTTCTCTCCTCCCCAATCTGTATTTGCTAAAGTTTTCAGTAGATTTGTGGATTTTTGACACTTGGATTTTAGTTCCTTTATATGTAGCAGGAAATTTAATTTACTATCAAATGTTACTCCGAGAAATTTGACGTTAGTAGTTACAGGAATCTGTTTTTTATAAAGGTATAGTTCAGGGTCGGGGTGTTTTTTGTGCATCTGACAGAAATGCACTACTTTTGTTTTTTGAGCGGAAAATTTAAATCCATTCTTTTCGGTCCATTCTTGAATTTTATTGATTTGAAGTTGTAGATGATTCTGTATTTCTATCATACAATTAGCTCTATAATAGATCACAAAGTCATCGACGTATAGAGAACATTTTGTATTCTGTAATAAGCATTCAGTGATATTGTTTATTTTTATATTAAATAGTGTAGGCGACAAAACGCTTCCTTGAGGGACACCTTCTTCTTGAATAAATGTATCTGATAAATAATTTCCAATATTTACTTGGAATGTTCGGTTGCTTAGAAAGTTTGATATAAATTTGGGTAAATTTCCTCTTAAACCTAAGGAATATAGATCTTTTAAAATTCCATATTTCCATGTAGTGTCAAACGCCTTTTCTAAATCGAAAAAAACAGCTATCACATGTTCTTTCCTAACAAAAGCTTCTCTAATAAATGTTTCTAATCTAATGAGATGATCTGTTGTTGAATGATTTATTCTAAATCCACATTGAGTCTTTGATATTAAGTTATTACTTTCCAGAAAATATATTAAGCGTTTATTTACAATTTTTTCCATAATTTTACAGAAACAATTTGTGAGGGCTATTGGTCTGTAATTTATTGGATCTGTGTGATCTTTTTTCTCTTTAGGTATTGGAATGGTAATTGCTTTGCTCCATTCCGTAGGAAATATATTTTGTTGCCAAAGATCATTAACAATTTTTAATAGAGTTTTCAGTGTTAACGTTGGTAGCTGTCTTATAATCTCATTAGGAATTTTATCTGGGCCTGGTGCAGTATTTTTGGTTTCTTTAATACATTGCGTAAGCTCGTTTATTGATATTGGGGAGTTGTAGTATTCAAATATATTTGTTTCAAAATTTATAGCTTCTTTTTCTAATTCTCTTTTTATTTTTTTAAAGGAGTCTGTATAATTTTCAGACGATGAATTTTGTGAAAAGGTCTTTCCAATTTCATTTGCAATATCTTGTGTAGTTTCTGCATAAGTGCCATCAGCCAGTTTGATTTGTTTAATTTGACTTTTTTTTGTATTTCCTTTAATTTTTCGAATCATTTTCCAAATATTAGTTATGGGTGTGTTTGAATTTATTTTGTTAATATAATTTTGCCATGTAAGCCGTTTCTGTTCTCTGATTACTTGTCGGGTTTTTGCTCGTTCAATTTTAAAGGCTTTCAAGTTTTCTGGAGATGGGTTGGTCTTGAAAATTCTAAGCTGTTTATTTCTAGTTTTAATACTATCTTTACAAATGTTTGTGAACCATGGTCTATTTTTTTTAATTTTATATGTTGTTTTAGGTATAGTCCGTTCACAAATTTGATATAATGATTTTAAAAATGTTGAATACTGTTCTTGAGCATTAGAATGTATATTTATTTGACAGAGTATTCTGTCGCATTCTAATTTGAATGTATTCCAATCTGCTCTTTTAAAGTTCCAAGTTAATGGTTGTTGAGTTGGTATTTTGGAGTTGGTAGTAAGCAGAATAGGCTGATGATCTGAACCATAATTATTTTCTAAAACACTCCAGGTAAAGTCCGTAAATAGAGTTGAATCTGCCATTGTTAAATCGAGATAAGATGGAGATAAATACGTAGAACTATAAAAAGTCGGAGTACCATCATTAAAAATGCATATATTTCTTTCCTCTAGTAATCTTTCAATTAATTTTCCTCTTTGGTTTGTATTATGACTTCCCCATATAGGGTTATGGGCATTAAAGTTTCCCATAAGTATAATTGGAGGTGGGAGTTGTTTAATTAGATCATCTAGTTGAGAATATAGTATTGTATGATCTGGTGGAATATAAATTGAGCATATGGTTAATGGTTTTGTTAATGTAAATCTTACTGCCACAGCTTGAATGCAGGTATTTATTTTGATCCTCCTATGTAACATATTGGATGCTATAAATATGGAAGTACCTCCGCATGCAATTTTTTTAGAATGAATTTGGTGATAAGCGGTATAGCCACGCAATTCAAATGATTCTGTGTTTAATTTTATTTCCTGTAGACAAATTACTATAGGATTGTTCTCAGTTATAATAAGTTGTAGTTCTGGAATATTGTATTTTAGTCCTCTACAGTTCCATTGTAAAATATTCTTATATTCTGAATTCATATCCAAGAGTGTATATTTGTAATATTAATTATTTTTCTTTCCTTATTTTTTTTTATTTGGTTTTTGAAGGGTTTTTATTATAATATTACATTGAGCTTGATGTGGAGACTTGTTTGTTTTCCGATTACTGTTTTTTGAAATTGTGTCATTTTCTATTTCATTTTCTTCTATAATTTCCATGTCGTTCTCCCGTGTACTACTATCCGTTTCTTGTTGTGTCCTAGTTTCTGAATTTAAAGGTTGAGACATTGTTTCTTTTTGTATTTTTAAATCAGTTATTGAATCATCCTTTTCACATGCCTGTCCCAAAATATCCATAGTTTTATTTCCTTTAGATTTTAAGTCCTTACTCTGATTTATTTCTTTCATGTTTTTTTTTCATATAATTCTTATTTGATATGTTTTCTGTGTTAACTTTTTCTGGAAGCATTTCTTCTATATTTGATTGTGTTGAGTTTTCTTTAGTGCATATTATTTCATTTATTTCCCATTTTTTGAAAGTTCCATCTTGGTCTTTGTAGTACAATTCTGGTAAAGTGGGTGTCTGGGTTTCAGCGTGTTTGACTTTCTTTATGTCTGTTTTAAGAGCTCCAGCATAATTCTTTTCACTTATTAAAGATTTTTGTGTTAGAATAAATTTCTTTGCATCTTGATAAGTTATATTTTTTTGAGCTTTTAATTTTTGTATATCCTTTTCTTCAATCCATCTTGGACACGTTTTTGAGAATGATAGATGTTTTCCTTCACAATTTACACATTTCATTTCTGCACTGCATGTTTCCAAGCTGTGTCTTTCATTTCCACAACGTGGACAGACAGCATTTCTTTTGCAGTGTTTTTTCAAGTGACCTAATTTTTGACAGTTAAAACATCTCATAGGGTTTGGTATGTAGTCTTCAATTTTGATGTTTAAGAAACCTGCTCTAATTTCCATTGGAGGAGTTGGTTTATTAAAAGTTAAAATTATTGTGTTAGTTGCAATTTCTTTTTTATCTCTTTTTATTTTTATTCTATAAGCTGAGATAACTCCTTGATTTTTTAGTTCTTGTGTTAATTCATCTTCCGTACAGCATTCCAACTCTTTTGATTTTATAACTCCCTTTGAGCTGTTTAGGAAGGCATGGGCTTTTGTTTCTATGGCTATTCCTGCCATACTAGTTGTTCTTAATAAATTGGTTGAGTGCGCTTTTTTTTCGCATTCCACCAGAATCTGTCCAGATCGTAATTTCTTTACAGATTTAGGTGCTCCTGCCATCCCAGTTATGGCTTTTTCTATCACAAAGGGTGATAATTTAGTTAGTGGTTTTTCTGTTTCTTTAGATGAAATTGTAATAAATCTTGGCCATATTTCTGTATTTTCATAGTTGTTTGAATCTTCACCTCTTTTTCGTTTTGTCTCTCTGCCTTCCATGTTTTCAAGAGTTTGGGTTTGTATATACCCGCGGCTCCAGCCGCTTTTCAACGTTTTAGTAGCTAGTTTTAGTTTGTTTACTGTTTCGTTATATTTACAAAAAAAATTAATAATAATTAAAATCACAAAAAAATACTTCCTAATAAGTTTCAAACTTTAAATAAGTACGTATTTTCAATAAAAATCTCAAGGACGTAAACATTGAGGTCATAACATCACCGCCATCTTGGTGCGAATCTTTGGGGAAAGGTTGTAGTCTTGGGAAGTGATTTCCGACAGTGTCTTCCTGTTCAGCCCTGAGCTAACCGGAGTGAACTTCTCGATCTTTCAATAAAACGGAGTAACCTTTGGCCACACTTCAAAATGTTTTCATTGAAAGCGAACATGCGAGTGGATCCGGAGGAGACTGAGTTTGCTGAGTTTCTCCTAAAGCTTGGGGATGGCGAGCTAACACAGAATGCGCTGAACGAAATCAGCATACCAAGAGAAAACATATCAAATGGCAACCTTATTGATGAGGTTTTTGGAAACAGCCTAGCAACACATAATTACGAGGCTATGAAAGAGAGGGCGATACTTGCGCCCTTGAACAAAGGCGTAAACATGATAAATAAAGAAATCATTAAAAGGTTGTCAGGAGATGAAAAAGTTTACTACAGTTTTGATTCAATAAAAGATCAAGCAGAAGGAGCTCTGGAATTTACGGCAGAATTTTTAAATTCGATAGACATTGCAGATTTGCCCCCACATGAGCTAAAGTTAAAAAAAAATACTATCATTATGCTGATGAGAAACTTGGACACGTCAGAAGGACTTTGTAATGGAACACGTTTGGCTGTTACTGAGCTTTGTAACAACGTGATAAAAGCTCAAATCATTACAGGCGAGCATTCTGGTAGAGATGTGCACATTCCCAGAATCACCCTTGATTCCATCAAAAGCAAACTGGGAAGTACAATGCAGCGTCACCAGTTCCCTGTGACACCAGCATTTGCCATGACTGTGCACAAGTCCCAGGGCCAAACATTTCAGTTTGTTGGAATCGACCTCAGGGTGCCAGTGTTTATGCACGGAATGCTGTACGTGGCATTCTCCAGGGTTAAGCGCCAGTGCAGCCTGAAGGCTCTTCTTTCGCCAGACAAAAACAGTCATACGCGAAATGTGGTTTGGAAGGAGATATTAAATCAGGATACACAAGGTAGGTTTATAAGTTATATTTGTGTTTTACTAATTATACATGCAAGGTCATCATGGGTGTTGTGCTAAATAATTCCTAGAGTTAGTCCATTACAATAAAAAGAAGCTATTGTGTAGCTTTTATGAGCATTATCCTATATCTATTTAAATTTATAAAAATACTTCATCCAAGAAAACCCTCATTTATCAATATCACACTGATCAGCTTTTCCAGATACATTTAAAGTACCGGGTAGTAACAAAATAATAACAATAGTTATTATTGGTAAAGTAATAATGATTATATTATTACATTTTTGTCCAGCTAAAGGTGCTTCTGAGGTATAGAATCAGGGCTGTGGAGTCGAAGAGTCGGAGTCGGAGGAAATTTTGGTACCTGGAGTCGGAAGTAAAAAAAAATGAGGAGTTGGAGTTGGAACATTTATCTACCGACTCCACAGCCCTATATAGAATAACATTATATTTAATAAAGTGTTGGTAGAACAATTGTTATAACCTACTTATACATTAAATATAATTTTTTTATTTCAAGATTCAGCTGTGGACTAGACCTACACTTTAAAGACATCAGTGTAAGAATGACAAACTTGCTGGTTCTTGAAATTTGTTAAAAGGAGCTGTGACAAGGCCAGTGGAATAGAATTATTAAGGATCTTCAATACCAATTAGTGAGGCACATAGTTATCTGCAAAATCATTATCCTATGCTGAATAACAAAACTCCAAGACATTTACTTTGTTAAATGAAAGCACTTCTATTAAAAATAAAATGTTTAACTTCTTTTTTTCTTAAAAAAGTAAATAAATATATATATACTAAATTGTGCTTTTGTGAAATATTTTATGCTGCATTTTAATACATTACCAACATTAAGTCTTTCTTATTATGTTGTATATGACTGCAAAATGAAAAGTAACATTGTTATAACCTAAGAATGTGTAATTTTTCTAAGATTTATTTGTATTATCTGGATATTTAACTTCCATGAAACCAACTTGTAGGTCATACTGTAAATTGATACTGACATCCATCAGCCATAATGTAGTTGGGTGAATGAGAAAACATTTAAATACATGTATGTTGACTGATTATCACTTGACCTAGAATTGTATAATAATGATAATGTATTTAGTTAAAGACAATATGTAATATGTTTTTTCATTACATATATTATCATATATGTGTCTTTACATATGTATTTCCTTTAAAATTATTTCAATTAATGTGTAAAGCTTCTCAACTTTTTTCTGTGAGTGTATCAAATGTTCACAATTTCTTTTTATGTATTGCATATGTAGATGTTTCAACAAGCATTTATTGACTGTTGTGTTCAGTTTTATGTTGAGAAGTTTTCCTCTCATTTAGTTGTAAAGACTGTAGTTTTTGATATTGACTTCTTGTCCGTACAGTATACATAGTGTATTTCATGTTTTTGAAAAAGTTGGTGTTATTTTAATGGTGAACATGTCAGTTTCTTTTTGAGCTCCTTGCAAATGGGTCTGTTTAATGTAAATTTCCACATTATAATTTTTTTAATGTTAACATGTTCACTACTATGTGCAACTTAAATAACTGTGTTGCAGTCTTTCAATGCACTGGCCAAGCTTAAAGATGGTTGTAGAGTTATTGTTATGTAATTGTATAAAGATAACTGAACTGTCCTTTATTTTTTTTACATGTTTCAACAATTAATGTTTATATTTGCACTTTTTAACTAAATGAACTATGCTTTTCATTACATGTAATTTATAGTGTAACTCACTTGTTAATTTTCATTAAAATTGTTACAGTAAAATCTTGTTTATAAACTGCGCCTGTGTACAAGCCACAGGTATATTTCTGAAGGCAAAAAGCAAGTTAAATTAAAGGTTATGTGTATAACCGGCACCCTAATTATGTTTGGTTTGCCTGCAAGATTTCTGTATCAATATTTTTTTTACTTGTTGTGTATTAGCTAATGTAATGTGAATGGACTTTGAATATTAGACAATATAAACACTAAGCATATTTCACAAAATTAAGTTTCTCAAATGTGCTGTACAACTGATGCATGGAATCATTAACAAATTTCTTTTCTATGTAAAAAAAAACACTTCAACCCGGACTGAAAATTTTGATAAGAAATAAAAGTGGTTTATGCTCGAGATTTAAAAGTTCAAATAATTTGTAAAGATATTGAAAAACTATCAACAAAAATATCAAATGTTCATGTTTTGTCTATGTAATGCATATATTAATGTATATTGATGATTTATTTTTAAATTAATGTTGAATATTTATTGATGTTTCACCTTGTAAATTATTTTAAGCATCTGCTACAATTTGATCATTAGCCAAACCATTTTTCAGAGCTTGTTGTAGCAACATGTTTTTTTTCTTTTCTTAGCCTAAGGTCAAGTATGTTACAGTCTGAAATGGAATGAAATTTATTTTTACTTGAATATGCACATACTTTTTTACTTTGTCTTTTTATTCCGTATTTTAAAAAAAGTTTTAATATCTACGTGTTAATTTTTTACAAATTATTTTGGCAAATAATTTTACTTGAATCTTTTTTTGAAAATATCCCCACAAATGGAAATAGTAATTCTATCTTATTGAAAGTTTATGCAACTAAGCATTTATTGACTTTTGTGTTCAGCTTTATGATGAGAAGTGTCCCATCTCGTATAATTGTAAAAAAGACTGTAGTTTTTTATTTGATGTTTTGTCTGTATGGTATATATATATATTGATATATAATGTTTTTGATGAAGTTGATGGTATTTTAATGGTATTTTCTTTTTGAGGTCCTAGCATATAGGTATGCTTTATGTAAATTATCACATTGTTTTTTTATAAAATGTTAACATGTTCACTGCTTAGTTCAACTGAAGTAATAGTGTTGCTGTCTTTCAATGCACTGGCCAAGTTAGAAGCACGTTGTAGAGTTATTGTTACCGGTTATGGGATTTTATAAAGTTGACTAAACTATTAATTTTTTTATTACATGTTTCAACAATTAATGTTATACTTAATGTAACTCACATGTTAAATTTCATTAAAATTATCACAGTAAAATCTTAATTATAAGCTGCGCCGGTGTAAAAGCCACAGGTATACTTCCGAAGTAAAAAAGCCAGTTAAATTATAGATCATGTGTGTAACCGGTTTTCCTGTATAACTCCTTTATTAATATAATTTTTAAAATTGTAGTATATTAGCCAATGTAATGTAAATGGACTTTGATTATTAGACTTTATAAACGCTGATGGAACTTCTGTGTATTTCACAAAGTTAAGTTTCTCAGTTGCGCTGTACAGCTGACAAGTGTAATTCATTTACAGATTTAAAAGTACGCAATATCCTATACTATAATACGAGCAAAAATTGTATGTATATATATATATGTATGTATGTCTGGAAATTTTCTTCAAAAGCGCTCTAACGATTATCTTCATGTTTTAATGCACGACTTGTTTCACCTAAAAAAAAATCTACAGCTTTTCGGCCCCACAAATAAAAATCGGAAATGGACGTTAGACAAAAATACACATTAGATTTATCGTAGATATTGATTTTGGCCGGGAAAACATGCCATTGCTCGACCCACATGTAGTGCGGCTTTCAAAAGCGGTGTTTTGTTGCGTCGCAGTTATGACGTTTCGGGAATACCGGTAGGCTTACTAGCCTACAGCAGAAAGAAGTTTAATTTCTTGTTTAGACTACTGCTGCGCACCGATTAAAGAAATAATTTAAAGCAAGACCAAGTGTAATTTATGTAATGCAGGGGTGTGCAAACTACAGCCAGTGGGTAACGCGCGGGCGGACAAATGATAGTATGCGGCCCACGCGGCTTATTTAGATTAGAACGTCTTCAATATATTTTAGATTAAACTTCAATATATTTTAGATACAATTTAAAAAAAAGAAAAACAAATACATATTTACGAATTAATTAATAGTTAGATAATAGTTTGCCGTTTAAATAATAACAGAATTAGATGAAGTTTCACCAAACTAAAGGTCTATTTTTAACTTTCTTTCTGACATTTTTTTTAAAAAAAAAACACCTCTAAAACTTTGTTGTGTTTAAGCAATGAATAGCTGTATATAGTATACACTGTAGCAGATTACACTACACTGTATATAGTGTTCACTGTAGCAGTATACACTACGCTGTATATAGCATACAATGTAGCCGTATACTCTACACTGTAAAAAATAAACACTGTATTAGTATCCACTTTTTAAAAAAATTCAATGAATGTTTCATTGAAAATATGACATTGTATGATTTGCTTATAAAGGCCTACCAAAGTAAGATATATTAGAATATGTTAACATTGTGAATTCGAAATTTGGTAAACTAGAAAAGATGTAAATTCAGTATATTCGTATTTTCCTCATGACAATAGTCAGAAGTGTAATATACTCTTAGTTTTATTGAGGGGCGGGGGGAGGGAGAAATTAAACACATCATCTAACGTAGCCTATATATATTATTATCTTTTCAATTACAGTATTTTCAATGAATAACATAATTTCAGCTTTAATTATTTAGTATTTAAGTTTAATGCTCAAAAGTTTGAAAAAATAAATTAAAAATGTTTATCATACCATTGTTTAATTAATCAATATTATATTTTGCCGCGAAAGTTTATTTTAAATAGTAACACAAATGGAGGATATTAGATAATGTTAACACCAAACTATATTTTTTTACTTTTTTGTCAAACAATGTTTGCAATAATACATTGAAAACATTGAAAATCTATATATATAAGAAGATCGTGTTTGTGTCCCCACGGATCCCCATTGGTCAATTTGTGAGTTTGTGTCACTGACTTATTTAGGCCTAGTCCTATATACTGTCTAATAGCTTTTCACATCTGACATGTGCCTTCTAAAGCTAAGTTGTTAACGTAGAGGACTGCTGTACAGGCGACCCGGGTTCGATTCTCCAGTTAGACTATGCCTATTTTTTTTTACCCGATTTACATTTATTCGTAGACCTTTTTAATTCATATCAAACATGTTTGCCGGCGTAACTCAATCTTAGCTTGAATGGGTTGAGGGAGGGAGTTAAAAAAATTGACATAATATTATAGGAAAGTTTGAGTTGTTAAAGTTAATTAATTAATTAATTAATTGGTCATTTATATAGCGCCTCACTCCATGCTAATAAAAGCATGCTCAGCGCGCTCACAAAAACGAAACGACAATAACACTCTAAAATAGTTTTAAACAAGGTTTCGGCCGATGGAGGCACGAAACGACACAATAACATTTTAAAATAGTTTCAAACAAGTTTTTTGCTGATGGATGTGTACTTGATCAACTTAGTTGAAAAGAAAAGTCTTCAAATTCTTCTTGAATGCCTTTTTTGACACAGAGTTTTTCAGTGTCTCAGGTCTCAGGTAAGCCGTTCCACTGTGAAAGCGCCACAGATTCAAACGAGCGTACACCAATAGGAGAAGGGGTAGAAGAACTAAAAATTGTAACGTAATTCACGATATTTTAAATTTAAACTTTTCATTTTCAGTCTTTTAAATAATAATAATAATAATAATATTTGTATAGCGCTGCCAAAAAACATAATGTAAGCTCAGAGCGCGTTTAACATACAAGTTAACTAAGAATACGGCTATTACCCCAGGCCAGGTGACAGAGCTAAATTGATGATTAAAAAAAGAGAAAACAAATAAATGTAGCATTAACCGACCCAACCCATAAATAAGACAGTAAGTTTCTAAAGCATGTTAAATGTTATCTAAGGCAAATATTGAAATAATGAATTTTTAAGTTCTTTTTGAAAGTAACAGTAGAGCTTGTTCGCCTCAGTTGAATGGGAAGTTGATTCCACACCTTCGGACCGAAAACTTAGAAGCTCTAAGGCCAACGGTCGTCAGAGAGAAACGGGGCTCTTCCAGAAGCGATAAGTTTGCAGAACGAAGTGTTCTTTGCGGGACATAAGGTGTGATTAGTGCCTTGAGATAGGACGGAAACTCGTTGTTAAAAATGCACTGATGGTAAAGTAGCACCACTTTATACTCAATTCTGGCTTTCACGGGGAGCCAGTAGAGCGAGCGTAGAAGGGCAGTTTCCGATTCTCTTTTAGACTTGCACATAACCAAACGCACAGTAGGCCTACTGTTCTGTATTCGCTGTAGTCTGGCGATTTAATGACATAAATGACATATTTTTCTGTTAGATTTAAAACTGACAACTCTAGCCTACATGTTTTTTTGGGGGGTTTAAAATGAGAATTAAGCTGTTCGTTTTTTTTTTTTTTTTTTTTTGGGGGGGGGGGAGGGGGGTTATCGGGTTAAATCTAGATATTAGACTGCACAAATAAAAATCTGCTTCGACTGTTAGAATTTAAAGCCCATGTTATTCATAGTAGAAAAAAGAAAAAGACAAATACAATTTATTGGTCTGGTAAAGACGTATTTTTAAAATTTATGCACTGTTGTTTTACATACACATAATAATAATAATAATAATAATAATAATAATAATAACGGTGCTTATATAGCGCATATCCCGTTGGTGACAGTTCTATGCGCAGACGACAGTTACAGAATACAGACAGACAACGAAATATGTGGTAATACGCTAATTCTGCTGACGAAATAGGTGAGTCTTCAGCCGGCTCCTGAAGGTGTCAAAGTTAGGGCTCTGGCGAAGCTGTAGTGGGAGGTGATTCCAAGCGGACGGTCCTGCGTAGGAAAATGAACGTTCGCCAGCGGACACTAGCCTCACACGAGGAATCCGCAGAGTAAGCGCGTCAGATGCCGAACGAAGTGGGCGGGACTGGGTGTAGAGCTCCATACAAGAGCGAAGATAATCCGGGGCGCAGTTATTCAGGCACCTATAACAGAGGGAAGCCAGCTTATATGAGATCCGGTTGTTGATGGGTAGCCAGTGCAGAGATCGGAGCAGAGGATTGATATCATTTGACTTCTTCTTCTTGAGAACTAGTCGGGCTGCGCAGTTCTGGATTCGTTGGAGTCCTTGAAGGGAGGAGGCCGAGAGACCAGCCAAAAGCGAATTACAATAGTCCAAGCGGGAAAATAGGAGAGAGATGATGAGCTTAACACAAGCTTCCTTGGTGAGATAACGACGGATGGCGGCAATACGACGCAGATGGAAGAAGCAGATTTTGGTGAGGAAGGAGATGTGGGTTTGCATGGACAGCGTGGAGTCCAGATAGACATGATGTTAAGGTACAAGGCCCTGCTCTTTATATTACCGATCGAATGATCGGTCACCTGGTACTAAAATTTAAATAGTAAAGGCACATTTCCTGTTTAAAAAACTTTTTAAACAAACAAAACTATACAGGAAGTTGAAGCAGGTAAATAAATAACCAATCACAAAAAAAAAAAAATCATATGGGAAACATTGACCTATCACAATAGATAATATAAACTGTATAAAATAACATACATTTCCTTGAATTTACATTTCCTTGAATTTATTGTTAAATAAATGCCTTGTTAAAAATATTTTGTTTTGTTTTTTTGCCACATCAAAATACATTTTAAGCAATTTTTCTTTTATTTGCAAAGCTAATCATTTCAGTGATAGTATATTGATGATAATACTATTATTGTTTTTCATTAATGTTTTACCTTATATATAAATTATTATAAGCGTCTGTTACAATTAGATCATTAACCAAACCATTTTCCCAAGCTTGTTGTAGTAACATACTTTTTGTATTTTGTATGTTCACATATACTTTTTTACTTTGTCAATGACAACTACTTTTGTTTTATAAAAATGTATAACATTAAATGCATACATTTTTTTATTCCATATTTAAAAAAAAGTTTAGATCTTTATGTGTCCTTTTTTCAAAAAAATATTTTTGACAAATAATACCATACTTTAAAAAATATCGTGCGGCTCTATAGCCGAGCGACAGCGCATTCGAGTGTCGATTCGAAGGTCCTGGGTTCGAATCTCGATGGAGGCTAGGGTTTTTTCCCAGGACTTGAGGGTGTCCCTGAGTCTACCCAGCTCTGATGGGTACCTGACATCAGTTGGGGTCTGAGGTAAAGTAAAGGTGGCTGTGCATAGTACTGGCCACACAATCACCTAGTATTGAGTGGCCACAGATATGGGTCATGTTGGAAGCAGCATGTAGAGTTATTGTTATAGAATTGTATAAAGATGACTGAACTTTTATTATGTATTTTTACATGTTTACTTGTTTTTTTACCTATTGTCTGTCCTGCAATAGTTGTCCAGCTTTTTCAACACTTCTAACTTCATGATCTATTGTTTATAATACATGAAGAAAAATATTTTCAATGTGAGTATCTCAAACAAAATGTGGCAAATACAAAACCTATATCATTTAAATACAATGTCTTTATGTTTCTATTATTTATAACTTGATTTCATCAGTATTGTCAATTTTTAAACATAAAAGTTACATAATTTTTTTTTTAGTGTAAAGTTTAATAATTCTAAAAAAGGCAATTCATATTGAGAAATTAATATTAAATGTACTTTTACTTGGCTGAAGGTGTGTAGTAATGGATTGATCTGTGTCATTTTCCAGTCATAATCATATTCATATTTAAAAACTGTATCTTTCCCCTGAAGGGACAAGATGGGGTTGCCAAGTATATTTGTAAAAAAAATGTCTTTTTGATAATGTAGCGTTGATAATTTATTATAATCTGTTTGATGTTAATATTTAGTAATTGGTCATTTTAATATTTTTCGTAATTTATCTAATCATTAATTAAATATGATAATAAAAATACATTAATAAATAAATGACATACTAATGTTATTTTTAATACTAATTATTACTAATTAAATACCTATCATCATTTATTCAGAGTTTAGATTCATTTATTTCTTTGTTCATTATTGTCTCATACTCGTTAAAACCTTCTTGCTCATAAAAATTACAAGTAGGATGTCCTTTGTTTATTTCTCAAAAGTATCAAAAAGGACTTCATTTCTTAAAAGTATCAAAATGTACATTGAGTTTTAAGTGGTTTATTTATTGCCGGGTGGGGGGGGGGAGGGTAACGTGACAATAAATAATTGGGACTAGCTGAAAATCAGCTATATTGCCATTGTAAATACAATACTAGCTGAAAGCTTGATTAAAAAACAACCTGACCTATATAAAAGATCAGGGCATTCAAAATTTATTTGTTAATGACATTTTTTTTTTCATTTTATTAACAAATGCATTTAAAGGAAATATTTTAGGTACAGGTAGTCTTTAACAGATAGTGTGTCATTAGCTAGGGGCCCTCCATCATACACATGGCTAACTGTTAAGGAGACTAGCCCTTTCTATATAGGCATATAGGTCTCCTACTACAGGAAAATAAATTGACAAATATGGTCCCATACCAGGTAATAAATATTTTAGTGGAATGTATGCACCGTTTTATTACGTGTAAATTATGTTTAAATACATGCCCACCGATCATACAAATTATGTTTAGATAAATAAAAGCCCACCGATCGAATGATCGGTCACCTGGTACTATATACATATATATATATATGTCTGGAAATTGTCTTCAAAAGCGCTCTAACGATTATCTCCATGTTTTAATGCACTACTTGTTTCACCTAAAAAAAAATCTATAGCTTTTCGGCCCCACAAATAAAAATCGGAAATGGACGTTAAACAAAAATACACATCCTATACTATCATACGAGTTAAAATTGTATGTATATATATATATGTATATATGTCTGGAAATTGTCTTCAAAAGCGCTTAAACGATTATCTCCATGTTTTAATGCTTTACTTGTTTCACCTAAAAAAAATCTACAGCTTTTCGGCCCCACAAAAAAAAATCGGAAATGGACGTTAAACAAAAATACACATTAGATTTATCGTAGATATTGATTTTGGCCGTGAAAACATGCCATTGCTCGACCCACATGTAGTGCGGCTTTCAAGAGCGGTGTTTTGTTGCGTCGCAGTTATGACGTTTCGGGAATACCTGTAGGCTTACTACAGCAGAAATAAGTTTAATTTCTTGTTTAAACTACTGTTGCGCACCGATGATAGAAATAATTTAAAGCAAGACCAAGTGTAATTTATGTAATGCAGGGGTGTCCAAACTACAGCCAGTGGGTAACGCGCGGGCGGACAAATGATAGTATGCGGCCCTCGCGGCTTATTTAGATTAGAACGTCTTCAATATATTTTAGATTAAATTTAAAAAAAAAAGAAAAACAAATACATATTTACGAATTATCTAATAGTCAGATAATAGTTTGACGTTTAAATAATAACAGAATTAGATGAAGTTTCACCAAACTAAAGGTCTATTTTTAACTTTCTTTTATCTGACATTTGTTGAAAAAAACCCACCTCTAAAACTTGTTTGTGTTTAAACAATGAATAGCTGTATATAGTGTACACTGTAGCAGATTACACTACACTGTATATAGTGTTCACTGTAGCAGTATACACTACGCTGTATATAGCATACAATGTAGCAGTATACTCTACACTGTAAATAATCAACACTGTATTAGTATCCACTTTTTTAAAAATTCAATGAATGTTTCATAAAAAATATGTATGATTTGCTTATAAAGGCCTACCAAATTTAGATATACTAGAATATGTTAACATTGTCAATTCGAAATCTGGTAAACTAGAAAAGATGTAAATTCAGTATATTCGTGTTTTCCTTATAACAATAGTCAGAAGTGTAATATACTGTTAGTTTTATTGAGGGGCGGGGGGGGGGAGGGGGGGAGAAATTAAACACATCATCTAACGAAGCCTATATATATTATGATCTTTTAATTTGCAGTCTTTTCAATGAATAACATAATTTCACCTTTAATTATTTAGTATTTAAGTTTAATGCTCAAAATTAAAAAAAAAAAAAAATTTTATCAGACCATTGTTTTAATTAATCAATATTATATTTTGCCGCGATAGTTTATTATAAATAGTAACACAAATTGAGGATATTAGATAATGTTAACACCAAACTAATTTTTTTTACTTTTTTGTCAAACAATGTTTGGAATAATACATTTAAAACATTGAAAATCTCTATATATAAAAAGATCGTGTTTGTGTCCCCACGGATCCCTATTGTGTCACTTACTTATTTAGGCCTAGTCCTATATTCTGTCTAATAGCTTTTTACATCTGACATGTGCCTTCTCTAGCTAAGTTGTTAACGTAGAGGACTGCTGTGCGTGCAACCCGGGTTCGATTCTCCAGTTAGACTATGCCTATTTTTTTTACCCGATTTACATTTATTCGTAGACCTTTTTAATTCCTATCAAACAATTTTGCCGGCCGTAACTCATTGTTAGCTTGAATGGGTTGAGGGAGGGAGTTGAAAAAATTGACATTATGTTATAGGAAAGTTTGACAGTTGTTAAAGTTAATTAATTAATTAATTAATTGGTCATTTATATAGCGCCTCACTCCATGCTAATAAAAGAATGCTCAGCGCGCTCACAAAATCGAAACGACAATAACACTCTAAAATTATTTTAAACAAGGTTTCGGCCGAGGGAGGCACGAAACGACAATAACATTTTAAAATAGTTTCAAACAAGTTTTTTGCTGATGGATGTGTATTTGATCAATTTAGTTGAAAAGAAAAGTCTTCAAATTCTTCTTGAATGCCTTTTTTCACACAGAGTTTTTCAGTGTCTCAGGTAAGCCGTTCCACAGTGAAGGCGCCACAGATTCAAACGAGCGTACACCAATAGGGGAAGGGGTAGAAGAAATAAAAATTGTAACGTCATTCACGATATTTAAAATTTAATTTTTTTGATTTCAGTCTTTTAAATAATAATAATAATATTTGTATAGCGCTGCCAACAAACATAATGTAAGCTCAGAGCGCGTTTAACATACAACTAAGAATACGGAAATTACACTAGGCCAGGTGACAGAGCTAAATTGATGATTAAAAAAAAGACAAAACAAATAAATGTAGCATTAACCGACCCAACCCATAAATAAGACAGTAAGTTTCTAAAGCATGTTAAATGTTATCGAAGGTAAATATTGAAATAATGAGTTTTTAAGTTCTTTTTGAAAGTAACAGTAGAGCTTGTTCGCCTCAGTTGAATGGGAAGTTGATTCCACACCTTCGGACCGGATACTGAGAAGGCTCTAAGGCCAACGCTCGTCAGGGAGAAACGGGGCTCTTCCAGAAGCGATGAGTTTGCAGAACGAAGTGTTCTTTGCGGGACATAAGGTCTGATTAGTGCCTTGAGATAGGACGGAAACTCGTTATTAAAAATGCACTGATGGCAAAGTAGCGCCACTTTATACTCAATTCTGGCTTTCACGGGGAGCCAGATGAGTGAGCGTAGAAGGGCAGTTCCCGAGTCTCTTTTAGACTTGCACATAAACAAACGCGCAGTACTTTTATGTATTTGTTGTAGCCGGTCGATTTAATGACATAAATGGCATATATTTCTGTTGGATCTAAAATTGACAACTCTAGCCTGCATGTTTTTTTTGGGTTTAAAATGAGATTAAGCTTTTTTTTTTTTTTGGGTTTTTTTTTTTGTTTTTTTGTGTTTTTTTTTTGGGGGGGGGGGGGTTATCGGGCAAAATCTAGATATTAGACTGCACAAATAAAAATCTACTTCGACTGTTAGAATATAAAGCCCATGTTATTCATAGTAGAAAAAAAGAAA
Source organism: Anisus vortex (assembly GCA_949126835.1). Lineage (NCBI taxonomy): Eukaryota > Metazoa > Mollusca > Gastropoda > Planorbidae > Anisus > Anisus vortex. The sequence continues at coordinate 25,611,203 of OX421507.1, forward strand.
AAAGACAAATATAATGTATTGGTCTGGTAAAGAAGTATTTTTAAAATGTATGCACTGTTGTTTTACATACACATGATGTTAAGGTACAAGCGCCTGCTCTTTATTACCGAACGAATGATCGGTCACCTGGTACTATATACTTTATTTGGGATGACGAATTTGTATTACCTGTCAGAATGATGACGTTAGCGCATGTATGTGGAGGCTAAGAACATTAAAATGACAAAAAAAAGATAGACTTAAATGCAAATTGCATGCACGATCGTGACATAAACAGCATGCATAATCCATTACCCACCTCAAAGGATCCATCCAACCATACCTTCCAATTAATTTTGTCTCTATCTGGGCTTTCTTTAAATAAATTTAAGAAAAAAAAAGAGATATCAAAGTGATAAAATTATTAAGACATAACTTTTTTTTAAATTTTTTATTCAGATATTCGTACGAGAGGCTAATGGGGGGGGGGGGGGCATTTGAAACCAACATAAAAAAAAGATTTTTTAAAAACATGTTGGTATATGAATGTATTTATCATCTAAGATTACTGACTTGGACGAGTTTCCATGTTTTCAAATGGGTAAAAAAAAGCAAAAAGGAAACACATTTTTGGTAGTTTTCACAAAGACAATCCATGTGTAATTAGATTTTTTTTTTATGAATTTAATTTAAAAAACACATGTCTACATGGGAAAAAATCTATACATAATTATGGTGATATTTTAAGGGTATGGGTTAATATAAACGACGCCTATCCTTTCAGGAATTAGAAAAAAATCGCACGTCAAAGCTCAAAATAAAAACTATAAAATAATGAGCAGAAACATGCTACAACATGTCCCCCCACCCCCATTAACCCCTTTACCCCCAAAGCTTTCTACTTGCAGACTTTAGTTAGTTCAGAAGTTGTTTTTTTATTTTCCTGAATAAATAAAAAAAATCTAAACACAAACACACACAAACGTCAACATCTTTATCCAGAAAGGTAAATATTGTTTTATGCACAGGTATATTGCTACATCATTTATTTCGTTCCTGTCTTGAAAACAGAGGATACAATTCGTTGTTGGAATTTCATTTTTGATATTATAGCTAGGGGATAGAGTCCGTATTTGTCCATTGATAAACAATAGGTTTATGTGTGTGTTAGTGTTTTTTGTGTTATGTTGTGTATGCGTTTTATGGACAGCTAGATCTAATATTTAATCGACAATTATTTGTTTGGGGAAAAATTATTAACACACCAATTCTGTTTGATGAATAGTTTAATGGTTCATTTGTGCATCTGTAACATACATTGTTAAACAAGACAACACTATATTTACATAAAATGATTCGTTTCTTGGCTTTATATATATCATTCATCTGTTGTAGCAACGCCTTAGACCTCCAGTTAGGTAAGCTGCATTTGTTTTATCTTTGAACATCTTTATTAAATAAGTTTTAATGCAAAGTGCTAACATAGTATTAGTTGTACACTACGAATATTTTATAGTTTTTTTTATATTTTCTACATCATATGTGGATATTGGCCTAATTAGCATACATTCACTAAAGAACTCCATTTAACATAAAAATACTTTTATTGTTGAATATACATATTCATATGCAGCAGCGTAGCCAATATTTTCATTGTAGTGGGGGATAATAGGGCAATTATAGGTAAGGTAGGGGCTACAAAGGTACATTCTAGCGCACAATAATAAATAGAAGGCGGCTACAGTTACAGTTTAGTCTCAATAAGGGCTGATCTTTTCAATAGGTCAGGGTCTTATATTGTATATGAACTTCCGGTTTTCTTCCAGCAACACTATTTATTTTTGGCTATAGATACATAAAGACGCAAAAAGAAAATTATTTTGCATCAAGCAATAAGTTTGATAATAAAAATAGGTAATTTCTTCACGTCAGACATTCACAATCTATCTTTTTCTTTCGGCAGCATCTTTAAAAAAAGAAATAATCCCCTACATCATTTCTTACTCGCAGCACAACCAGGAACGCTTCACACGGGCATGTTGTGTTAGTAAATGATCGATTAGGACTGGAATACATGTATAACCTTTTATGCTCATCCTGCCAGCATAACCATTAAGACTAGTCAATAGCAGGCTGATTCTGAACCGATGCAAACGTTTATTCTAAATTGATGATAAAATTATATTTTATATAATTAACAATAGGTCCAAAGTTAAAATTATATTAAATGATTAAACTTGTATCAAGGGTATGCAACATTTTTCGCCATTGGGCCGCATAGGAAATTTTTATCCAACGAAACATTCAAAACACATTCAAAATATTTATTCGCATTATTAATAGAACGAATTTAAAACAAATCCTACTGCTGTTAAAAATTATCTGAGTGACAGACCAAAATGACGTGCCAAAGCCCATGAGTTGCCTGTTACACAGCGCTTCTGTTAAGTTGATTCATTCTCGATTATTGCTTCTGTTATTCCAAAAACGAAAGTCATGCGGCAGCGCGTTCGGCTGGCGTTCTAAACCTGGTGCAGGCTAGGATTTTATTCCCGGGTCTGGAGGGTGTCCCTGAGTCTATGCAGCTCGGATGGGTACCTGTCCTTAGTTGTGGTAAAGTAAAGGCGACCGTGAATAATGCTGGCCACACAATCACCTAATATGCCGTGGCCATTGAAACTGATGAACGCTGCTTCATCGGCCCTATGGATCAACTTGGCCCGACTTTACTTTTGCTTTTTCATTTCAAAACCACACTTTTTCATACTTATTGATCAAAAACATAAAAGAAAACCTAAAAAGTACAAATTTAGAAAGGCACAAGGATACTATTCAAAATAACTCGCAGGATAGTAATAAAAATATAATTGGCCCTAATATTTACATAGTGTAATATTAAAACCCCCGAAAAAGGCTTTAAGGAAATACTTTACATTGATACCAATTCAACATACATAATTTTAAGAATATTAATTTTTTTGTTTTGCTCGACAATGCCACTAGGTTATTATGAAAGTGTTTTCGTGAAATAAATTGTTTTACCTTCATGAAATTATGTATATGCCAAGGCTACTATTCATGTGACTATACGCAATGATTAATAGTCTGAAAAAGAATTTTAAGAAATATAAAATGTACATAATGGTGGTTGTTACCCTAAGCTAATGAAATCATTAGTTCTTATGTAAATGAACCTAGAAACACAAGAGCAAATAAGGACAAAATGCCAAGTAGTCATAGGGCATAAAACGTAAAATTCTTACTTAGAAAAACAGCACAAAGTTTATTACAAAGCAGCAATAAAGATAAGGATAAAACCACTTTTTCAATATTCAAATGCAAAAACAAACACATATGTTTTTCTTTCTTCCCGAGTGTCATAGAATGGGCTGCCTGAACAAACCAGGAAAACCAACAACTTAACATCATTTGAAATCCTCAACAAAATGCAAGACTATATTTAAATAACCTATGGATAAGCATATGACGTGATATTATTATGTAGAAAAGTTACATCTGTAACATAGGCTAAATACTTAATTAACAGAATGGGTTTTGTATTATATTCTCTTTTACCATAAGCAACCACTGTTTACTGAAAACGTGTAAAATATTCCTTTAAACCATTTTTAAAAGTTCGCAGGGCTAGTTGGTTTACCAACTTTGTGGACCTTGTCATTCAACTAGCATTTTATGGGCCTGGTGTAAGAGGCATCCAGAAGAACTCTTCCTCAGCCCAACTTTAATACTGTATACTTGTCTTTTTTCGGGTCTTGAGTATGTCGCCGAGAATGCTTATTACTGATGATGACATCATCGTGGGAAGGCATAAAAAGAATAAAAAAACAGAACAATAAATACAGCTAGAGATGTAGGCTAAACGTTGTTTTTTTAAATTCCATATTTAGGTATCTTCTTTGTCTGCAAGGCTAGCAAAGTTAAGTTCTCGAGTTCTAGTGCCCACAGCATTCTTGGTAGAATAATTTCAGGCCTTTGTATATTACCGGGAAAATAATGAAAGATGGACTGGATCAGGGTCTTCTGGGCGCCTTAAGGCCAGACATTTACTAGGCTGTCTACCAGCCGATAATCTAATGGTACAGCAAAGTACTGACGTTTGACTAAAGTGCAACATGGTTAAATATCTACCGGTAAACCTAGAAACACTAGAGGACATAAGGGCAAGAGTAAAGTAGTAATAATACATAAGGCATTAATTTCTGATTTAGAAATACAACACAATAACAACTTGTTGCATTAAGCCTTATAAGATCAACATAATGACAAAAACACTTTCCTTTGACGCAATAATTTTTATAACAAAAAAATGTAAAATATAAGATAACATAAGACATCATATGAAATAATTTAGCTTGGAAAACTGAAATAATTATACTTTCAGCATTGTGTGAAATACATCCGATATTTAATAAAAAAGTTTATTTGTCTTAATTCTATAATTATATTGATAAAACGTATTATTTTTCTTAATGGCTCGAAGAAAGCGATCCTTTTTTTGTTGTTGTTGTTGCATAGTTGTTTCATATATTTATCATATGATATCCCAAGAGCCCTGCTGTATTGGAGAGCTGGCAGCTCAAACAAGAAAAAGAGGCCGCCCTTGCCTACGCTTTAAAGACAGCTGTAAAAAAGACTTGCTACTGGCACACATTAATCACAAACGTGGGAGGGCCTTGCGGAGGAACGTACCTCCAGGTGGTCTATGGTGCGCGTGGGCACTCAAGTCGCAGAAGCCACCCTTACAGAAAGAAATGAACAAAAGCGAGCCAGGAAAAAGGCGAGGGTCAGAGGAAAAAGAGACTGCGCCTTCGTCCCTTGAGGACGGACGGGTGTCATATATATCATATGATATATCAAATCATGTCAAAATGTTATTATGTAATTATTTTCTTTCACTGCGGCTCACGGTGTCCAAGTTTATTGTAAACTGACTTACAATGTCTTTACTTCTCTCGTTGTCAGGGACATTAGAAAATTTGGAATTCAGATATAAACAGCTCATTAAGGAACGATTATCCAGTGGTATCTATAATGTGAAAGGTAATAATTATTTGTTGATTATTATATTATACACAATTATAAAAAATATAGAGAGGTATAATAATACAAAAATTATTATTTAAATGATGGGGCACGGAAGGTCCTGGGTTCGAATCCTGGTGGAGGCTAAGATTTTTTCCCAGGATTTCAGGGTGTCCCAGACAGAGTCTTAGCTCTGATGGGTACCGGACATTAGTTGGGCAAAAGTAAAGGCTGTGCATTTTTCTGGCCAAACATCCGTATGCATTGACCACATAACTGGTGAAAGCTGCTTAACCAGCCTTATGATCAGTTGTTGTTTTTTTAATATATAGAGATAAAGTATAAATAATAATAGGCAAATAATTGTAAAAGGGAGCCAAGAGATGTTGGTTTCTTGTATTGTGTAAGGTATTTTGTTTTTAAATGTGGACTTTACAATGCATTGTGTAACGTATAATTAACTCCCTTGGTTTTTGTTTAGTGACCCCAGAATGACCCTAGTCCGGATGAAGGCGTGAGGTCAGACCGCGTGTGTAAGAAGAGATAGGGATGTGTACTTTGACAGTTAGAGAGTTAGAACTTACAGAGTGGGATTGTTTTTTTTATGACTTGTGTTCTGATAAAAATTGTATTTGTTTTATGGACTGTGGAGCTCAGTATTATTTTATATTAAAATTATTTTATTTTGAAGTCTCTTTTATTATTACATGGAAGAAAGTTAAAGGAAGACTAATTATTCTTCTAGGAAAATAAGAAGTATTAGTCATAGAACCAACACCCCACACTCCGAGACGTAAAAAGATTAACGCTTACAATGTATAGAGAGATATTAATTTCTTTTTAAGAACAAAAGAGATTACTTTTACTAGAGTTAGATCTATTACATCTCGAATATAAATCTCATTTCCTCTTCCTTGACCAGTACACCAAGTAGCTGACCTAAATGCTCGTATATTTACTATCTACAGTTACCCCAAATGTTATCCTGTTCCTGGTGGAAGGACTAGATTCCCACACAATGTCTGCGGCAAGGAAAATTCTGTCAGACGCGACACCCAGCAACTCAATGCATGTACTTGACAGCTTTGTAACTGGATTTATAAAGGTATTGGCATCAAAGAATAAACCTGTTTCCTGCGAGTACTTGTCCTGTGTTAAATTTAAAGCCTTTGAGATTTGGCCGAATGTGGTTAAAGGTAGTTAAATGTAGTTAGGCATTTTATGTGAAATGCAAAATCAATCGTGAGAAAGTTATAGAAGATACTCCCAGATTCCAAACCCTTTCGTTACGTACTATAAGAAGAGCCTTTAGATAGCGAATTTATCTAAGCTGACAAGAGTAACACCAATAGTCAAATCACTAAACCTAAATCACTAGGGGACAGAAGGGCAAAGTTAAAGTAAGGATAATACATTTGACATTAAACTCTAATTTTTAAAAACTTCGACACACTAACAACCTGTTGTAATCTTCAGATAAATATAAGGACAAAAATACTTTTCTTCCCGAGTGGCATCCGAGCTTGGAATGGGTTGCCTAAACAAAGCAGGAAAACCATTAACTTAGCATAATTTAAAACACGAATAAAAATGCAAAGCTAGACAGACCACGGTTTGGCGTAGGACGCAATAATCTTCTTTATAGAAGAAGCGTCTGTAAGATATATAAGATAAAGATAAAAGTATGTCAAAGTGGCGTTTCGATTTCTCAGATAAACTATGAACTTTAAATGTCTTTAGTTCAAATCTAGCTTACAGACGATTTACTCAATGTCTAGAAAACAGTGTTTGTGTGATGTTTTGTCTGTGTTCTTTTATTTTTGGTAGTTTTTGTTGCTTTAATTGGCAAAAACCGTTGATAAAAGATACTAATTTACAAGTTATCTACTACACATTCAGCTTTATATAGTTACTATGTTACGGTGTCAACGAGCGGCAACGTTTTCTCGAGGGTAAATGCGACTGGGCATTGTGCCGTGGCTACAGAAACTGGTGAACTCTGCTTCATCGGCCACATGATCAATTTGGTCCGACGGGATTTTATTTAGAGAGTCAATCTTTTTTTCAATCACATATTTTTACTTTTTCTATTTATTTATTGTACTTTTAAATTATTGCCAGTTTATACGTGTCCAATAAATATGTAATTATTTTGGCTTTTCGTAGACATATCTTAGTCATTTTTTGGAGTAAAGGTTAACTGCGTCAGTGCTTTATTATTTTGTTTTACTTTACTTTATTTTAAAAATAATTTCTAATTTTGCTGGATATGCTTTTTTTTTTTTCGTAAAATGAGAAGTTCAAACTTAGTAATTGTGGATATTGCCTTTCCCAAAATAATCAATATATTAATTAGTTAATTGATTTGATAATTATATTAAGTCAATTGCATTTTGCTATATTAATTATTTAGTATCAGTTATTAAATATTATATATATGTCAGTGCACTAAATAATATTGTAGGAAATCTTCTATAAAATTAGATTATGATTTTTAAGAGTAAAGGGGAGTAAGAATGTTAAGAAGAACTTCTGCTCATGTAGGCCCCAAGTAAAATAACTGATTTAATATCTGCATTGTAAAGTTCTTTGATTAAAGTATATCATATGTGCCTACAATTCCTACATTTTTATTCATGGAAGAATATATCTATATCTGTGTCTTACTATTTGAATAAAATTTGAAGTAAGTAGAAACTACAATTGTCACTTGATCATTTCTCAAGTCTACGTTCCATATGCTGAATAGAATAAATGTCAGCTGAGTTGGATCTAAATAAAATGTTAAGTTGCTTATACAAATTACCACGCTACCAATAATAACAAATATTATAAGCAATAACAGTAATAAATTAGTTTCCCATCTTTAATAGTTAGATGAAATAGTAACTTTTAAATAATTGACATGATATTCTGAATTTGTTTAAAATATAGATATATTATGCAGATTCTGCTATGCGCCCGCCTCCTCTTGCAATCCTGGCTACGCCACTGGTGGAAAGTACAGGCAAAAGAGCTGGGTTGATAAAAAAAATATTTCTATTGTATGCCGTGGTCATCGAAACATGTCAAATTCCAGACTTGAAATGTAAAATTTACTGAAATGTAGTAATGTAAAACAATGGCTATGATACTCTGGTTTACTCCTTTATCTATTTTTCTTGTGCAGCCCCACAGCCGCGATCAAATGGTGGCCGACCCTGCTGCTGCCTCCTCCTCTATCTTCTCCGGCTTACCTGAGAGGAATGGACAAATGGGTTGGGTCCAGCAAGGCAACAATACCTGCTTACAGCGCGATCAAAGCAAGAAATTAGCCAATCTCTTCAAGATTATGTCCAAGTCTGGTAAGTATCGATCCTATCCATGGTGGAAACTCCGCAGGAGAGAACAGGCAACGATTGGACGATTTAGGCCCAATTACGATTCGCGGTGTCGACATTGAATGGAAGTAGAAGAAACAGTGGAGCATGTGCTTTTAGACTGCCCTGCCTTGCAGGAAAACAGAGTGGGTGGGAACGATCAACAGTTTGCACCGAACCTTTATGGTGATTTAGCTGTAGTACGCAGTACAAGTGTGTTTGTCCTTCAAACTCTAAGAGATTAGTCTCGGTTCATATCATTCCGGTGAAGTGAGGTTTAAGTCTTGTAAGTATTAGGCACTTCTGTACCTTCAAAGTGAGTGAAGTGTGTAAACTGCCAATACGATCACATTAAGATTACACCGGCTGGCCAACACAGGAAGGACAGCTCCCACTGCAGGTCTGAGACCCGTTGCACTGCCGAGATGCCAGGGGGTCTCGGTGGGGAGAAAGCAATGAACGCAGCAGTCCCTTCTCACGAACCACACGCGAGCCTAGATGCTTGTACCTATAGTATAGGATTTGTGCTACCATGTGACTTTGTAGGTATAGCGGCGAGCCATCACGATAATGGTCCAAGGAGAACCACAGTGTACAACCGCTGTGATGCGGAAAGGCCTCCTGTTACACGGCACACCACGCCTTGTCGTGTTGTGGTGTGGCTGGAGCTCAGACAAAGCCTTGGTGTGCCCCTATCGTAGCACACTCCTAATACGTTACGCCCTGGTCTATAGAGTATAGAGCCCTTGGGGCTCGTCCGTTTTTTAGAGAAAGTATAGATCGGTAAGTAATATGGGGCGCAGTGGCCGAGCAGGCAACGCGTTCGTCTGGGTCTGGGTTCAAATCCTGGAGAAGGCTCGGGGCTTTAGGGTGGCCCTCAGACTACACAGCAGTGATGGTTACCGTAAAATAGTTAGAATAAAGTAAAGGTGGCTGGGCTTCAAGCTGGCCACACATCCCTTGGTATGCCTTGGCCACAGAAACCGGTTCTGTAAACAATTTGGTCCGAAGTGTACCTTACTTTTACTTACTGGTAAGTAATAGTTTCTTTCAGTCTACCATTTTGTACAAAATACTTTTTATATCTAGTAAACTTAGTATTAACGGAACAATGATTTTTTTTTACGTTTACTTCACGTAGAAATACAAAAAAATACAAACAATGACTAAGATAACCTCTTAGAATGAATAATCATTAAGACACAGGGTCAACGGTACTTTTTCCTAATCTGTAAAAACAAAAAAAAAAGTGAGCTAGAAATGGGTTGCCTGAACCAACCAGGAAAACCAATAACTTAACATATATTATATGTAAACATTTATTCAAAGTATTTCAGTCAGGTCGCATCCAAGAAGTGTTTACATCTTTAGAGGTCATCAGCTCAAACTGCGTGTTCCACACGCACGCACTGACGTTTACAAATATTCAGCCATTAGACTGTGGAACTCATTGGACCAAGCCTCCATTACTGCCCCTTCTGTTCCGACTTTTAAATCATCACTGAAGAGTCGGACAAAATACCGCCAATGAAAGTCCGTCAGTTTATAACTATTGCTTGTATGCTATAAAATATTATAAGGACAAATTTACACTTTTGATCCAAGAGCATTTACAATCAAATTACCCTTAAATTTGTGGACTTTTCCTTCGGGTCTAACGGGTCTCCATAAGAAAAAGAAGAAACCTAGACATTAAGTGCAAGAGTACATATCCGTAGTATGCCGTATTTGTAAGTTTTTTTTTAAACCCTCGGTTGTCAATTTGAACTTGTTTTTAGTGGATATTAAAAGAGGTGTGATTTTCTTTTCATGCTGATTCTTACATAGGGCCGGCGAAGGAGCGTTCACCAGTTTCTGTGGTCACAGCATACTAGGTGATGTTGTGGCCAACACAATGCAAAGCCGCCTTTTCTTTATCCCAACTAAGGTCAGGTACATACCAGAATTGTGTGGACTCAAGGACACCTTCCAGACGCGAGAAAAATCCTAGCCTTTACTAGGATTCGAACCCAGGACCCTTCGTTACGCCCGTCGAACGTGCTGCCGCTCGGCCATCGTATACACATATAAGAATGTTTTATAGTTAACGAAACTATTCTGTTCACTTCTCTTGCAGGTAAATACACAGCATTGGTGGCCACGGCGCCCTTGACTTCCCCAGGTGTGGCAGGAACGTACGCCTCCACGCCAGACATGAAGCTAGAGTCAGACATCCACGTCAACAAAGCCGGCTGCAGCGGGTTTTCGGATATTGCCTTACAGTTGATTGATCCTAGCAGTGATTTGAATGTATGTCATGATGATCATGGCGTATGCAATGCATGTTGTTGTTTTACTGCGTGTGAATGGTGGGGGTGGTGGTCTTCTAATGGTCTTGTAAACATCATAGGAGCTCGGTACTTTTTTTTCCTAAACATCGTCTTAAAAACTAAATAGTATATGTACTGAAGTTGACTACTAGCCACATTTTTTAAAAACAAAAACAAAAACTAAAAAACAACAAAGATAACTGCTGCCCCTCCCCTATATCTAAATGCACATCTTACATAACGTATGCTCTTCTCAAACATCGCTTGTCTTTGCTTGTATCAATATAAGATTTCATTTGGCTAATGTTTTTATTAGCTGGTTAGTCTTATGTGTGTGTACGTGCTTATTTGTGTGTGTATATATGTTTGTGTGTGTGTGTGTGTGTGTTTCTGACTGTCTGTCCTTTTATAATTTTAATCAAGGAGTCAGCTATTTAAAAAAATATTTGGCGTCTATCTGGACTCCACGTTGTTCATGCAGCCCCAAATCTACTTCCTCACCAAAATCTGCTTCTTCCACTTGCATCATGTTTCCGCCATCCGTCGCTATCTCACCAAGGAAGCTTGTGTTAAGATTGTCATCTCTCTCCTCTTTTCCCGCTTGGTTTATTGCAATTCGCTCTTGGTTGGCCTCTCGGCCTCCTCCCTTCAGGGCCTCTAACGTGTCCAGAACTGTGCTGACCGAATGGTTCTTCAGAAGAAGAAGTCGACACATATAAATCCTCTACTCCGATCTCTGCCCCGGCTACCCATTAACCGCCGGATCTCCTACAAGCTGGCTTCTCTCTGTTACAAGTGCCCGAATGGCTCTGCCCCGGACTATCTTAGCTCCTGTCTCGAACTCTACACACACACCCGACAACTCTGCTCGGCTTCTGATGCACTAACTCTTCAGATTCCTAGTGCGTAGCTAGTGTCCGCTGATCAACGCGCATTGTCATACGTGGGCCCCTCCGCCTGGAATCCCCTTCCACTACAGCTTTGCCAGAGCCCCAACTGCGACACCTAAAAAGCCGGCTGAAGACGCACCTATTCAAGTAGCAGTATCCACCTGTATATGTATACATTAATATAATATAATAAGCTAGATCGATTGCTTTGATTTTTCTGCTATTTGATAACTTGAAACACTTAGTTTCGGAATTTCTGATCGCATTACGTCGTCTAGGCTCCCGGTTTAGTAATTCGCTATAATTTTCTCACTGGAAAATAAAGATTAAAATCAAAAGTTGTATACAGCGGAAACCTTTAATTCAATCGAAGGAGCTTGGAAGTCATTCAAGACAGCCTTATTAGTTGCGCAAGGGAAAAAAATAACATATTAGCTCTAAAAATAGAGCGAGAGGTCCATGTTATTATAGTCATTGATTAGATCTAGCTCTCACAGATAAATCTAGCTTATCTTTATTCGTATTAAAAAAAATATACGATTTTTTTTTCTATTAAATGTATGCATTACTAGAATGCTTTCTTTTCCACTGCAGGTTATTGTCGGATCTGGTCGGAATTACTTTCATAAAGATTTGTTAATAGATAGATTGACAAATACAGCATTGCCAGATGCCAGGTCAGATGGAGATCTTAAAGATGTAAGGATGAATATATAGATAGACAGATTGACAGATAAAAGGATATAAGGATAGACGGATAAACGGATAGTCAGATAGACAGATAGACAGATAGACAGATAGACAGATAGACAGATAGACAGATAGACAGATAGACAGATAGACAGATAGACAGATAGACAGATAGACAGATAGACAGATAGACAGATAGACAGATAGACAGATAGACAGATAGACAGATAGACAGATAGACAGATAGACAGATAGACAGATAGACAGATAGACAGATAGACAGATAGACAGATAGACAGATAGACAGATAGACAGATAGACAGATAGACAGATAGACAGATAAACAGATAGACAGATAGACAGATAGACAGATAGACAGATAGACAGATAGACAGATAGACAGATGGACAGATGGACAGATGGACAGATGGACAGAAGGACAGATAGACAGATAGACAGATAGACAGATAGACAGATAGACAGATAGACAGATAGACAGATAGACAGATAGACAGATAGACAGATAGACAGATAGACAGATAGACAGATAGACAGATAGACAGATGGACAGATAGACAGATAGACAGATAGACAGATAGACAGAGAGAAAGATAGACAGATAGACAGATAGACAGATAGACAGATAGACAGATAGACAGATAGACAGATAGACAGATAGACAGATAGACAGATAGACAGATAGACAGATAGACATATAGACAGATAGAAAGATAGACAGATAGAAAGATAGACGGATAGACAGATAGACAGTTAGACAGATAGACATATGGACAGATTGACAGATTGACAGATTGACAGATTGACAGATAGACAGATAGACATTTACATGGATAAACCGATAGATAGACAGATATATAGATAGACAAACACATAGACGGATAAATGTAAAGACGTATAGACAGACAGACATATAGACGGATAGTTGAATATACAAATAGACAGACAGATAGATATATAGACAGACAAACATGCAAATAGAAAGATAGATAGATAGAGAATTATACACACAGATAGATATATAGATTATATAAGTATATAGATAGACAGATGACATATTTGTAGATATATAAACTAGTTCATTGTTTGATTTTCTGATTTGTTAATTAATTCATTGTTTGATAAAGTGTCAATGTGTTTCCAGCATTGGACTATGTATAAAACTTACACACGTCGTCCTAAGCAACTATCACTTGGGAAAGAAGAGGTGAGCGTCGCATTGGCCAACGACGCTTTAGACTACATTTTAGGTGAGCAGATTATCTTATAATCTTTTTTTTTAACGAAACCAGATTCTCCGATAAGTACATGTATTTTTGAGAAGCAAGCTATAAGATAAGATTAAGATAGGATTAAGATAAGATTACTTTATTGATCCAAACTAATGGAAATGTGACTTGATTACATAAGTTCCATTGTTTTAATGGGTAATGATTAATGGGTTTAATGGGGTAACTAACTTTGTAGAGGGCAAATAAAAAATTCCTTCACGTTTAAATTCGTGTCGTATACGAAACATAAACTTTGTAGTTGTTGCGAGCAATCTCATTATAACTGCTTGAGTAGTTAAAGTGTATGTAAACATAATTTTTAGCCGGTTCTGAGAACCGAGCACATACCTGCTTACCTTAATTTGTGTCGTAATTTGTAGCGGGCTATGTATACATTGTATTTATTTATTAATTGTATAAATTATGTTTTAATGGGTAATTAAATTTGCAGCGGGCAAATAATAAATTTCTTCACGTTAAAATTCGTGACATATTCGAAATATAAGCCTTGTAGTCGTACTCTTAGCCGGTTTGGAGGACCGGGCACATGCCTGCTAGTATATATATACATATGAAAAGGTGCATGTATGTACGTGGCTAGGCCTATGTATGTTCATGTCTCATAATCTTTTTAAATACTGTACAGAAAGACGTGAAATTCGCTACAAATATTCTTTGTGTTACTACGGTGGAGACTGTCAATGTTTAAAAAAAATAAAAAGACCGCAATGGTCAGTTTGGTAAAAAAAACGCGAAAAAAATGACAAATTTTGGTTTCACGTTTCGTCACAAAGTTAGAAAAAAAAAGGATGCGCTTAGATTATTTTTATGAAATCATCGAACTTTGCGCTTTAGCCTTGTGAATGAAGGGAATGAAGGTAAAATTTCAGTCATGTTTAAATTGACGTCTTCAAACTATGCGCATGGATTTTTTTATCACAGACTGGAACAAATTTCATTCATGTTTAAATTTCCTACGTGTCGTAAACGACTTAAATTAACTTTGTAGCCCGAAATTTTTCAATATTGCACGTTTTAATTTGTGTCGTATACGTCTTATTAACTTTGTAGAGGACCATTTTTTAATTGCCGGGCAATGTTTAAATTGTCGGGATCAACTTTTAAAAGTTTATATTCGTGTCGTATAAATTTTATAAACTTTGTAGCGGGAAGTTTTTTTAAATGACGGTCAATGTTTGAATTGCCGGGATCAACTTTTTAAAGTTTTAATTCGTGTCGTACACGTCTTATAAGCTCTGTAGAAGGCAGTGTTTAAATTGCCGGGCAACGTTTAAATTGCCGGGCAATGTTTAAATTGTAGGGAACAACTTTTTAAAGTTGTAATTTATGTCGTATAAGTTTTATAAACTTTGTTTCAGATGGTTTTTATTTGTTATTGTTTTTCCTGTTGAATTAAAAATTTTATTCTAAATTTGCTTGCAAAAGGAACAATAAATAGCAAATAACACCAACAGTAAAAAAAAATAAAACAACATTAATCAACGACTTAATGTAGTTGCAAAAAATATATCAAACAATTATTTTTAAATTAACTGTACTGTTTAAATGGCATGTGAATTCTGTTTTACAGAAAGAATTTAATTACCCAATAAACTCACACCATTAGATCACAGTGGTCATACTTTGACCAAGAAATAAACAAATTGATTCTGATTTTTTTTTTCCTTTTTAGTTGTATATTGAACTGGTGTATATTTATTTCTGCAAAACAACAATACATCAATTAGGTACTCAAAACTGATTTTAATTTTTCAAGCTATTGTTTAATAGAAAGACAAAATGATTCTAAGATCTTTGATACCAATTTTATGACTGTATGTTAATTTTTAAGAAAGTTATCAAATTTTGAAATTTTACAAGTGGGTTACCTTTAGCCACCTCACAAAGTCCTATTTTTAGAAGTCATTATCTCAAAAAGTTTATTGGCTATGGCTAAATTACTTTAATTACAAACACAAAAGTTTGTAGAGAAGAGACCCAATTTTTTTCGTGCATGTGGTGCATTTGAAAAATATTAAAATATTTATATATAAATCATTTTTCATTCTTTTTACAGTTTATTTCAATGGAAACAAAAAAACGCAAATCTGACATATTTTAAAAAAATCACAAAAAATTACCAAATTTTAGTTGAAGCTTATGTTATATATCAAATTGATGGGAATTTAATGCCCTATAGAGACCCACTAAATTGGCACTGTTTCAAATTATCAAAATTTAATTATTTTAATTGAAACAAAGTGCTCTAGCAGAAATTTTCGGCATTTAACCATTTATAAATATTCGCAAAAATTTAACGAATCTTTGTAAATGTAATAATATTGCATCAATTTGAAGTTCATTTAAAGTACACAATTTTTATAGTAAAAAAATGTTACAAAATGTATTGTTTAAGTAGGTACACGGACAATGATTGACAATCATGTACTTGAAAGTAAAACAAACAAAAACAGTTTTTATTAAACATTAAACATTAAATAAGGCGAGTTAGTACATTATTTAATAATACTTAATTTAAGGTAAGAATAAGAGAAGAATAAGAATGGGCATTTCTATAGCGCTTCTATCCATGCTATTAAATTATAATGCTGAATGCGCTCTTGGTGTGATTTGCAGTGGCAGATGTATTAGCCAAAGAGAAAGGTCTTCAAGTTCTTTTGAAAAGTTTCCCTTGGCCCAGATTCTCTCAGTGTCTGAGATAGACTGTTCCATAAAGAAGGCGCCACAGACTCAAATGAGCGCACTCCCAGGTACTTCTTTCTGTGTCCATCCAAACTAGGAGCTTTGAGGAGTGACTGTGTTGAAGATCGCAGTTCCCTAGATGGTTCATGCCTTGAGATAAGCTCTTGAAGACAAGAAGGAGCAATGCCCTTTTTGCATCCGTATGTAATGGACATAATTTTGTGTTCTATTCGCTTCATCACCGGGAGCCAGTGGAGATCTCTTAGTGTTGGGGAGATATGATCTTGCCTCCTCACTCCCAAAACAATGCGCGCAGAGGTGTTCTGCACTCTCTGTAATCTCTGCAGCTGATTCTGTGGCAAACCCCACAGGCAACTATTGCAGTAATCCAACCTTGACTGGATAAGAGAGACTGCTACGGTATCGGCCGTCTTTCTATTGAGTTGAGGTCACAGCTGACCCAGGGCACAGATGAGACGAACAAGCCTTAACCACAGCACTAATATGTGGAACCATTGATAATTTATTATCAATAAAAAGGCCAAGGTCTTTAACCGTGTTGGAAAACGTTATCTCGGAAGCCCCAACCTTAATCGTAGTAATAGAGATTTTCCGAAGACTGACATCAGAACCACAGATAATTGCCTCTGTCTTGTCATCAGTTATATGTGTTTTATTGTCAAGAGAAATTTTTCAAATGTTTATTTAAGGTTTAAAAAAAACAACTATTGACTATTGTTTAGGCTTAAACCATTTATCCTATTTATAGTATAATAATAATAATAATCAGTTTATCCCATAACAAAAAACAAGATATATTATTACAATAAAACTTAAAACTGTTCAATATATTACTTGTACACATGGTTTGATTTGGTTTCTCTTTTTTTTTTCATTGGTATAAAGCATAGGTTTTCAACCTTTTTCGGCTCACCGCCTCCTTTTACATTTTTTTCCCGCTCGTCGCCCCCCCCCCCCCCCAACTTAATATTAGCGTAAACATTTGTTAATTAAAGGGAGATAATTAACCCGTTTCATTTGAGCTAATATTTCTAATGTCTATTTATCTATGAATCCATCTCTCTCTCTCTCTTTCTCTCTGTCTGTTTATATATCTATCTATTTATCTATCTATCTTTGTTTCTATATTATTATGTCTGTCTATCACTTTATAAATATATATGGCTATCTGTCAGTCTATTTGTTTTTATGTCTGTCTATCTATCCATCTATTTGTCTATCGATCTATCTATATATCTATGAATTGCGTACCGGTATATATATATTGTTACGTCCATCTTGTCCATCTTATTATAGTCTATGGTCTAGCTTTAAACTATATCTATCATCGGTGCGCAACATTAGTTTAAACAAGAAATTAAACTTCTTTCTGTTGTTGTATGGGTATTTCCGAAACGTCATAATTGCGACGCAACAAAACACCGCTCTTGAAAGCCGCGCTACACGTGGGTCGAGCAATGGCATGTTTTCACGGACAAAATCAATAGGGCGTTTGCAATCACGTGACAAAAAGCACGTTATTTGTGTTTACTTTCTGTAATGGTGTACAAGTAATAATGGCCGCTGTATTAATAAAGTTTCATATAGGCTCGAGCTTTTTTTTAAATGATGTGTTGTGTTTTAAGTCTTATTAAGATTTAAGCTGTATTATGTATGTTAAATAAAATAGGCTATTTTATTATTATCATTGACATAGATCATAGACGATGTGAGCCTAATAGTGACTTGACTAGATAGCCTATTTACCATCACTTTCACTAGACATCGTAGCCTAGCCTACAAAACATTAAATTTTAGGTTTATAAAGTGAAATTGAAAGTGTAAATAGGTCTAGCCGGCCCTAGTCTAATCACATTAATCAATTAATCTACAGTACTACTATTTACCTCCTTATTTTTTAGTACGATAGCCAATATTCAGATGTGAATTTTGCATGATAAAGAACAACTTCACTTTCACCACGTTACATTTGTACCTCATGTGGGTTCTTATATTTACAAAAATACGTCACTAAAAACTTAAGCCACGCCCACAGAGAACGCTCTATTATCTAAATAAATGTAATGGGTATTTTTGTATAACGTTCTTTTCCGATATTTATTTGTGGGCCGAAAAGCTGTAGATTTTTTTTAAGGGAAACAAGTCTAGCATTAAAACATGAAGAAAATCGTTAGAGCGCTTTTGAAGAAAATTTCCATATATATATATATATATATATATAAATACATACATACATACATTTTTTGCTCGTATTATAGTATAGGATAAGTAAGACACACACAATCGAACATGAAGAAATGAGATAATCCAGCTTTGTATGACAAACGTTCTAATAGTTTAATCACAATTATAACTGTAACGTAAATCAAAATAGAATATTATTTACACACATAGTTAAGAACAATAATAACCCATAAGAATTATATCCAAGTTTCAATACATTAGAAATAGCATTGATATTACTTGTAGAATAATATTATATTATTATTTAGTATGAATCCATAAGAAATATACATCTTCCATTGTAAGAATATTCATCTCAGAGCATTACATTAGTACGTGTTGCTAGTCTGAAAGCGCCCAGTGAACTGAGGGTAAAAGTTTCGGCGATACCCTAGGTTTTGTACGCGGACAAATATAATTTAATCGTATAGTCTAAGCATATGCTAGAATTATGGGTGTTGCAAATAAGTAATACATAGGTAATTACGATCATGCGGTTGAGTAATCGAATACAATAATTAACAATGCTGAATTGGTCCCCACGCCATCTCGTGTTACGTAGCAGGAAAGACCCGGCTTATGAAATAATTATATCGTTATTGCAATATTTATTCTGATTCATTAGTATTCATTTAATTATGGTCCAATGTATATATCTTCGTTTCGTAACAAGAGAGAGAGAGAGAGAGTGAAAGAGAGAGAGAGAGAGAGAGAGATAGAGAGGGCGAGAAAGAGAGAAAGAGTGAATGCAAAAGATTTTCACAATTCAATTCGGTGTAGACTAACTTTCCTCGCAGTCTTTAACAACATGGCCTTTAACAACGGCAACCATGTCCTACAGACATATCAGTTGAACTAAATGCAAATTAGGGACACGGTGAACGAAAGTCCTGGGTTCGAATCCTGGTAAAGGCTGGCAATTTGTTCTTAGGTCTGAAGGTTGTCCATTACCCGACTATAGTTGGGGTGAAGTAAGAGCCACACAATCACCCAGTATGCCGTGGCCACTGTAACGCTGCTTCACCGGCCCTCTGATCAATTTGGTCCGACGACGGGTATGTTATTTTAATTTACATACTATTTCAACTTGTTACATTTTACGATCGAGAGACTTTACATTTCAGGCTTTATGGAAGAGAAAGATGACATCGAGTTGACTAGTCAAAACTTGAAGGACTTAGTGAACAACTTCAGAAAAAAATACAGCATTTCCAGTGGATATTTTATCACAGTTTACAGTAAGTCGATAAATGAACGGCAGAGTATTATATTTTATGGAACAAACGAGTAAACAGACTGATCTATCAATACACATGGAGTGACCATGATCATCGATGTAAACAACTTCATTAAATATCTTAAAACTTTTTAATTTAAATTGTTTATTTGTTGAAAATACATTTCCTGATTTGAAATGCCGAAAATACAAGATAGCATTAAAAGCGTTGGCCTTATCTTATACATTACAGACGCCCCTTCTATAAAGAGGATCTTTGCGTCCTACACTCATCCGTTATTTGATTTTAGTCTAGTTCTGCGTTTATATTGTTTTTTTACATGATGTTAAGTTACTGGTTTTTCTAGTTTGTTCAGGCATTCCTTTGAATGGCTGGATGCCACTCAAGAAGAAAGAGTACTCATATGTATCTATTCTCGTATAAGGGATAAGTAAATTGTTATTGTCCTTATCTTGATCTGAGCATTGTAACAGGTTGTTATTGTGTTTTGTATTTCTAAATTCAAAAGGTCTGCTTTTATGTCATACTTACATAGGCTTTATTCCAACTACTGGAGAAAAATATAGGTCTACATTGTTTAAATTTTGAGTGACATAAATATCGTAAATATAATTTACAAGTAAACTGAACCTGGGCAAGTAATTGCGATTAATGTTAAGTAGGATAATAAGGATTTCTAGCTCCCTGTGTAGGATAAAGTTCGTTAAACTTTTTAAAGTAAGATTATTCAAATTTTCTCAAGGAAACAAATAATTGAAGTCATTTTATTGCATGTGGTGTTAATCGTTTATTGTTACTAAATGGCGTCCCAGCTCAAGGATTGGCAACCTTTTGATAATAGAGTGCCGATGTGCGATTTCTAAGTCATTCAGCGTGCCGACAGCCTAAAAGTCATCTTGTTCTAGCACTCAATTGTTTTCAGAAGACACATGAATTATTGGTCTCTGAAGTGTTTCGCGTGCCATTGAAAATCACTCTGCGTGCCAAGTCTTGACAGAGTGTAGTGGGCTGCAGATCCCTGTTCTAGATAACTGCCTGATTCGCCAATGCCTTGAGCTGAGACTGTGGTCTGTCACCGATAGAGGCCGTTGGGTTTGACATTACGTTTCAGGCTCTTTGCCAATGTAAGGGTCGGTCGAATTTGAAACATACAATTAAATGGATGGTAACTACTGTAGTATGGAATGCGTTGTAGTCAGTTTGTTGTGAGTTGTCCACGGTATTCTATTGATTGTGTAACTTCTTGCTCATCTTCAGTTGATCAGATAGCCAGAGCTCACGACGCTTCCCAGGGGGTCAAGGCCGCCCAGCACCTGGATAAGATCCTGGGCTTCGTCAGTGATATTTACGTAAGTATCTTTGAAACCTTGAAAACCAATATAGCGTATGCATATTTTTATGACGACGATGGTTATTTATATAACACTTCTCTCCATGATTTTATAAAATTAGACAAAACGACACAAAAATGACAAATACAAGATATTCAGCTGATGACCGAAAGTCAACATCAGTTTCGTCTGAAACCGAAAGAAAACCGAAAGTTAACTTTCTTTTTATTTCGTCCAAAAACGAAACTTCGGCGAAAGAGGCCATTTGTCTACTTTCGGCGCCGAAACAGAAACACCATTTTATTGCAAAGGTTCTGGGTTTGATTCCTGGTAAAGGCTAGGATTTTTTTCCCGGGACTGGAAGGTGTCCCTAAGTCCAGTGGCGTACCGAGGGGGGTGCGGGGGGTGCGGACCGCACCGGGTGACACCCTCTCAGGGGGTGACACCCGAATGAAAAGAAAACAAAAAACACTGTTTTAAACAATGTTTTAAAAAAATGATAATTTTACAACATCTAAATTTGTTACTATGTTTGATAGCTAAGTGGTGAAAACTGAGTCCCAAATTACAAAATCACGAGACATCTAAAGAGTACCTATGTTGTCTTGAAAAATGGAAAACATTGGCAGAAGGACTTAAGCTACGTACAACGATTGATGCCGAAAGTATTGTCATAATGGATAGGGAGAAGAAAAAGTAGATTTCCTACACAGGTTGTTAGATATTACATTGTTCTTGCTAAGAAAAATGTGGCATTTCGTGGCCACCACGAAGATGAATCCTCGTTGAATAAAGGAAATTTTCTTGAGATGGCTGAGATGCTTTCCAAATATGACCCAGTCCTAAAAGAGCACCTAATTAGACTAAAGATAAGTACATGTTCAGGGAAAGCATCTGTATCTTATCCTTCACTAAAATTCAAAAATGTACTGGCCAACTATATAAAGAAAAAATCTTGTTATGCATATAAAGGCAGCAAGGTATTTTTGAACTATGTTTGACAACACACCTGATATATCACACACTGACCAAATGTCTGAAGTGATCACGTATGTGGAAATCTACAGTGAGAAAGTCGAAGTGAAGTGTTTCTTGGACTTTTTCCTCTAAAGGGGAAAAAAGCTGACGACCTCAGTTCTGACATTCTTAAAAAGCTATAAAGTGACGGACTTGATATAATGATGTGCAGAGTTCAAAGTTACGACAATGCTGCCACAATGCCTGGAATCCATCGAGGTGTTCAAGCCATATTGAAAGGAAAGTACAAGAAAGTTATTTTTAATGGATTTGTGGGCCATTCCCTTAACTTGTGAGGTCAACACTCTTTTGCTTCATGTATAACATTATTTGGTCCCCTTGATAGAATGTTTTCCTTCTTTGCTGCTTCCACTCATCGATGGGATGTTTTAATTGATTACACTGGGGTGTCGTTGAAAAGTTTATCTACAACACGATGGAGCGCTCATCATGCTGCTGTTAAACTAGTGAAAGATAAGTTTGATGACTGTATTACGGCGGTTGAAGCTTTATGTGATACTCGTAAAAATTCGGACACAAGAGGTACAGCACAATGACTTTTACATGGTCTCTGTGATTACACGTTTATCTGCTAGTTAAACCTTTGAGCTGATATACTTGAAGAAGTTAATCTTACACAGCAGTACCTGCAGACTAAAGACTTAACTCTTGATAAAGTGGTGACCAAGTTATACAAAAAGCGGAGTCACTTAGTGGACTTTAACAAGCACTTATAAAATCAGACCATCATGGCATTTCGTTAGAGAGCAGATTATGATTCAAGAAGAGAATGGCAGGGGGAAAATTAAGAGATGCTGGAATTTCTATTCTAGAAGAAAGCAGTAGGGAGATGCTAGAGTGTAATGATCGCTTTCATAATGAACGCCAAATCAGATCAACAGCGTTTAATGAAGTTGCAGATATGTTTGAGGCTGTTCAGCCCAGGATTCTACTGTCAGCAAGTGAAGAAGAGTTATTGGTGTCCGTTCCCAAATTAACATCTTTCTACGATGAGCTATCTGAAAATGAGCTTTTAAAAGAAATACCACGGCTTAGAAGACACCTAAAACCAGCTCATATTGACCTAAAAAACAAGCCATGGACTGGTCAGTATTAGGTATTGTCAAATTCATAGCTGAATGGGACTTCATAGAATCTCTTCCAACACTCTCGCTAGGCCTTCAATTATTTCTAACGGTATGTGTGTCTGTGGCTTCATGTGAACGGAGCTTTTCAAACTAAAGCTTATAAAAAGCTATTTACGCTCCGCCAATGGACAATTAAGACTGTCTGATCTGTAAATGTTATCGATTGAAAGAGATACTGTGAATTATATAGATTTTGATGAGGTGATTGACAAGTTTGCAGTTTTGAAGAGCAGGAAAGGAAAAATGTAAATAAAATACTTTTAATGTAAAAATAAATTACCGTAGATTGTTTCAGTTGTTAAATGCTTTTACTTTATAATATAAAAATAATATTGTTATTGTTTTTATCATAGTTGAAGTGCAGACTTGTTTTAAGGAGACGAAAACTATGGTGGGCGGGGGGGGGGGTTGACACCCGAAGTTTACCGCACCGGGTGACACCAGCCCTCGGTACGCCACTGCCTAAGTCTACCCAACTAATCGAAACATGTAAAAACACAAACATGTTAATAATGAATGGAAGGAAGGGGTTACTGTCACATAAACCTACGACTACATTTAGCACAGTAATCGATTACGTACTAGCAGACAATGACCTTTTTCACAAAATTAGGAATCTAATAATCCACGACTTTGATCACCTATTCTCAGATATCCATTGTTTAATATCATGTGAATATGAGATTGAGATTGGTGGAGCAAATAAACCTGGAAATGCGCGTAGACGACTAAATAATAGACCAGTGGTAGAGATCATTAAACCGTGGGTGCAAACTAAATCTAAGAACTATTTTGAAATGGTAGAAAAGCAAAACAAAAACAGCATAAATCTGAAACTAGACGAATTACTAGAAAGAAGTGACCTTTGTAACTCCCCTGAAAACAAAAAACAAGAAATAAATAACATAGTAGAGGAAATAAATAAAATATTAACACAATCTGCAACTGAAATATTTGGCACAAATCGATACCCTAATGATAAAAATAACCTAAGAAAAAATAAACCCTGGTTTACACTTATATGTAGACAAAAACGAAGATTATACCTTAAAGCAAGAAGAATGAATAGTACCCTTAAAACCAAAGGCTCACTTGAAAGTTTAAAAACACACAGTAAAAACTACAAGCGTGAAATGAACACCGCTATAAATAAATATGAAAACAAAATGAGAAATAAAATAAAAAATCTGAAAGGAAAGAATCCAAAAGAATACTGGCGTATCCTAAAGGATAAAAACAGAAAAGAAGATTATAATGAAATTAGTATTGACGAATTGTTCCATTTTTTCAAATCCCAAAACGAAACGACAGACAACTGTTGCATGAACCCAATAAAAACCAATTTAACCGCACCTAACTTAGATACGACAAGACTTAATGGTGAAATAACATATAATGAAGTGTTATCAGCCATCAATAAAACAAGTAATAATAAAAGCTGCGGACACGATAAAATTTATAATGAATATATAAAATGCACAAAGGTTATAATGATACCCACATACGTAAAATTATTCAATGTTATCCTAAAAGATGGAATTTTTCCCGAAAGCTGGTCA
Source organism: Anisus vortex (assembly GCA_949126835.1). Classification (NCBI taxonomy): domain Eukaryota; kingdom Metazoa; phylum Mollusca; class Gastropoda; family Planorbidae; genus Anisus; species Anisus vortex. The sequence continues at coordinate 25,636,002 of OX421507.1, forward strand.
CTAGGGATGATATGTCCAATATATAAAAATAAAGGCAGCAAGGCAAAGCCCGAAAACTTTAGACCAATTACCTTATTATCATGCTTAGGTAAACTATTCTCATCCATTCTTAATGTACGAATGGAGATGTTCCTTGAAGAGCACAACTTATTAAACGAGAATCAAATGGGTTTTAGAGAAGGTTATTCCACAACGGAAGCATCATTTATACTATATGCGCTGAGCTGTTTAATAAAAAATAAAGGTGACAAACTGTTCTGTGCATTCATTGATCTAAAAAGAGCTTTCCCGTCTATTAAAAGAAAATTACTCTGGGCGAAAATGTTAGATATAGGCATAGATGGAATTTTCCTTAAATGTATACAGGGGTTATATAGAGATATTAAATCGACAGTAAAATTAAATACAAACCTGTCACCGTTATTTAACTGCGAAGCAGGACTAAGAGAGGGAGAACATCTGAGCCCTCTATTATTTTCTATGTTTATTAATGACTTAGATTCTTATTTAGAACTAAAAGGCGCAAGTAGCTTAACTATCAGCAACGATAACAACGCAGATTTACTAAAAATATTCACATTATTATATGCTGACGACACAACAATCCTAGCTAAAACCGCAAAAGAATTACAGAAAAACTTAAATATTTACAGTAACTATTGCAAGGAGAACCACTTAAACATAAATGAAGATAAGACAAAAATAATGATATTCGGTAGAAAGGGGAGGGTAGGAAATCAGAAATTTGTACTAAATAATAATATAATAGAAATAGTTTCTAAATTTAAATACCTGGGAATAATCTTCTCAGCTAACGGTTCTTTCTCAGAACACAGGAAATATTGTAAGATGAAAGGTACTAATGCTATGTTCAATCTTCTCAGAAAATGCCATACACTAAGCTTGCCCATAGATAGTCAAATTGATCTATTTGATCAAACAGTACTACCTATACTAACCTACGGTTGCGAACTATGGGGTATGGAAAATTGTGACATTTTAGAAAATGTTAGACTAAGATATTTTAAGATGATTTTAAAATTGAACACAAAAACACCAAATTATGTAGTACTAGGCGAAACAGGCAAACTCTATATAAGATCATTTATTAAAAAAAGAATGTTACACTTCTGGATCAAAATAGCGACCGGCAAAGAAAGCAGGATTTCTAAAATAATTTATAACATTTTACTTAAAGAGCACCTGGTTGAAAAATGCAAATGGTCCGCCAATATAAAGTTACAATTGGAACAACTAGGATTAGGATATATTTGGTTAGAACAAGATATAATAGACACTAAACTTTCAAAATCAATAATTAACTTACGTATAAATGATCAAAGTAAACAAGAACTTTATGAGAGTATGCAAATAAGCAATAAAGGTAAATTATATAGCGCTCTAAAATATAAATCTGACTGGGAAAATACTCCACCCTTTTTAAATAAATTACATCTGAAAGAAGCTATCTATATACTAAAAATACGAACAAGTAACAATAATTTCCCTGTTGAACTGGGTCGCCACTCCAGAATAGATTATAATTTAAGATTATGTCCCTTTTGCTTAAAAGATATAGGAGATGGATTTCACTATTTACTCCAATGTGTGCACTTCAATGCCCAACGAAAAATGTATCTAAAAAAATATTACTATAACAGACCTAATGTAGAAAAAATGTCGGAACTGCTTAATTCTAGCTCTCTAAAAGAACTTAAAAAACTAAGCATATTTTCAAAAATATTAGTATCTGCTTTTAAAAAATGAGAAAAAGGTTAGAAATGTTTAAGTGTTTTAACTTGCTGGTTTGTCACTATGATATTGAGAGATAGTCGTAGAAGAAATGTAATATACTAAGCCGCAAGAAAAATTGTGAATGATTTCTTAAATGTTTGTTCTCACTATGTTAATGCCGTGCAGGTCTAATGAGATTGATTTACCTGTATGTCTATGTTAGTAAATTAAGTTGTTGTTTTTTTGTTTTTTTTCTTTGTTAGTTTTTTCCCCCAAAAAATTGTGTTATAAACTAAATTATCCCCCCTGAATTTTCTTTTAGGATACCTTTAATTAATAAATTTTTTATTACTTTCATTTTATTACTAATATTGGTTTTACTATTATTGTTCAATTTATTATTCACAAATGCTATAATTTTCTTATGTTTTTGACTATGCCTTTATTGTACCTATGTACTATGTGGCAAAATAAATATTGTATTGTATTGTATTGATGGATAACTGACATTAATTGGGGTAAAGTAAAGGCGGATGGGCGTTGTTCTGGTCCTATAATGATTTTGGTGCGAAAGGTTCTTTACTACTTATCACTACAATAGTCAGAGTTATTCCTTCAGTACATTTTTTGCTTCCACTCAGGATCTTGTCAAAGGTGATGACACGTTGCTTCTACTAGCATCTACCCAGGGATCAACTCTAACTGTTGGATCTGGTTCTTCCCTTAATGAAAAATTAGACGGTAATATTTCTATTTTTAATCGCATAAAATCTTAAAGGCTTTGCGCCCACTTCCATAATTATATTAAAACTAGTGGTTATTCCCGTCACAATGACAGGGGAACGAATGATTACAATGTGTTTTGTTAAAAGAAAAGAAAAAAAAATAACAGGATTGCCATAAAAACTGTGGTGAGAACGTATCTTTTGGTATTTAGTTTTGTTATTTTGTTATTGAAAGCATTTAAAAGGGAGATCATTCTGAAAACCCGAAAAGATCAACATAGCTAATGAACGGTGATAAAGCATTTTAAAGGGACATTATTCTGAATTGGCGCTCAGTTTAGAACCTAAACATACGGTTATTAGTAATAGGCCTACGTGTATTAAACATATAAACATATCAGCAATATTGTTTATAGAATAAAAATGTCTTTTGGATGACGTTTCCAATTTATACATTTAACTTTTGATCCGATTAGTCAAACGGCGTTGGAGAATATAGAGCACAAACAAATAAACTTCTAAATAAACAAACTCACGGTAATTATATTATGTGATATGCTTCACTCTTAAAAAATCAAACAAAGTAAATGATAGTACGCTATTGAAAAAGCGGGGCGGCACGAAATTTAGATATTTTCCCTTTCACAAACGCCTGCTATGTTTAAAGAAGAAGGCGCGAACTGGATTCAAACTTAATAACGAAAAACAGGGTCTAGAGAAATGTTTCATAGTTCGCTAATGTGTTGTTGTTTTCTTAAATGCATATATTTATTTAGCAAACACTGTGACTAGATCTTCGAAAGTTTTACTGAAAACTTTTCCGTTATCCTATCTATGGAGCTTAAACCTGAAATATTGACTTTTTGCAGATAACTATACCTTCTCTCCAATTTTCATTCTCACTCCCATCACTGTTTCAAATATTTTCCTATAATAAAAAAAAATGCAAACAAAAATACATATGAAGAATTGATGCAAGAAACGTTATTTTAGTTGGGACACTGGCCGAAGGGCAGCGCGTCCTGGGTTCGAATCTTGGTGAAGATTTGGTCCCGGGTTTGGTCCCTGAGTCTATCCAGCTCTGATGGGTACCTGATTGTAGTTGGAGTAAAGTAAAGGCGGCTGGGCATTGTACTGGCCTCACAATCCCATAGCCTGACGTGGCCTGTGGATCAAATTAATCCGACTGGATACTTTACTTTTACTTTGTTTTTGTATTGTTTTTTTATTTCTTCACATTTGCTAAAGAACAGTTAAAAAATAAAAAAAAACAAGAAAAACTCCAAAATCTTGATGACATATAACGAAGCATCAGAAAATAATCACCCTGTAAATCTATAAAAAAAAATTGTTTAAATAAAAAGAGTTAATCAAGTACTTTATATGGAAGAGTAACAATAGGATTTATTTATACTTTTTAGACTGAGCTGCCGCTTTTTATGTTGTTAATTTGTCCACATAGAACTATGTCTTTTAGTTGGGTAGGTTTTAATATTCGATAACTCCCCCCAAAAATGCTTTTTTACTTGGTAAGTCTACTGCGTGATTTTTTGTTTAAATTAACGTTCCTTTTTGTTAAAAATGTTTTGATAGTTATGAAATACATGTATCCACAGTTTAAAGTAACAATGATTTCTATGGAAATATTACAACTACATTGCTAGAAGTTTAATTCAATGAAGCTCTCTTTTGTAAGAACAACAAAGATACACGGTGCATTAACTCTGTAGGTTCAACCCTAGAAGTTAGATGTCATTGAAAAGAAGAACTTTTGTTTTGGAAAAGAGAAAGTGTAAGGGGGGGGGGGTGTTTTTAAAAATATATTTTAATTGTAAAATATCCTAACAAAACGTCTCATTTCTTAATATCTGCAAACAAGTTTAGGCTATATATTTTTTTTAAATAATATATACGAAAATATCAGACAATATAAAACGCTGCTATGTTTTCTTAAACTCAAATTGAAGTGTAAAACAATAATTAAAGTGATTGTCATGGACATAGACGTTTAAGTTATTATTCTAATACTGTCTAAGTAAGTGTGTGTGAAGTGGCCTAATGGCAGAGCGTTCGACTGGCGTTCCAAAGGCTCTGGTTTCGAATCCTGGAGAATACTAGAATATTTACCCGGGACTGGGGGGTGTCCCTGATTCTAACCAGCTCTGAAGGGTACCTGACATTAGTTGTGGTTAAGTAAAGGCGGCTGGGCGTTGTGCTGGACATACATCCCCTAGAATGCCATGGCCACAGAAACTGGTGAACGTTGCTTCACCTGACGCTATGATCAATTAGTTCTTAAGGGTACTTAGCTTACTGTCTAAGTATATTGTTTACAAATTGTTATCTGTTGTGTTTTACCTGCAAAAATATATTATATATTTCAATCCAGATTTCGTTTTGCTCTTTAATCTTTTTTTTTTCGTCCTCTTTTCTAAGGTTTTGGAAATACAGAGACGTGTGCACCATACACCTTCTTGAACTATGCATTTGGAGTGGAAAAGTCTCCGACTATCGGTCCTGAAACAGGTATTTGATAGTTCCATAACTATACAATAATACACTTACTTACTTATGCCTTTCGCCCCACCTAAGACATAGGCCGCCAACAAGAGTCATCTAGATATCCCGAACCTGGGCCAGTGTCTCTATCTGACCGCAGCTAGCTTTTTAACATCAGTTTCCATATCGCGAATCCAGGTGGTTCTCGGCCGACCTCTTTTCCTTTTGCCTAGGGGGATTCGAAATGAGCCTATGCCGAGTGACACTGTATGCCGATTTTCTGAGAGTGTGGCCAATCCATTTAAATCTTTTTTGGGAAATGTCCTCTTACACATTTCCCCTAAAGTTCGTTGCCAGATTTCTCCATTACTGATGGTTTCTGGCCAACTTATTCTAAGGACAAAATACACACCTGCATGTAATTATGTAAATGCCTAAGCAGGCAAGCAGGGGCCTGAATGGAGCTGACCCTTATTCCTTATTTCGAACTATTGGTTTCCTATTTAAAGGTAGCTCAATATTTTTGTTTACATCGACGTATTATTATTACCCCTTCAATTGTATTATTCTTTTTGGTTAAGCAAAGTAAAAATCGGGTAGATTAGACCTATATCTGTCAAAAATGTTAACCTAAATAATACAATATGAAAAATTAAATAATTCTAATTTTGAATTAAGCCAATTACAAACTAAACAATGAAATTTTATAGATTTACAAGTTATGTTTTAAAGAACGGAAATAGAAAATGCAATTTATTGGAAAAGAAAATATTACCAAAGTCGATATAGAACACTCTCTCTCTCGCTTTCTGTCTCTCTGACTCTCTCTGACTCTCTCTCTCTCTCTATCTCTCTCTCTCTCTCTCTCTCTCTCTCTCTCTCTCTCTCTCTCTCTCTCTCTCTCTCTCTCTCTCTCTCTCTTTGTATATATATATATATATATAAATATATATATATTGCAAGTATTTTTCTGAAATTTACATCAATGCGAACATTTTTATTTCTTTACAGACTAAATAGATTTAAAACTTTTAGAATCTAATAAAACGTTATGAATAAATATTTATTAATTCTGACACAGTAAAGTTGCGACGTGTTTGATGGTAAAGATGTTGTTTTTTTCTTCTTCTCTCGTAAATTACAGATGCTACTTTAATACAACATATTTATTATTATTCTGTCCTACGGTTATTCGGGGTTAGAATTTGTTCTTAATGAAATTTATTCAAATGGGGTATTTTTCGTGCAGTATTATATAGTCTATATATTCGCCAGAAAAAAAAAAATAAATTCCGCGATGTTGCATCAATTATTGCGAGCTGTGATAAATCGTGGACTCTAATTATGATTTTGTTTATCATATTCTTATGTTTTACACTTTCAGGAGGTTTAGAGTTCAAGTTTCCCAGTTTGTATAAAACGCAGGGAACGACCGGAGGCCCGGATCTCCCAGTATTTGCGTCCGGGAAGAGCGCCGGAATTTTCACCGGAGTCAACACCTTTCCTTATCTGCACCACGCCATTCTGTGCGCTACCTGCCTCGCCGAAAACGCAAAAGAGCTCTACCCACACTGCATGTCCCAGGCTTCTACAACAACCATGGGGCCTGCCGCGTCAACTACACCCTGCCCAACCATGCCAGGCCCTGCGTCAACCACGCCCAGCCCCGCGTCAACCACACCTTGCCCAAACACAACCTGCCCAACCAGACCCTGCCCAATTACAACCTGCCCAACCACACCCAGCCCCGCGCTAACCACGCCCGGCCCCGCGTCAACCACGCCCAGCCCCGCGTTAACCACGCCCAGCCCTCCAGCAGCCACGACGACATCCACCCGCACCACGGCGCTGCCTACGAAGCCCACGGTGACGCCTCCGAAGCCCCCGGTCACGCCTCTGAAGCCCAACTTTTGGTCATGGTATTTCCAGCCTTTAGCTGGGAGAGGCCCGAACCCTTACGCCAACATGGTGTCGCGCAACGGAGTGGCCTCTCCAGCGGCCGGGTCCCCAAGGCCAGTGCAGCCTCCACCTACGCCCAGGCCTACGCCCAGGCCTGCTCAGAATCAAAACAATCAATGGACTTGGCAGTCCTGGTTGCCTTTTTTGTTGTAAGAAAGAAAAACTATTATTCCGTCTTGGTTTCCGGTGTTCTTTCTCCCTAACAGCTTAACAACATTTAAAATCGTTTTCGAAATGCAAGACTATAAGACCCAAAGTACGAATAAAGCATAAATCGTTAGGCGAAATAATAGTCTGTACAAAATAAGCATCTATAGCATATAAGATTTAAAAAAAAAATTCTAAAGACTTTAAAATTACCATTGCACTCATTAACAGAGACTATAATAGAAAAGAACGATTATTAAAGCGAATCAAATCCCATATGAAGCGTCAGTGGAATAATGTCTTAAGTCTAACTTTTTGTCTTTTGAGAAAACGCAAATTTAAAGTTTAAAACGCTCCCCCAAAGTCATATATTAAAAAGTTCATTAACCACAAATATTTTTAGTTAGATTAATATATTTTTTATTATTATTTTTTTTTTACCAAAAACAGAATTTAAAACTTAAAATAAATAGGTTATATCAATTTAAAACATGCATGTCGGTTTTGGACTTTTAATTTGAATAACATCATTTTTGACTGGACTTAAATAGTTTTTTTATTGCTCTAGTAATATTATACCGCTGTTTTGAAATAGATAGAACAAAATACGTAACAATATAAGATAAAGATAAGAGTATTAGTATGTTGCACTTTTGGTAATTCCCACATGAAGTATATGCTCGTAATATTCCCAATTAGATAGAGTTCAAAGTTTCTTCATTAAGTGTCATACAGTTCATAGTCATATTATTTTTTTCTTTTTACTGTCATGAAAGGGATACACATAAAGGCATTGCAATAAAATTATTGTTAAGGGAAACAGCTTTGTTGAAAGACTTGTTTCCATTACCTTATTGCTACAATGCCATTTCTTCAAGCATTTCCTTTTTTATAGGAAAATAAAGTGACTATATCAAATATCCTTTTATGTCCATTACATAACTGCAATCATTTCTTTAATTAATATGAATTATATTTTTTTAAGAAAATGCTAAAGCTTATAAAAAAAAACATCAGCTGTGCCTTTTACTATAGTTTAATTATTTTTTTAAGTAAATAATAAACGACTCTGTCAAAGTTTAGGCCTAAATCTACATTAGACAACATTCTTGATGATGATGATGATGATGATTTATATAGCGCGCCTATCCATGCTATGTTAGCATGCTCAGTGCGCTCTGGTTCCACGTTTCAGTTATGAATTCTTGACTATTTAATTTTAAATGAGTAGGCCTTTACGTAGGTGTAGGCCCGATCTCAAATTCCACCTTAATAAACCTATTATCAGCATTTGTAGAATATATTTTAATAAATATCCTAAATAATCTAAATGTTTTGATTTTACATTCTGTGACCATAGTTTAAATAGTAGATCTAATACTATCACAATAGTCAATAAACGAAATTCCTACGCCCAACGCCTACTAACGAAATGCACGCATAATAATAGGAGTATTCGGCCTATTATCTTATTCATTTATTTAAAATTCACCAGTTAAGCTAGAGTACTAGTTATCATACTCATTGCAGAGTTAATTTAAAGTTGTTTTTTTTTAAGCCAGGCGCAGTTAGTATTAGCTAGTAGGCCTACTAGGGCTAGGCATCCTAGACTAGTTTCGGCGAAAAAAAGTGCCGAGTAGATCATCTTTTTACCGTTGAAAGTATTTTATTAAATCATTGTACGTTTAAAAAGTCAATATTTGCCCGCTTTATTACATTTTAAGCATTCTTTTTCGTTTTCTTTTACATTCTTTGTATTGATATCTTTCTTTTTCTTTCACACGTTTAACTTACAGCTTGACATTCTGTCATGACTATCGTAATCAATGCTTTGGTTACATCAAACTGATTGGTTTTATTCAGTCAAGTGACCTTATTAAGGCTGGGTACTGCACCCCATTTTAGGGGTATTCAACTCGGGTACTGATTTTTAGGTTTTACTTAATTAAATAAGTTCAACCATTTCTGTATACAAAAATGCCACTCTTATAGTAAAAAGCGCAATAGTTTTTTTAATATATTTTTTTGAAATGGTGTGTATGTAGCTAAGCAGTGAAGAAAATGTAAAATTTTCACATGTTTGACACCTCGAAACTCATAGTAAAAAAGCAAAATGCTTATAGTTCTTTATACTAATAGATACGTAGTTTTATCCTACGCAATAATTAACTACATTTGGTCGAAAGAAAAAAACAAGCGATTTATTTCGAATTTTTATAAGAAAAAATGTTATTTTCATGTTTTTCTGACTTTTTGCGTTTTTTTTTAAATATTCATTTTTATTTCTTCTTCTTACAAGTTTCACATTTCTTAACATATTCTATTAAAACTTTGCCATTTTTATCTTGATACTAATTACAATAACTTGAACTAGCTAAATTTAAGTATTAGTTGGTTAATTTTATATTATAGAAAAAAATGCTGAGTTTTATTATTTTATTGTTTTTATAGGTTTAGTATGTATTTTTCCCAAAAATATTTTTTTTACAAACTAATCAAAATGAAATTTTGTTTCAGTATTCCTTATACTATTGCTAATAAATTTCATGTTGATTGTTATATTAAATACTTGATAAATTTCGTGTTTTTCAAACTCTTCTTACCTTTTTGCATTTTACTCAAAATAATTATTTTGTACCTTATTTTTACCACTCCTCTCACATTTCTTTACCGATTGTATTGAGACTTTGTATTTTTATCTAAGCACCTATTTCAACAGAATGTTCTACTTAGATTTTTAAATTTTTGTTTTATTTAAATTTTATAGGTGCAAATGTTGACCATTTTTGCAAAAAAATAACTATTTATAAAGTGCCTTAAGAAAAAATTTAAAAAAAATTAAATATCTTAAATTTAAAAAAAGTGGGTAGAGCTTTCTGTTGTAAATTCATATCTTTACCAAATGTATCAAATATTGTATTTGTAGGTACAAAGGTTATAGAGGAGATCGATTTTTAAAAACACCTATAAAATCCAATATGGCGGCCGTTGCCATGGCAACCAATGCATAAAAAAATATTTAAAATTGATTGCCCTGAATGATATTCCATACTAGTTATGTGGTTAAAGTTTCAGACGTTTTGGTCGGTAAATTAAAAAAAAGTGCCTAAAGCGTGCCCCCCAGCCTTAAGAGTCATATATTTTTTTTACTTGCATTGTTATATTAATGTAAACATGGATTTACAGCTCTTTTGTTTTTAAAGTCAATGTTGTTTAAATACCTAAATATCTCTGTACGTACAACGTTTAAAGCATTTCTACTTTTACAGGTGTTAGCTTAGGACCTTATATATATACAAATAGTCCTAAGTAATTTTTTTTTAATTGGACTTAAGACGCTCTTCCACTGTCGCCGTCATACATAGTTCAGGTATAGAACTCTATTTTCCTTGGTGAGCCGGATTCAATTGTCACTCTACTCTGGAAATAATTGCTGGGCCAAACACTTACGAAACAACACGGAATGTTATAAAGTTATTAAAAACATCGCAAACATAAAATTACTTTTGTTTTGATACATATGGATACAAAGTCTCGTTAATAGTTTTGTTGTTATAGTCTTTTTTATTTTGTACACATCCTTACACTAAACTTGTTTTCTTTTATGAGTCTTGTTAAAATAAACCATTTATAGATTGTATGGAGTTTGAGTAGGCCTAAAGGCTAAAGCTAATTCCAACACAAAAATTCGTCCTACTTTTCATTTGTGAATGAATGGTAGAAATTACATTTTAAATTGTTCATAAATGGCTTAAGTTTGCTAGATATTTTCATTTCATACTCTAAATACCGAAAAGAGAAAAACTAAACAACAACGAACTTTTATTGAAGCGTAAAGATGTCTACCAAAAGGGTTCAACAACTTAACACGATTGTGTTTAGAGTGTGTGAATGTGAGTTTGTCCTTGTGTGTGCTTGTGTGTGTGTGAATACATATTTTGTATTTGTAATTTTTTTTTAAATATATTGTGGTACTTACTGATGTTTCGAGGGGAATTCTACAGGTGGGGAGTGAAGTGTAGTGCAAGTACTGCAGAGACCAACCGGCGTGCCGCAGGGTGGCTGGCGCTCCGACAAGATCTTAGTGTTCCCCCTACCTCCACTTTGTTGATCCACCTCTGAACATAGTTACAACCTGGAGTTGTCTGATATTTATTTATTAAATCTCTGTAGCCTTTGAACTTTAAGAAGTTTTAGACATTTTAAAGAAACTAAAATCAATATATACACAATAGAATATCTCGTGTTTTATTTTTTTTAAATACGTCCTAAGCTTTTTTCCTTTATAAGATTGGTATGGCAAGATGCAACGAGCGTAGCCATAGACTTTAATGCATCTGTTAAATACACTGAGTCAAAAACACAAAGCACATGAAACGAGTCATAGTATGTTGTGCCATTAGCGCCATCAAATCTTCTTCTGATAAAGAAAAACGCCAACACCGTCTTGAAGGACTACTATGTATATAAGTTATGGATTAATAATTCAAGTTTTATTTAATAAATTCGAGTCTTCAATCAATTGTTACGCAAGCCTGAGAGAGTGAGCCGGTGTAATAAAATGAATTATAATTGAATACTAGAAGCAGCAAAACCAAGATAAACGTATATGATATTGACAACTGTGTGTCAAACTTATTTCTTTTTTCTTTTTTAGTTTTAGAAATTGGCGGAATAGTTGCAGACATAACTTAAATATATTGCTTTTTCACATATGTACCCAACGGCCTTAACGCCAGTGAAGTGTGAAAACCACTGATACGCTACATTAAGAGCAAACCGGTGAGCTAACTTTGGGGGGGGGGAAGAGAATACTGCCTGTTACACGTCTGATGTTTATTGCTTTACCTAGAGGTCCCGAGACTCAGTGGGGACAAAGCAATGTGCGCATAAGTCTGTTTCAACCCCGACCTGGTGCCTGGATGTCCACATCTAACGGGCGACAGTTCAAGTATATGAGGTAGCCTCCACGTTATTGATCATAGGAGAATGGCGCAGGTGGGGAAGAGAAGTGTAGTGCATGTTTTGCGAAGACGGTACTCTATGTTTTGGGGGTGTCAATTCTCGGCAAGATCTTGGTATGCGCCCCCACCCCTCCTTTGATTCACCTCTTAACTTCTTAACGCACTTGACGTAAAGCTTGTCCCATATTTCTTACGGTATGCTTAAATCAGGCAATTTTTAAATTAGAATGAATTAATTATTTTGTTAGAGAAGCTAAGAGGTGTTTCTGAGGTTTCTTGTGGTTGGGTAGGTAGAATACTTTTTTATGTATTAAATAAAAAAACAAACGCCTGTCTATATGGGAAAGAAATATATACATATGGTGATATTTTGGGGTTGTGGGTTAATATAAACGACCCCTGTCAATTCCTGAATTAGAAAAAAATAAAAACTTTAAAATAATGAGCAGAAATTGCTTCGTCTGGCTACCACCCCCCTTTCACCCATAGATTTTTACATGGAGATTTTATTTACTTCAGAAGTTTTTACATTCCTGAATAAATTAACAATTATAAACACACATACAGCAACGTTATCGCCTATGTCCTGAAAGGTAGAGTCTTGTCATAGCCACACGTAGATTTCTTCTACAAGCTTGGTTTTGTTCTTGTCTTCAATAATCAAAGAGGATAAAATTCGATGTTCGTATTTCGTTTTAGAAAATATAGTTTGGGGGTAGTTTGCGTATTTGTCCAATGATAAAAAATAGGTTTATGTGTGCTAGTGTTTATGTTTCATGTGTTTGTTTATAAGTTTCAGGAACAGGTAATATTTAATAGACAAATAGTAACTTGTGTTTTGGGGAATTATAAACACACTATTCTGTTTGCATATATAGTTTTATGGTTCATTCGTACATCGGTAACATACTTTGTTAAACAAGACAACAAAACTATATTTATATACAATGATTCGTTTCTTGGCTATATTTCTAGCCTTCATCTGTTGGAGCGACGCTTTAACATATCAGTTAGGTAAGCTGCATTTGTTTTGTTTTTTTAGCGTTTACATCTTTATTAAATAAATTATAATGCTAAATGCTAACATAGTATTAGTTGTAGGCAACGAACTTACACATTTTAACGAATTTTATATTGGTTAAGTTTGCCACATCATCTGCAGATATTGGCCTAACTTAAACAATGTATATCCCCATAGAAAAAAAGGGCCACAACCACACTTTTCCATCGGTCTCGGTCTTGGGAGGCTCCCTTTATTTGTGTCCATGTGAGGCCAACAACCTTTTCCTCACCTACGACCGATCTCCTCCAAGTCTGCCTGGGTCTGCCTACTTTCCTTTTATCCTGGGGATTCCAGTCAAGTGCTTGTATTGCCACACTGTCTTCTGGTCTTCTTAAAGTGTGTGCAATCCACTTCCATCTTAAAGTGTGTCCAATCCACTTCCATCTTAAAGTGTGTCCAATCCACTTCCATCTTAAAGTGTGACCAATCCACTTCCATCTTAAAGTGTGTCCAATCCACTTCCATCTTAAAGTGTGTCCAATCCACTTCCATCTTAAAGTGTGTCCAATCCACTTCCATCTTAAAGTGTGTCCAATCCACTTCCATCTACTGCTTTTGATGCTGTTGTCGATGGGTTGTTTTAAATTCATTTCAAAACTCCGACCGACATATTAACACTTTTATTGTTGAATATACATACGCATATATACAGCAGCGTAGCCAATATTTCAATGTGGTGGGGGATAATAGAATAGTGCACGCTAGTGGAAGTTAGAGGAGATAACTGGAAGGGTGCGTGGGTGTTAAAGATGGGTGTGGGAGGAAACAGTCAAAGGTCAAAGGTTTGTAACATAGTGCAGTGTATGGATATAGTGCACAATAATAATTAAAAAGTGGCTACAGCTATGTACCAGTCTTAATTGAGGCGTGACCTTTTTCAATAGGTCAGGGTCTTATGGTGTATATGAACTTCCGGTTTACTTCCAGAAACCCTTTTTATTATCGCATTTTGCTAGTGTTGGAGTATATGTTTCAACATCGACGTCCAGTTCTGGTCTTTTAGAGATATACATAGGCTACAAGGTTAGTTATGAGGAATCCGTTTTTAACATCAAAAGTAAGTAGGCGATAATTAATAGTCCACGTGTTAGTCGCGTTAAGTAAAATTTAACTTCCTCTGAAAAATAAAGTAGTCAAGAGTAGCGGTTCTTGGCTATCAAAAAATTTGATCTATAGATACATAAAGACACAAAAAAAAAATTATTCTGCATCAAGCAATAAGTTTAAGAAAACAAAATGGTGATTCTTCAAGTCTGATGTTCTCATATTTGTTAGTAAACGAACGAATAAGTCCGGCAATGTTCATTCCTTATATACGTTTAGGATCGCCATGCATTCATAATCGTTAAGACTGTACAATAAAAGGCTGATTCTGAACTGATACAAAATGCTATCCTTAACTGTTGATATATTTAAAATTTATTTAATGAACATTAGCTGAACAGTTAAAATAATAATAAATAATTTAAACTTTTATCAGGATATGCAACATTTTTTGTCACTGGGCCGCAAAAGAAATTTGATTCAAAGAAACGGCCAACATACTCACAATATTTATTCACTTTATAAATGCAATGAATTCAAAAACAAAAACTACTGCCCTTAGAAGCTATCGGAGGCACAGACTAAAGGGACGTGCCGCAGCCCGTGAGTCGCCTGTTACGACTGTTAAGTTGATTCATTCTCGACTATTGCTTTCCTTATTTCAAAACGGTGGCCGTGCGACAACGCGTTCGACAGAGGCGTACCGAAAGTCTTGGGTTCGTGGTACAGGCCCCTGGATGGTGTCCCTGAGTCTACTAAGCTCTGTTGGGTAGCTGACCTTAGTTGGGGTAAAGTAACGGCGGCTTTTCTTAGTGCTGACCACACATTTACCTAGTATGCCGTGGCCACAGAAACTGGTGAAAACTATGGATAAATTAGCTCCGAAGGAATACTTTATTTTATTTCAAAATCACATTTTTTTAGACTAATTGACGAAAAACATAATAGAAAATATGTAGAAGTACAAATTTTGATTGGCTTAAGCCAAAAAATCGCACCCAGGGATTGTAATAAAAATATAATTGGTCTTAGTATTTACATAGTGTAATAATAAAAAAAGGTATTAAAAAATACGTTACATTCATACGAATTCAACCTAATTAATTTTAACTTTTTTTTGTGTTTTGCTTGCCAATGCCACTGGGTGGTTATTTATGTGTTTTCGTGAAATAGTTAGTTTTTACCTGCATACTATTAGGTAAGGCTGCTGTCTGACTAGACTCAATGATTAATGTATGAAAAAGAATTTTAAATGCAGCTAACTTTTTAAAAAGATAAAATTTACATAATTGTGGTTGTTACTTGTTACCCTTCACTAATGTAATCATTAGTTCTTATGTAAATGAACATTGAAACACGAGAGCAATAAAGGGCAAAAAGCCAAGTAGTCATGATGCATAAAACGTAAAATTCTTACTTAGACATACAGCACAACAGTTTGTTTCAATGCTAAGTTTAATGTTGAAGCACTCTCTATGATTCTTCCAGTAGATTGTACTTCAAAGTTTGTTAGCTGCGTTAGTCTAGTGTCTAGGTATAATTCGATGAGGCAGCGGAATGCCTACGTCTCTCTGACAGTAGTTTCCTTTATCAGCAACTCTTCCAGTGTGACGAAATAGCATCAATTCTAATGAGCTTGTAAAATAAATAATCAAAACAAAATCTGTTTAGTAAATAGATGAAGTTTTAATTCAGTTCAACTTGGTAACAACTTGTAATGTAGAAATATTGGTGAAAAATTCAATAGTAGTATACGATTTGTAGAGCAAAGACATAAGCGGCTACACACGAAAAAGGCTGGGAACTGAACTGCGTGTAGGCAGGTTTTTTGGTCGGCAGCTCAAAAAGTGGGAGGGACTAATTAGAAGCGCGTCACATATTACCTTGCCGCGTCCAATGAAAAACATGCATTTTTTTAGCGGGCGACACTGATTCCAAGAAATATTAATAGTGTGGCGCGAAACTAATTAAGCATAGCCATTGGCAGACTATGTCACAGTATGTGTCTAGTTAATAGCCAGCTTAAACTTATTTAACATTTGACGATAGTAATTTCAAATAACCTTGGCCTTTGTTTAAGTCAAAAGGAGAAAATAAACAGTAGTGACTTATTGACTAGTATATCTCAAATAGAATCACGATTCTGAGGGGAAAGATGGAGTTTAAACAATAGTAATATACATAATAATGTAACATCAGATAAACATAAGGATAAAAACAATTTTTCATATTTCAAATGCAAAAACGAACACATAAAATATGCTTTTCTTTCTTCCCGAGTGACATGGAATGGGCTGCCTGAACAAAATAGAAAAATCATCAACTTAACATCATTTGAAATCCTCAACAAAATGCAAGACTACATTTAAAAAAACAATTGATAAGCGTAGAACGTGGTAATCTTCTGTAGAGAAATTACATCTGTAACTTAGGCTAAATATTCAATTTAAAAAATGAGTTTTTTGTGTCTTATTCTCTTTCACCATGAGCAGTGGCGTATTTAAGCATGTTCCACTTGATCCATTGGAACAGCGGCCCTCACACAAAAGGGGCCCCCACACATCCCAAAAAATAATTATTTTAGTCTGTTAGGTTACAGTGCATACATAGTTTAAAACACCCTTTTATTAATCCCTCGACAGAGTTTATATTTTAAAATACTTTAATTGTCGGGACACGACTGTTTATTTTTCTTCGTTGACTAAAATCTAATTAGGCTATAAACGCATCACTCTTGAAACCAGCGTAAACCAGTTAGAGCTAACGCGGAGGGATATTCAATTTCGCGGGCTTCCTAGGTACTATAAAAGATAGAGACGCGGACTATTTCTTTCTCTCTCCGCTAGGCACCACTGACTATAGGACCTACGCCTTACATACCAATTATCGCCATGTGCATTTGTTTCACTAACATCGTTTGATTTGCAAGTAATAATAAAGTTTCTTCATTTATTAAATTAAACAGTCAAGGAGTTGGTTTTTGAATTAATATTATTATTGAGAAATTTTGAATGGTATCAGGACAGACTAACCAAACTTGGAAAAACTGCTGCAGACTGTTTATCACTCTCAGATCGAAGTGAGTTCCCGCTGGCCTTAAAAATCAAACCCTAGTCAACCGCCAAAAGAATTGGAGTGAAAGCTACAATTTAACATGTGGTCTCGGTCCGGCAAATAGTTTATCAGCATTACAAGAGGTCTAACGTCTGGAAGTATATTATATTCAAATACTCAAGGTAATAACGTTTTATAATTTTTCAAGTAGCAAGATTATTATTGGAAAAATCAAGGCGACACGTCACAACAATATAACGATGTCTGCCGCGCAAATTTTTACAAGCACTTCAATAATGAATCATTGTTAATACTGAGGAATCGCCACGGAGAAGTTTATTGTTTGTGAAGAAGAAGATACTCTATTTACTATACACACTATACATAAAGGGGGCTTCGTCGAGCTAAATATTTTTACACAGGTTGCTTTACACAACTACGAGGATAATTTTTCAAGACTACAGTTTTACAACTCATCACTGTCACTGCTACAATCGAATATTCAGCTGGAAGATTTATTTACATGTTGCATCAGAGTCTATTTTATTTACAAGTTATCGTTCTGCAATCACGAGGATTTCATCATACTATTGTTACAAGGTTTTTCAGCATTCGTACTCAAGTAAATTCCTGAAATAAATTTTAACTCATACTATTGTCTAATAATTAGGACTGTGTTGTGTAGTGAATGTGGACATTCTAACACACGTAAGTTGGATCTTAATTTCTTATTTAAGTAACATTTCTAATTGATCAAGCACAATGGATGCTAATATAATGTTTACTACTGATGAGTTAGATAGGCTAACGCTGACTCAACTCAAAGAATTGGCTCATGGCTTAGAGATAACTGTTACGCAGGTTACCCCTACTCGTACTAAATTACAACAGCAGATCAGGGAGTGCCTAGCAGATAACAACCAACTAATAGTTGATGATGTTAAAACTGATCAGATATTGAGCGAGAATGACACTGAAAATGTACGTGTAGATAAAGATAATGATCAAGCATTGCAACCGAATGAACAATTAAAATTACAAATAGAACTGGCAAAAATTGCTCAGCAAGAAAGAATACAAATAGCTGCTCAGCAAAAAGAAATACAATCAGCAGGAAAGACTAGAACTAGCTAGAATAGAAATGCAACAAAGAATCGAAATGGCTAGAATAGAGGCAGAGAGCAGAACACTTAATGCTCGCCCGCCAAATAAATAAATCTCAAACATTGAGCTGGCCAAGTATTTACAATATGTTCCAAAATTTTCTACCCTCGACCCTGAAGATTTTTTGTTATTGCTGGAGAAAAATGCTAAAGACTATGAATTTCCTAAGGATAAAATGGCATTAACTCTTAGATCGGCATTAACTGAAGGAAGGGAAAAGGACGTTGTTTTGGCACTGAGTGAACAAGAAAGCAATGACTATGAGTGTATTAAACAAAAGGTCTTACGTGTTTATGAAGGTAGACCGGAAAAATACCGAAGAGAGTTTAGAGAACTAAGAAAAAGTAGTCAACAGACCTATGCAGATTTTCTTAGGCAAAAGGAAAAATATCTGGACAGGTGGCTACGCTCCATAAAAGTAAATAATAACTATGAAGAATTTAAAGAGGTTATTTTGTTTGAAGAGTTCCTAAACTGAACAAGAACTGATATTAAGCTGCACATTGCAGACAGGGAGGTGGCTAAAGCTACAGAAGCAGCCAGATTGGCGGATGACTTTGTACTTTTACATCCATATCCTACAAGAGATCTCCGAGAAAACTCACAACAATCACAACAATCTAGAAATAAACCAGAGCAATTCAATAACCAGAAATTTAACTCTGACAGGCGTAATAAAACGGACAACTCCAATAACTTTAGGACTGTAAATAATGCAAATGATAGAAATGTGAAACCTATGAAACTTGTATGTGCCCACTGCAAGAAAGAGGGACATACTAAACAAAACTGTTTTGTACTGAATGGGAAGCCAGCAAAACCAAAACAGATATTTGCAGCTACTTGTGTTACTCTAAGTAGAGAGGACATATTTACACCCAAACCAGTATGTGAAGCAAATGGCAATAGGAAGGCAAAAAGCGGAAGACAAAATTTAAGAGGAAATGACGAAACCTCTAACATCAAGCTAAAAGCTAATTGTGTGACAATGAAAGATGGGTCTATTCCAATCTGCAAAGCCAAACAGAAGGAAGATCATATGAAAAGTAGTCAGGTAGTGAGAGAGAGTTCTCCTCACTCATGTGCTGATGGGTCACGTAAGCCCAAGCGACGCACGAGAGCAAACCACATAAGAGACAAGAGATCCGGTGGTGAAGCCAAAGAAAAGGTCGAGTTAGAGCATAATACTGTACACTGTAAAAATGAGAATGATTGTAAAATTACATCAACTATATTTACAAACTCTAACCTAAGTCCACAGAAAAACAAGCTAGCTGATGGAAGTTCGAAGATAAAGGCAGAACAGACCAGTAAAAGTCCACCAGAGAACAACACTCTGAGAGAATTCAGACCGTTCATCCATGAAGGCTATGCATCCATGCCAGGAGATGGAAGCTGTCGGAGTAAAGTTCTAATGTTGAGAGACACGGGTGCATCGCAGTCGCTTCTTCTAGAAGGTATATTACCACTTTCAAGTGATTCATTCACAGGTAGAAAGGTACTCCTGAGAGGTGTGGAGACGGGCGAGACTAGCGTGCCACTACACACGATACAGCTAGAAACGGAACTGATATCTGGTACTGTGGTTGTCGGAGTACAACCAGCCCTTCCAATTGACGGTATAGCACTCCACATTGGAAATGACCTAGCTGGAGGTAAGGTGATATTGAATAGCATAAAGAAAGATTCAGTCTTATCATCCTTAGGCTCAGCAAAAGTACAAGACCCCAACTCGTCCAGTGACATCGGTGTGGGCAAAATTAACACTGCACACCCCACTTGTGCCGTCACTAGGGGCATGAAACAAAGAAAGCAGCAGAAGAAAGCAGAGTCCAGAGAAGCCCAAGCGGAACAGAACTCCAGCTTGCGAGAGTCAGATATTGGCACGACTCAGTTCGCCAACCTACTCCACAGCACCACCTCTGAGTCCAATATCAACATGTCTTCTAGACATCAACTCATCCAGGAACAAAAAGACGACGTGAACATTGCCAGGCTCCGTGAGCAAGCTGTCACCGAACCTGAGGCAGAGAAATTAGCAGTGTGCTACTACATAAAAGATGGCCTGCTAATGCGTAAATGGACACCAAGCGACGACCAGATTAACGAAGGTTGGTCCGAAACACACCAAATCATCGTTCCAAACCGTTATCGAAATGATATCCTGCGTATCGCTCATGATTTGCCTTATTCTGGACACATGGGAGTCTCAAAGACCTATCGTCGGGTTCTCCCCTACTTTTTTTGGCCAGGATTACATAAAGACATCGTGACATACTGCAGAAGCTGTCATTTTTGTCAGCTGATATGCAAGCCTAATCAGAAGATACCAGTCACTCCATTACACCCTATACCCGCATTCGGGGAACCCTTCAGTGAAATCCTAATTGACTGTGTTGGTCCACTACCGAAAACCAGATCATGACATCAGTACCTACTGACCATAATGTGTGCCTCCACAAGATTCCCTGAAGCAATTCCTCTACGGAACATCACCGCGAGAAAGGTCACTGACGCACTCGTCGAGTTCTTTACAAGATACGGGCTACCTCGGTCTATTCAGTCAGACCAGGGAACGAACTTCACGTCGAAACTGTTTGAGCAAATTATCAGTAGTCTTGGTGTTGAGCATCGGAAAGCAACTGCCTACCACCCAGAGTCCCAAGGCGCTCTCGAAAGGTTCCACCAAACGCTAAAAACAATGCTGCGTACGTACTGCACGGAGAATGAGAAAGACTGGAATACCGGTGTGCCTCTTTTGTTATTCGCTGCACGGGAAGCCGTACAGGATTCATTAGGCTTTAGTCCATTTGAACTCATATTCGGACACACGGTAAGGGGTCCACTCAAAATGTTGCAGGAATCTTTGTTGAAACAAAATGAGCAAACTGACCTGCTCACCTATGTCTTAAATTTTAAGAATAGATTATATGATGCCTATGAGGTATCAAAAAGGCATTTACAAAAGGCACAGAGCCAAATGAAAACCTGGTATGATAGGAAATCTAGGGACAGAATTTTTCAACCAGGGGAAAAAGTTTTGGTTTTCTTACCTATTCCCGGTCAACCCCTTAGTGCTAAATTCAGTGGTCCATATGCCATAGACTCGAGAATTGGGGAGGTAAACTATCTGATTAGAACTTCTGACCGCCGGAAAACCAAGCGATTGGTACATGTAAACATGTTAAAACAGTACCATAGTAGAGAAACTGAGAAGCTAAAATGCACTAATGTATTGCCAATGGCACCAGTTGCACAGGTCAAGGGAGAGAATTCCTTAATGGTTAGTAACTTAGCCGAGAGCGAGTTTCAAACATACCAGACCACCGCGGTAGATAATGAATTTGCCGAGAGCAAAACTAAAGCATATTCTACTACGCGAAATTTCAGAATCACATTAGATAACTTATCAGATGATCAAAATGATCAGATATGTTCTTTGCTTAGTGTTTTCTCTAACATTCTCAGCAATGCACCGTATAGGGCACAACTCATTGAACAGTGTATTTCGGCATTCGAAACACTTAAAACCACTTCTTCTAGTACACCAGTATTGGGTACAAACAACGAAAATCATAATCGGGTCTAGTTGCACAGTAAATAAGGCTTTGGTAACAATAATACCGCGATAAGGACTTGTACTTATACCGGAACGGGTCAAGTTTCCCTAGGGAGGTGTATTCTAATGGTAACCCAATTTTGTTCGCTCAGCCGACTGTGGATGCCTTCTTGATATGATTTTTATTATACTTTGCATGTTGTATTAAAAAGAAAATATATCTTAAAAAACAATTGTGTTTTTCCCCAAAACCCCATGTATATAATACAATTTATTGAGATGTACTTTTATACACTGCACAATTATACTTTGCTAATGTACAAGAGAAAATTATCATAACAATTTGCAACACAAAAACTAACACGCATTAATTCAATGAGTAATGTACATTTTTAATTGCATTTGATTATTGGTATTATGATTTTTTCCCTTATGGCGTTTATATGTTTGTCTGTATTGTCTGTACTTATGACAACTGACAATTATGACTACTGTGAGGTGTTTACTTTCGGTAAGTGATAAAAAAAAACATGGTGAGTTAATCAACAATACTAAAACTTGATAGGTTAATATTTTGTTTGGTAAAAACTCCAAAAAGGTCAAAGTTTACACAATTGCACTTATACTAAGATAAATAGTAAAGAAACGTCTTGCACTAAAAAGGTTCAATGTATACACTTACAAATTAAAAAGAGGTAACTTGCACTAAAAAAGGTCAATACGTACACATCTTTAGAAAAATAATAGAGCATCCTTAAACTTGAAAACCTTTAAATCAAAAGAACTTAAAATTTTAACATAAAATTTTAAAAAGAGAGTGATAATGGTAATGTGCTTGAGGAGTAATATCTAACAAACCTGGTTAGAACTCTAAAGTTGAACTTTAAACGGGTAGCTTGAGGTTTAAATTGGTTGCACTTACTAAAATAAATGGAAAATACTCTTTTCTTGTAAAAAGGTAATTAAGAATTAAGTAAAATGGTTTCTATTAAAGAGATAAATGCTATGACTAAACTTTTAAATAAAAGTTAAACATTGAATTAAAAATCTTGTAAGCAATGGAAAGACTTAATAACTGAATAACTGGATTTGTAAACATGAAATGAAAGCTAAAATTTAGTTACAGAGGTAAATACTCTAAAAGCATCAACTCAAAGGTTATACTTTTAAGAAATTATACTCTTAAAAAGGTTAAGGTTAAGTTAAAATAACATTTAACTAACTACGGTCACTGTGGTTTTTTCTTGAAAAATTTAAGGTTAAATGAGCTGTACATTTAATTAGAGTTGTCTCTACGGACACTGGTATTTTACTATTTTAGGAATAACTAATTCCTTTTATAAATAAAACCACTAAACTTGCACTATAGAGAGCGAATAGCTAACGTCTTACTTGGTTAAAAATAACTATTAATGTTAAATAAATGATTATTGACGTAAACTGATTCAGTATTAATATTAATATTACTGTTACAATCATTTTTAATCAATAAATCTATGGGTTAAAATAATACTTTAATATTAGAGATAAACTCTCACACTACATCATTCATTCTTTAAAATTATCTATAAATAAGATAGATAAGATAAAAAGAACTAAAATATTATTAAAGTATTTGGAATATTATTAAAATATTTGGTTGTCATTAAGATTATTAAAACCTGAGTAACCTCATGTAGGTAAAGTTAATACTTAGGCTGGGTAAAAATCTATGACTAGTTATTATCTGATATCTGTAGCAAAGGATTACTAAATAACATGGTTGTTAAGGAATAGATCAATGGTAAAACAAACTATAAGGAAACACGTTTGTACTTAGGTAGTAACTAAGGTTGATATAAGTAACTTATGGATAAGGTAACATACAACATCCTAGTCAACAACACATCAGTATATACTCGTTATACGAGAGAAGACATCACTCTTTCGTGGACTGACGTATATGTGTTCTTGTTCTTGATTGTTTTTACTTTATTGTGTGCATAATGACTTACTTTGTTCCTTGTTGTTATATAAATACTTGTATTGTTTGTGCCTAATGTGCACTAATTTGTTATTGTTAAATGTGCCTAATGTGCACTAATCTTTTATTGTTAAATGTGCCTAATGAGCACCTATTTTGTTCCTTATAAACAATTGTACTGTTCGTGCCTAATGAGCACTACATTTTTATTGTGAAATGTGCCTAATGCGCACTTAAATTGTTCTATTACTTAAACTGTTTTTTTGGACATCTATACTGACAGTCGTACTATTATTGTTAGAAAACGTGATGGCTAAAAGAAAATTCCCCATCACAGATGACAAATTTTCTTTTCTTTTTGTGGAAGGGAGGTGTTAGGTTACAGTGCATACATAGTTTAAAACACCCTTTTATTAATCCCTTGACAGAGTTTATATTTTAAAATACTTTAATTGTCGGGACACGACTGTTTATTTTTCTTCGTTGACTAAAATCTAATTAGGCTATAAACGCATCACTCTTGAAACCAGCGTAAACCAGTTAGAGCTAACGCGGAGGGATATTCAATTTCGCGGGCTTCCTAGGTACTATAAAAGATAGAGACGCGGACTATTTCCTTCTCTCTCCGCTAGGCACCACTGACAGTAGGACCTACGCCTTACATACCAATTATCGCCATGTGCATTTGTTTCACTAACATCGTTTGATTTGCAAGTAATAATAAAGTTTTTTCATTTATTAAATTAAACAGTCAGAGGTTGGTTTTTGAATTAATATTATTATTGATAACTTTTGAATGGTATCAGGACAGACTAACCAAACTTGGAAAAACTGCTGCAGACTGTTTATCACTCTCAGAACGAAGTGAGTTCCCGCTGGCCTTAAAAATCAAACCCTAGTCAACCGCCAAAAGAATTGGAGTGAAAGCTACAATTTAACATAGTCACATCCCTATTCTTTCCTTGAAAATGTAAAATAAAATTCATTTATTACCCTACAATTTTGAGCACCCCAGTCCAACCAAGCCAAGCGCAACATAAAATAAGTAAGCCCTATCTATGATTTTACAAGAATGTAACATGAATAAACGGCAATTTTCTGAGGTATGCCCTATGTGTAAGGCTGGGTGGGGCCACAAGGGATCCCCCACATAATTTTGGGAACAGGGCCCCCCTTAATACGGCCCTGACCATGAGCAAGCAATTTTTACTGAAAGCGTGTAAAATATTTTCCGTTAAACCATTTATAAAAGTTCACAAGGTTCGTTGGTTTACAAGCTTTGTGGGCCGTGACATACAACTAGCATGTTGTGGGCCTGGTCTAGGAGGCATCCAGAAGAACCCCTCCTCAGCCCAACTTTTATACTGTATACCTGTTTTTTTTTCTGTCCGAAGTGGAGTATTTCGCCGAGAATGCTTAGCACTGATTGGTTATCTGACATCATTGTGGGAAAGCATAAGAAGAAAACAAACCAGAACAATAGATACAGCTAGAAATGTAAATATGGTCTTTTAAAAACCCATATTCAGGGACCCTTCCTGTCTGCAAAGCTTGTAAAGCTAAGTTCGCCAGTTGTTGTGCCCACATCATTCTTGGTAGAATAACTTCAGGCCTTTGTCTAATACCGGAAAGATGGGCTGGACGCCTGTCTGTTGATAAAACGTAACATTTATCTTAAGCGTTCTTTTTTTGTTGTTGTTGCATAGTTCCAACATATGTTTATCATATGCTATCCCAAGAGCCCTGGCAGCTGGAACTAAAAAAAAGAGGCCGCCCTTGCTTACGTTTTAAAGACATTTGTAAAAAAAAGACTTGCTACTGGCACACATTGATCGCAAAACGTAGGAGGGCCTTGATGAGGAACGCACCTCATGGCGGTGTAAGTAGCGCAAGGGCACTCAAGTCGAAGAAGCTACCCTCACAGAAAGGAGTGAAGAAAAGCTAGCCAGGAGAAAGGCGAGGGGCAGAGGAAAAGAAGACTGCGCCATCGTTCCTTGAGGACGGACGGATGCCTTATTATGTTGCATACGATATATCATATCATGTCGAAATTTGTGAAATTTATATATTTTTGGTCATGGCGGTTTATAGTGTCCAAGTTTATTGTAAACTGACTTACAGTGTCTTTACTTCTCTCGTTGTCAGGGACTTTAGAAAATTTGGAATTCCGATATAAACAGCTCATTGCTGAACGATTATCCAGTGGTTTCTATAATGTGAAAGGTAAGAATTATTTGTCGATCATTCTTTCTATACACATTTTTAACAAAAATATATAAGAGTTATAATAATATAACAAAATTTAAATGATGAGGCACGGAAGGTCCTGGGTTCGAATCCTGGTGAAGGCTAAGTTTTTTTCCCAGAATTTGAGGGTGTCCCCGAGTCAACCCAGCTCTGATGGGTACCCGACATTAGATGGGGAAAAGCAAAGGCTGGGCATTTTGCTGGCCACACATCCGTATGACATGGCCACAGAATCTGGTGCACGTATTTTTACTTTCTACAGTCACGCCAAATGTTATCCTGTTTCTGGTGGAAGGATTAGATTCCCACACGATGTCTGCAGCAAGGAAAATTCTATCAGAAACGACACCCAGCAACTCAATGCATGCACTTGACAACTTTATAACTGGATTTATAAAGGTATTGGCATAAAAGAATAAACTTGTTTCCTGCGAGTACTTGTCCTGTGTTAAATCTACGGCCTTTGAGATTTGGTCGAATGTGGTTAAATATAGTTAATTAAATGTAATTAGGCATTATGTCTGAGATGCAAAATTAATGGTAAGAAAGTAATAGAATATACTCCCAGACGCCAAATCCTCCCGCCTCTTACTATAAAAAGCGCCTTTGGATGGCGAATATGTATTATGAGCTGAAAAGAGTAACACCAATAGTTAAATCACTAAACCAAGATCACTAGGGGACAGAAGGAAAAGTAGCAAGTGGTAATAATTAATTAGGCATTAAACTATTATTTTTATTTCCTTTATTTTAAGTTGTAATTTCTGTCTGTTTGTCTGGTTGCAATCGTCGTGCAAGAATTGGCTTCGATTTTTCGACCATTTTCCGTGGTCCAATCGAGCTGAAATTTGGTCAGCAGTTGTGTGGCGATTAACAATACAGTATATCAAATTTTCAGTTAAAACAACTTAATAATACTACACTTATGACAATATTCATTTCTTAAAAGGAAAGTATACGAAACATTTTGGTTTCACTTTAAAAATGCCTGTGCAACTATTTATACTTTTTCGGCGCAAAGCTAGAAAATAAAATTATGCGCTAAGATTATTTTTAGAACAATTCATACGGAGTAAAGAGATATTTTTTAGATTTGCAACACAGATATTGTCTGTACGTTTCATTAGCAGGAGTCAATCAATTATTTAATTACATGATGGTAAACTTAGTTTGCAAATAAAGGGATCATCATCATCATCATCATTGCCCGTCACCCCAGTTGGGGTATGGGCCGCCAACCACAGATCTCCAGAGTCCTCTGTCCTGGGCCATTCTCTCCAATTGAGTCCAGCTGTACCCCATCTTTTCTGTGTCTGCCTCAAGGTCGCGTCGCCAGGTATTCCTTGGGTGACCCCTTTTCCGCTTGCCTTGCGGGTTCCACTTGAGTGCCTGTCTGGTGATGTTGGTTGGCGGCTTGCGCAGGGTGTGCCCTATCCAACCCCATCTTCTTCTTCTGATATCCTCTTCTATAGGGCGTTGGCAGGTTCTTTGCCAGAGGTCGGTATTGTTTATGGTGTCAGGCCAGCGGATCTGGAGTATCCTTCTGAGGCAGCTGTTGATGAAGGTTTGGACTTTGCCAGTGGTAGCTTTTGTCATTCTCCAAGTTTCCGCGCCATACAACAGGACTGACTTAACATTAGAGTTGAACAGTCTAATTTTGTATCTAGGGACAGCTCTTTGGAGTTCCATATATTCTTGAGTTGGATGAAGGCGGCTCTTGCTTTGCCTATCCTTGCCTTGACGTCTGCAACTGTTCCTCCTTGCTGGTCAATGATACTCCCCAGGTAGTTAAAGGACTGCACCTCCTCGAGTGGGATTCCATGCAGTGTGATTGATTCGGCACAAGAGGGGTTGATCTTCAAGGTTTTGCTCTTTTCTTTGTTGATGTTCAGTCCAACCTGTGCTGATGTGGCTGCCACCATGTTGGGTTTTTCTTGCATTTGTTGTTGACTGTGAGAGACGAGTGCAATGTCATCTGCAAAGTCCAAGTCTTCGAGCTGGTCCCACAAGGTCCACTGTATACCGTTTCTGCGCTCCCGAGTGGATGTTTTCATAATCCAGTCTATGACCAGGAGGAAGAGAAATGGCGACAACAGGCATCCTTGACGAACTCCGGTTCGCACTTGGAAAGAGTCTGTAAGCTGTCCTCCATGTACGACTCTGCAGGACATCTCATTGTAGGAATTCTTGATAAGGTTGGTAATCTTATTTGGGATGCCGTAGTGTCGTAGAAGCTTCCAAAGGGTCTCTCTGTCCACGCTGTCGAAGGCTTTTTCATAATCAATAAAAAGTATATACAGCGGGGAATTCCACTCTAATGACTGCTCGACTATGATGCGAAGCGTCGCAATCTGATCCGTGCAGGATCTGTTTTGCCGGAAGCCTGCCTGCTGGTCTCTCAATTTGGGATCAACAATGTCTCTCATCCTATTAAGGAGGACTCTGTTAAAGACCTTTCCCGGCACTGAAAGAAGTGTGATGCCTCTGTAGTTGTTGCAATTACTGAGGTCACCTTTCTTAGGGAGTTTGATCAGGTAACCTTCTTTCCAATCTGCTGGTATGTTTTCATCTTCCCAAATCCGTTCAAAGAGTGGGTATAGCATCTCTACTGACAAATCCACATCTGCTTTAAGGGCCTCTGCTGGTATGTCATCTGGTCCAGCTGCTTTCCCATCTTTTATACCAGCAATGGCTCTCCTAATCTCGTTTCTGGTCGCTTTTCGCAATTAATCGGGAGATCCTCGTTTGCTGGCACAATGATATGGGTATCAGTAAGGGGTTTGGGCCTATTAAGAAGCTGTTCAAAATGCTGAACCCATCTATTCATTTGTTGGTCTAATCTATTGATGGCCTTCCCGTGTTCGTCCTTGACAGGTCTTTCTGGTTTGTTGAACTTGCCAGAAAGGCGTTTGGTAATATCATACAGCTGTCGCATGTTTCCACTGTACGCTGCTTGTTCTGCTTCTTTCGCCAGTCCGTCTATATAATTCTTCCTATCATTCTTTTTGCTTCTCTTTACTATTCTGTGAGCCTCTGCATACTCATCTTGAGCCTTTGCTTTTGTTGCCCTTGTTTTGCTGTTGCTTACTGCTGCCTTTTTCTTCCTCCTATCTGGATCTTGACCAAAGTTTCTGCTGTTATCCACTCTTTATGCTGCTGTTTCGTTTTCCCTACTACCTCTTGGCATGTTGTTCTGAATGACTCTTTAATTTTTTGCCATCTGTTGGGTACATTGTCTTCTTCTTCCTGAAGTTCTTGAAGCACTTGAAACCTATTTTTTAGTGTTAGCTTAAACTTCTCTCTGTACATGTGATCTTTTAGGAGGTTGACATTGTACTTTTCGCTTTTGTTTGGCATGTACAGTATAGGGTTTCTCTTCAGCTTTAATTTCAGTTTGGTCACCAGCAGATGGTGATCCGATGCTGCATCTGCACCCCTTTTTACTCTGACATCTTGCATGGACCGTCTGAATCGTTTATTAATGCAGATGTGATCTATCTGGTTCTCTGTGCGATTGTCGGGCGATACCCATGTACACTTGTGAATACGCTTATGGGGAAAGATGCTGCCTCCTATCACCATGTTATTTAGGGCACAAAAGTCTGCAAATTTTTCCCCGTTTTCGTTCATTTCTCCCACTGCCTGGGTGCCCATGATGTGCTCATATCCTGTGTTATCTGTCCCAATCTTGGCATTGACGTCACCCATGAGGATAGTGATGTCCTTGCGTGGGAAGGTCTCTAGGACTTTTTGCAATCTATAAAAGAACTGGTCCTTATCCTCTTCGCTACCATCATTTGTGGGGCCGTAGCACTGTACCACGTTCAAAGCGATCCTCTTCTTCTTTGTGCGGAACGAGGCGGTAATCATCCTGGGTCCATTTGCCTCCCATCCAATCAAGGTGCCTTGTGCCTGGGTAGACAGCATAAGTCCTACTCCCTGTGTATGAGGGGCCTCACTCTCTTCATGCCCAGAGTACAATAATAGCTCTCCCGTCGACAGCCTTGTTTGTCCTGCTTGGGTCCACCTTGTTTCACTAATGCCCAGTATTTCAATTTTGTTTCTTTTCATTTCAGCTGCTACTTGCAGGGCTCTGCCAGTTTCATACATGGTCCTGACATTCCATGTTCCAATAATAGTATTCCTGGTTAAAAGAAAGGTAGTCGGCTTCGTGGCTTCCTTTCGGCTTTTACCACTAAACGTCATAAAACTTCTAGAAGTTTCTTTCCTTCCCAGGTCAAAGTCCTCAGTTTTTTCTGTGTTTGGTGTTTCTGTAGCGATTTGCGTTTTTTTACAAAATAAGGTTGCTAGCCTTATGTTTAACCCCCAACCTGGAGGACCAGGGCACTAGCTTTTGTCTAACCCCTACCCGCGCAGATCTTCCCAGCTTGGTTGAACCTGCCAAAAGTTTACACTCCCGCTGGTATAGCTCTGGGGGTCGTCAGGGTACACAAGCTGCCAAGCCACGTCAAGGCTCTAGTACCAGTTGGCAGCAAATAAAGGGAGTATAATAAAAACTTCGTTTTTATGGTTTTCTTGTTAAAAAATTCGACACACTAACAACCTGTTACGATGTTCAGATAAAAAAAGGACGAAAATACTTTTTGTATCCATTATGCGAGAACAGATGCATATAAGTACTTTTTTTTCCCAAGAAGCATACAAGCTTAGAATGGGTTGCCTAAACAAAGCAGGAAAACCACTAACTTAGCATAATTTAAAACAGGAATAAAAATGCAAAACTAGACTCGGACCACGGTTTAGCGTAGGACGCAATAATCTTCTTTATAGAAAGAGAGTCTGAAAGATATATAAGATAAGATGATAAAGAAAAAAGTATGTCGAAGTGGTGTTTCGATTTCTCGGATGAACTATAAACTTTAAATGTCTTTAGCTCAAATCTAGCTTGCAGACGAGCTACTCAATGTCTAGCAAACAATGTTTTTGTGATGTTTTGTCTGTGTTCTTTTATTGTTGGTTGTTTTTGTTGCTTTAATTAGGAAAGGGCGTTGATAAGAGTTACTAATTTACAAGTTATTTACTATACAGGCAGCTTTATAGAGTTAATGTGGCACGGTGTTAACGATCGGCAATGCGTTCGGCTGGCGTACCTAAGGTCCTGGTGAAGGCTGGAGTTGTTGTTTTTTTCCCGGAACTCTAGGGTGGGCATTGTGCTGTGGCCACAGAAACTGGTGAAAGCTGCTTCACCGGCCCTATCACTTCTGTATCCGAGGGCCTCAAGACTAGCGAAGTGTGTAAACAGCCGGTACAATCCCGTGAAGAATACACCGGCTGGCGAACGCACGGAGGACAGCTCCCGCTGCGGGTCGGAGACACATTGTACTGCCGAGAGGCCACGGGGTCTCGGTGGGGAGGAAGCAATGGACGCAGCAACCTCGTCTCGAGAACCACCCGGTGTCTGTATGTCTGTACCTATAGTATAGGATTTGTGCTACCAAGTGACAGTGCAGTTATACGGGCGTGTCGTGGGCTGGTTTGAAGCCGGACAGAGCTTGGGAGTGCCCCCCACCCTGAGCTCAAACCTATCGCTACGCCCTGGACAAAAGAGCCTTTTAGGCTCGTCTGATTTTTGTAAGAGATCTTATAACTCACCAGCCCTATGACCAATTTGGTCCGAAGTGATATTTTATTTACTTAGAGAATCAACATCTTTTCCAATTAGCCTATATGTTACATTTTCTTTTTTTTAATTTTTTTTTTTAAATTAAATTTAAATTTTAAATTTAAATAAGTTGTACGTAAACATTTACTGCGTTTATTATTGTCCATTCAACCTTGAGGAGTTTATCTCTTAAACAATTTTGCACATTTCGATGCCCATTTAAAATTTAACTGGCTACGTTTTCAAATCGCAAATATCCCTATACTTAATTTAAAAAAAGTATCTACATCTAAGAAGGTCGTAGTAAGATTAAGCCAGTTATGCTTGATTAGGTTTGAAAAAATCAATTTAGAAGTCTTGAAACTCCGCTTTGAGTTCATCGATGTGCTTCTGAAAAAGCCCAATATTCGATCTGAATACATGCCTTTGTAAAGGGAAGTACATATAGTTAAATGTTGTGAAATTGATTTCACTCGATATAAATATTACTAAAAAATATAGTTGTTTCTGTTTTCATCAATAATAAAACACCTCTTGAAGGTCTCTCGCGTGCTACTGAAAATCGCTCTGCGTGCCAAGTTTGGCACGCGTACTTTAGGTTGCTGATCCCTTTTCTAGTGGATACCAGGTCATAAGCAGGAACTTAGAGTGGACAGGAACCGCCAACCGTTTGTGCCTAACGTTTACGGTGATGTATCAGTGGTGCGTGGACACAGCAGAGTTAGTTCTCCGAGCCCCAAAAGAGTGCGCTCGCTCGCATTCTCAAAAAAAGGTGGGGTTCAAGTCTGGTGTACTCACCGAAAAGTAATAAAGTGACTTTCCCCTTTTCGGCCGTATACGTGTAGTGATCGAAAACATGGTTACATGAACTTCGCAAAAAAAAAAAATGATACCCACAGAATTTTTAAAAAAAAAGAAAAGAAAGAAAATAAACTTTTTAAAAAGAAATTCCGTTTGCTAAGGATATAACCGGTGGGCGTGGTGTTTTAATAGCTGAGAAGAGAAAATTAGAAAAGAATAGAGCGTTCCTATAACGTATCATATTTAGTAATTGACACTTAGATACAGTAAATAAAAATGTTGAAACTATATTTTTTTTTAAATCTCTTTTAAAATGTCTATATTGGCGATTTTTCTCGTCTTTCAAAATTAAAACAAAGAATAATTCAGTCCCATAGAAGCATTCGCATTGATTCTATAAATATTTTTCTACACTAGATTATCTTCCCGAAAATGAGCAGTAGATGCAAACATTTTTGCTGAAATTCCCAACACTAATAGTTGCTAGTAAAAATCGTGAATGGTTAAAAAAAATACCGCACAATTACACAGTGTGTGTATCCTGAGGCACAAAATTTTGTCATAACACTTGATACGTAAAAATTCTTAGTTCTTCTATTAATCTGGAAAAATTTCTAAAAGTGGGGCATTTTTCCTAAACGTTCGCCCCCCCCCTAGCGTCAAAACCTGGCTACGCCACTGATTCTGAACGTGTTTAAAATATAAATCTATGCAGATTCTGCTATGCGCCCGCCTCCTCTTGCAGTCCTGGCTACGCCACTGGTGGAAAGTACAGGCAAAAGAGCCCTTGTATGCCGTGGTCATGGAAACACGGCGAATTCCAGACTTGAAATGTAAACTTTACTGAAATGTAGTAATGTAAAACAATGGCTATGATACTCTTGTTTGCTTTTTTATCAATTGTTCTTGTGCAGCCCCACAGCCGCGATCATATGGTGGCCGACCCTTCTTCAGCCTCCTCCTCTATCTTCTCCGGCTTACCTGAGAGGAATGGACAAATGGGTTGGGTCCAACAAGGCAACAATACCTGTCTACAGCCTGATCTAAGCAAACAACTAGCCAATCTCTTCAAGATTATGTCCACGTCTGGTAAGTATTAGGCACTACTGTACCCATGGGCCTCAAAGTGAGCGAAGTGTGTAAGCCGCCAATACGATCACATTAGGATTTCACCGGCGGGCGAACCAAGTGTCACATGGTCTTGGTGGGCACGAAGCAATGCCCGCAGCAGTCCCGTCTCACGAACCACTCGCGCGCCTAGTACCTATAGTATAGGATTTTCGCTACCGTGTGACATTGCAGGTATACGGGCGAGCCATCACGATAATGGTCCTAGGCCGTCCTAGGGTAAACACAGTGAACAACCGCTGGGGTGCAGAAACCCCTCCTATTACACAGCAAGCAACGCCTTGGCGTGTCGTGGTGTAGCTGGAGCTCAGACAGAGCCTTGGTGTGCCCCTTTCAGAGCACACCCCTAATACGTTACGCCCTGGACTATAGAGCCCTTGAGTTTCGTCCGTTTTTTTTTAGAGACATTATAAATCGGTAAGTAATATGGGGCGCAGTGGCCGAGTAGGCAATGCGTTCGTTTGGGTCTGGGTTCAAATCCTTGTGAAGGCTAAGATATATTCTCGGGGTTTAAGAGTGCCCCTCTGACTACCCAGCTCTGATGGGTACCGTAAAATAGTTAGAATAAAGTAAAGGTGACTGGGCTTCGTGCTGGCCACACATCCCTTGGTAAGCCTTGGCCACAGAAACTGGTGAACGCTGCTTGACCGGTGCTTCATCGGTGCTATGATCTATTTGTCTGAAGTGTACCTTACTTATACTTACTGGTAAGTAATAGTTTCCTTCAGTCATAATAATTTACCATTTTGTACAAAATACATTTTTATAGCTTTCCAATGAAAGTCCGTTAGTTTATAACTATCGCTTGTATGCTATAAAACATTATAATTAGAAATGCACACTTTTGATCTAAGAGCATTCGCAAACAAATTGCTCTTAAATTTGTGGATATTTCCCTCGGGTCTAACGTATCTCCATAGTACAATGAAGATGAAGAAGAAACCTAGACATTAAGTGCAAGAGTACATATCCGTAGTATGCCGTATTTGTAAGTTTTTTAAAATCCTCGGTTGTCAATTACAATTTCTTTTTATGGGATATTAAAGATATTATAGAAGTGTGAATTGTGTGGTTAGCACAACGCAAAGCCGCCTTTTCGTTACCCCAACTAAGGTCAGGTACTTATCAGAGCTGTGTGGACACCTTCCAGACGCAAAAAAAGTCCTAGCCTTCACCAGGATTCGAACCCAGGGCCATTCGGTACGCCCGTCGAACGTTCTGCCGCTCAGCCATCGTATACACATATAAGAGTGTTTTATAGTTTACAAAACTATTCTGTTCACTTTTCTTGCAGGTAAATACACAGCGTTGGTGGCCACGGCGCCCTTGACTTCCCCAGGCGTGGCAGGAACATACGCCTCAACGCCAGACATGAAACTAGAGTCGGACAACCATGTCTACAAAGCCGGCTGCGGCGGGTTTTCGGATATTGCCAAGCAGCTGATCGTTGACAACACCCATTTAAATGTAGGTCATGATGACTATGGCGAATGTATGTATGTTGTTCAACTGCGTTTGAAGGGAGGTGGTGGAGGTCTTCTAATGGTCTTTTAAACATCATAGTAGCTCGGCTTTTTTTTATCTGTCCTCAAACATCGACTTGAAATTTAAATTGTATAAGTACTGAAGATGACTACTAGAAGCATTATTTAAAAAACGAAAAAGAAAAAAACAACAATAAAGCTAACTGCTGCCCCCCTCACCCCCAATTTCTAAATGCATATCTTGCATAATGTATGCCCTTCTCAGACATCGGTTTTCTTTCCTTGCATCAGTTGTATCTATAGTCTACACGATTTCATTTGTCTAATGTTTATATTAGCTGGTTAGTCTTCTATGTGTACATGCTTATTTGTGTGTGTGTGTGTGTGCGTGTGTGTCTGTCTGTCCTTTTATAATTTTAATTAACCCTTACAGTCCCGGGCGCGTATATAGCGGAACTGAAGGCAGCATAGATAGAAGTAGGTCGGTACGGGAAGGGTTAACAAACAAGTCTGCTTTTTTTAAAATGTTGGCTGTTTGATGTAGTTTTAAAATATTCTAATTTTATTTCCAATCAATCTTTCTTTAAAAAAATATTAATACCAAATTTAAAAAAATGCCACTTAGGAATTATAATAAATGGTAACTTATCCTGGAATCCAAATGTTACTGAGGTAATTAAAAGATAAAATGTAAAAAACTTTCATGAAGTAAAAATTTCTACAAATGTAAAAATGAAACACAATATATTTACATGTAACTGAAATGACACATGACATATATCTGAAATATAAGTCACATATATTAGAATATGCATGCTATGTAGGGAATCCATCGCCTTAGAGCGAATTCAGAAAAGAGCTGAAAGTTTAATTACTGCTAAACATTTACAACTGACAAGTGTAACAACACAAATTACTAATCCTAGAAACATTAGAGAGAAGAAGGGCAAAAGGCAAAGTAGTCAAAATAGATAAAGCAATCAATTCTAGCTTAGAAATAGAACACAATAACAACCTATTACAAGGATAAAAACTACGTTTATATTCCATATGAAAGAATAAATGATTAAAAGTACTCATTCTTCCCGAGTTGCATCCGAGCGTTGAATGGTATTTATGAACAAACCAAGAAAACGAATGACTTAACATCGTTTGTAATACAAATCAAAAGTAGAGTCAATCCTCTGGTGGGTAGACCATTTAATAATCTTCTGTAAAGAATTTTAACATTTTCCTCTTTAAAAATCTTTTTTTTTGTAACTATAATTATAATAAATGTGTAAATAGTAACTAACTCCACCAATCTTTAAAAAAGACTAATTTGGACTTCTGTGGATTAGATCAAAAACTTTAATAAGATAGTCCGATTGCTTTGATTTTTCTGCTATTTGATAACTTGAAACACTTAGTTTCGCAATTTCCTATCGCACTTGTGGCGACTAACAATAGAGCGTTTGCAATGTGCGGAGCTTAAGTTTTTAAGTGACGTCATTTGTAAATAGAAGCCACTATTGAGGAACAAATATGGCATAAGGTAAAGTTTCTTATTATGCCAAAATCACATATGAATATTGGCTATCCTACTAAAAAATAAGGAGGTAAATAGTAGTAGATTAGTTGATTAATGTGATTAGGCTATGGCCGGCTAGACCTCTTTACACTTTTAATTCCACTTTATAGGCCTACACTTTACTGTTTCGTAGGCTAGGCTAATGGGCTAATGGCTAAGTAGGGCCGCTACGAAGCCAAGTGATAGTGTTGGTAAATAGGCTATCTAATCAAGTCACTAATAGGCTCACATCGTTTATGATCTATGTCTATGATAATAATAAAATAGCCTATTTTATTTAACAGACATAATACAGCTTAAATCTCAATAAGACGTAAAACACAAAACATCATTTTAAAAAAGCTCGAGCCTATATGAAACTGTATTAATATAGCAGCCATTGTACTTGTACCCCACTACACAAATAAAAAAAAATCACGTGCTTTTTGTCAGGTGATTGCAAACGCCATATAGCCTATACATTCTATCAAAATTTCAGTAAAAAAAACTAAATTATACTAAAATGATGATTTTTACTTCCTTTATTTTAAGTTGCATTTTCTGTCTGTCTGTCTGTCTGTCTGCAATCGTGGTGCAAACATTGGCTTCAATTTTTCGACCACTTCCCGTGGTCCGATCGAGCTGAACTTTGGACAGCAGATTTGTGACGCCTAACAATACATCCTATCAAATTTTCAGTTAAAACGACTTAATAATACTACACTTATGACAATATTCATTTCTTAAAAGGAAAGTAAAAGAAATATTTTAATTTCGCGTTAAAAATGCCTGTGCAACTTTTTTTAGTTTTTCGGCGCAAAGCTAGAAAAAAAAATTATGCGCTACGATTATTTTTAGAACAATTCATACGGAGTAAGGAGATATTTTTGAGATTTGCGACACAGATATTTTTTCTGTACGTTTCATTTGCAGTAGTCAATCAATTATTTAATTACATGATGGTAAACTTAGTTTGCAAATAAAGGGAGTATAATGAAAACTTCGTTTTTATGGTTTTCTTGTTTTTTATTTTATTTTACTTCCTTTATTTTAAGTTGCATTTTCTGTCTGTCTGCAATCGTCGTGCAAAACTTTGCGGCTTCGATTTTTCGACCACTTCCCGTGGTCCGATCGAACTAAAATTTGGACAGCAGATTTGGGGCGCCTAACAATACATCCTATCGAATTTTCAGTTAAAATGACTTAATAATACTACACTTATGACAATATTCATTTCTTAAAAGGAAAGTATAAGAAATATTTTGATTTCGCGTTAAAAATGCCTGTGAAACTTTTTATACTTTTTCGGCGCAAAGCTAGAAAAAAAAATTATGCGCTAAGGTTATTTCTAGAACAATTCATACGGAGTAAGGATATATTTTTGAGATTTGCGACACAGATATATTTCTGTACGTTTCATTTGCAGTAGTCAATCAATTATTTAATTACATGATGGTAAACTTAGTTTGCAAATAAAGGGAGTATAATGAAAACTTAGTTTTTATGGTTTTCTTGTTTAAATTTAACAAACACTTCATAGATATAAGTGGTCTATGGTTTGTTTTCACGTTGAAAATGCCGGTCCAACTTTTTATGTTTTTTTTGCGGGCCAAAGCTAGATAAAAAAAAGGATGCGCAAAATTTTAGTGTGGAAATTCATAAGGTATGATATCACTTATATTTATTTTTATTATTATTATTATTACTCTCTTTATTTTAAGTTGCATTTTCTGTCTGTCTGATTGCAATGGTGCAAAAATTGGCTTCTATTATCCTTACCACTTTCTGTGGTCCGATCGAGCTGTAATTTGGACAGCAGACTTGCCCCGACTAACAATACATCCAATCAAATTTTCAGTTAAAACAACTTAATAATACTACACTTATGACAATATTCATTTCTTAAAAGGAAAGTATAAGAACATTTTTGGTTTCACTTAAAATAATGCCTGTGAAACTTTTTATAGTTTTTCGGCGCAAAGCTAGAAAAAAAAATTATGCGCTAAGATTATTTTAAGAACAATTCATACGGAGTAAGGAGATATTTTTGAGATTTGCGACACAGATATTTTTTCTGTACGTTTCATTTGAGGGGTCTATCAATTATTTAATTACATGATGGTAAACTTAGTTTGCAAATAAAGGGAGTATAATAAAAACTTCGTTTTTATGGTTTTCTTGTTTTAATCTTTCAAAATATTACAAAGAAAGGGAGTATAATAAAAACTGTGATTTTATGGGTTAGTTTATTTTCTATTTGGTCAGCTTTTAGGAAAAGTGGCAAAAACGCGGGCAACCAAATCAGGACGGTCGGATGTTTGTTTACCTGAACGCAAATTCTCTGTGATTTCTGGCCAGTTATTGTTAACCGTAAATAAAATGAAGAGATCAGGTGTACCAAACTTTGCGAAAATGGACACTGCATCGTTCACGCATGTATCTGAGCGATCCTTTAAAACTGGAAGACAGGATAACTGCTATACCTCAGCTATGTTTGCATTCAGAGCCAAATTCTCCACGTGATCCGATAGCCCTTGATAGCATTCTGCTCGTGATCATTGTTGATTTAATCGAATATAGTTTAAGTTGTTTGCTTCCACCTGAAGATATGAATCTACCAACCATTGCTGGGTTAATTTACCAGCGCTCATAACTGGGTTACAGTTATCATGAATGGCTGTTAGGGATGCCTTGAACTGTAGAATGCTGAATTTTGTACGCACACGATTAAGCACTGCTATTTCGTACTCTTCGCACTTCCAATTCGGTTGCCATCCAGGTTCACCGTATGGGAACAGGATTACATAAGACATTGGATCCAAGTTGGGGCTCAAGATGTTTATGCTGATAAAATTTTGCTTTGGATCGGCGGGGTTTCTCGGGTAGATGCGGATGTCACGCTCAAACGCCCTAACCCTTTCATTCACAAGTACCATAGCTACATCGTTCGACGTTGGTGCGTTGAAGCACCGTGGATCTGAGTGACGATCTCGTCGTAATACCATATTCTCTAGAGGAATCTGATCTCCCTTGTGATATATATATAAATATACAAACATATAAACAAACTCACGTAATTATATATATTGATGATGATAGGAGTTTTTTTATCTTTTAAATTTATGCATTACTAGAAAGCCTTCCTTTCCACTGCAGGTTATTATCGGATCTGGTCGGAATTACTTTCAACCGAAGTGGGAAAATGATAAATTGACAAATGGCAAATTGCCAGACGCCAGGTCCAATGCAGATCTTAAACAGGTGAGATAAAAGGAGGAAAAGAAAGATATAAAGATAGACAGATAGACAGGTAGACAGATAGACAGATAGACAGATAGACAGATAGACTGATAGACAGATAGACAGATAGACAGATAGACAGATAGACAGATAGACAGATAGACAGATAGACAGATAGACAGATAGACAGATAGACAGATAGACAGATAGACAGATAGACAGATAGACAGATAGACAGATAGACAGATAGACAGATAGACAGATAGACAGATAGACAGATAGACAGATAGACAGATAGACAGATAGACAGATAGACAGATAGACAGATAGACAGATAGACAGATAGACAGATAGACAGATAGACAGATAGACAGATAGACAGATAGACAGATAGACAGATAGACAGATAGACAGATAGACAGATAGACAGATAGACAGATAGACAGATAGACAGATAGACAGATAGACAGATAGACAGATAGACAGATAGACAGATAGACAGATAGACAGATAGACAGATAGACAGATAGACAGATAGACAGATAGACAGATAGACAGATAGACAGATAGACAGATAGACAGATAGACAGATAGACAGATAGACAGATAGACAGATAGACAGATAGGCAGATAGGCAGATAGGCAGATAGACAGATAGACAGATAGACAGATAGACAGATAGACAGATAGACAGATAGACAGATAGACAGATAGACAGATAGACAGATAGACAGATAGACAGATAGACAGATAGACAGATAGACAGATAGACAGATAGACAGATAGACAGATAGACAGATAGACAGATAGACAGATAGACAGATAGACAGATAGACAGATAGACAGATAGACAGATAGACAGATAGACAGATAGACAGATAGACAGATAGACAGATAGACAGATAGACAGATAGACAGATAGACAGATAGACAGA
This sequence comes from Anisus vortex, assembly GCA_949126835.1. Taxonomy (NCBI): domain Eukaryota; kingdom Metazoa; phylum Mollusca; class Gastropoda; family Planorbidae; genus Anisus; species Anisus vortex. The sequence goes on from OX421507.1 coordinate 25,676,884, forward strand.
TAGACAGATAGACAGATAGACAGATAGACAGATTAACCGATAGACAGATAGACAGATTGACGGATAGACAGATAGACAGATAGATCGACAGATTGACGGACAGACAGATAGACAGATAGACAGATAGACAGATAGACAGATAGACAGATAGACAGATAGACAGATAGACAGATAGACAGATAGACAGATAGACAGATAGACAGATAGACAGATAGACAGATAGACAGATAGACAGATAGACAGATAGACAGATAGACAGATAGACAGATAGACAGATAGACAGATAGACAGATAGACAGATAGACAGATAGACAGATAGACAGATAGACAGATAGACAGATAGACAGATAGACAGATAGACAGATAGACAGATAGACAGATAGACAGATAGACCGATAGACAGATAGACAGATAGACAGATAGACAGATAGACAGATAGACAGATAGACAGGTAGACAGATAGACAGATAGACAGATAGACAGATAGACAGATAGACAGATAGACAGATAGACATATAGACAGATAGACAGATAGACAGATAGACAGATAGACAGATAGACAGATAGACAGATAGACAGATAGACAGATAGACAGATAGACAGATAGACAGATAGACAGATAGACAGATAGACAGATAGACAGATAGACAGATAGACAGATAGACAGATAGACAGATAGACAGACAGACAGACAGACAGACAGACAGACAGACAGACAGATAGACAGATAGACAGATAGACAGATAGACAGATAGACAGATAGACAGATAGACAGATAGACAGATAGACAGATAGACAGATAGACAGATAGACAGATAGACAGATAGACAGATAGACAGATAGACAGATAGACAGATAGACAGATAGACAGATAGACAGATAGACAGATAGACAGATAGACAGATAGACAGATAGACAGATAGACAGATAGACAGATAGACAGATAGACAGATAGACAGATAGAAAGATTAACCGATAGACAGATAGACAGATTGACGGATAGACAGATAGACAGATAGATCGACAGATTGACAGACAGACAGATAGACAGATAGACAGATAGACAGATAGACAGATAGACAGATAGACAGATAGACAGATAGACAGATAGACAGATAGACAGATAGACAGATAGACAGATAGACAGATAGACAGATAGACAGATAGACAGATAGACAGATAGACAGATAGACAGATAGACAGATAGACAGATAGATAGACAGATCGAATTATAGACATATAGACAGATAGAAAGATTAACCGATAGACAGATAGACAGATTGACGGATAGACAGATAGACCGATAGAAAGATTGACAGATGGACAGATAGACAGATAGATAGACAGATCGACAGATCGACATAATTTCAGATATACATATGGACAGATAGACAGATAGACAGATGGACAGATGGACAGATAGACAGATGGACAGATGGACAGATAGGCAGATAGATATATAGACAGATAGAAATATAGAAAGATAGACAGATTGACAATTAGACAGATACATAGATACACATATAGTGAGATAGACATATTGAGAGATAAACATATAGACAAACAGATAGTCGGATTGATGGATAGACGAATAAGACAGACAGCCGAATAGACGGACAGACGAACAGATGAAAAGACAGACATATGAAAAGATATATAGATAAGTAGATACATAGACAGATGACAGATGTACAACTTGGTAGCCATAATAACCTGTTGAATGATTTACTGGTTTGTGAATTAATTGATAAAATGTCAATATATATTTCCAGGTTTGGTTGATGGATAAATTTAGTTTCAAAAAACTTCCTCACCAACTATCCTTCGGGAAAGTAGACGTGAGCGCCGCCTTGGCCAACGACACTTTAGACTACATTTTGGGTAACCAGATTATCTTATAATATTTTTTTTTAACGAATCCCCATTATCCGGTAAAGTATATGTATTTTTGAGAAGCAGGCTATAAGATAAGATTAAGGTAAGATTAAGATAAGATTTCTTTATAGATCCAAATTCATGGAAATGTGACTTGATTACATAAGTTCCCTCTTTTTCAGCAAGTTTCAAACAAAAGAATTATGTATACGTAAGCACAGAAATATACACTTATACAAATAAACATTCACGCACACTGTCATACTATTTATCATAGAAGTAAAATGTATTATCTATTGTCATCTATTGTATTATCTGACTAAATGACGAATTCTGTTGAAAGATTCTCAGTGATAGTGGAACAAAGAAGTTCGTTAATCGTTCTGATATGTCCTTATTGAAATAAGCCGATCACTTCGTCTAGATATGATGTAGTTGTTGTGCCTGGTCCTGAAGGATTTCATCAATCTATCATAGAAAGTTGTTTATTACAATAACGCCAGCTGACCTATCGATATATACTAGTTTTAGTTCAGGAAAAAAGTCGTGGACTATGTTGTAAGTTCAGCAGTCTGTCCCACCTACTGTCAGGATCTGGCTCTATTTCGGTGGTGCTAGTAAAGTACCTGTCGGACCGAATTGTTTCATAGGGCCGGTAAAACAGCGTTCACCATGTTCCGGTGGCAAGGGCTTAATATGAGATTGCGTGGCCAGCAAAATGACCTGCCGCCTTGACCTTACCCCCAACTAATGTCAGGTACCTATCAGGGCTTGGTAGACTAAGGAAATAGTAAGTAGGTAAACCATATTGAACAAATACCTCTTGAGGATAGAAACATAAACCATAAAGGCAAGAACGGTTAAAGTGGATCAGCCGATCTCTTACTTAATATTACACCAGGTAACAAAACAAACTTTTTCTCTGTTTATCAAATATTTTTAATGTTTTTTAATTAATTTGAGTATGCTGAGCCGGAATATGACATTGTTTTTTTATTGCATTAACCGTTTCATCATAAAGCCAAAAAATCAATTAAACTTATAATTAATATTAATCGTATTACATGAGATATAACTTTAGTTAAGATATAACTATTACTAGTTCAAAAATGTTATGTTATGTTATAAAACGTCATCTTACATCACGTTACATATATATATTACATAATGTTACATTCATCATCATCATCATCGCCTTTCGTCTCGTCTGGGACATAGGCCACGAACAAAGGCTCTCCAGGCATCTCGGTCTTGGGCCAATCTCTCTAGCTGTCCCCAGTTGCGACCACTCTTTTTGGTGTCTGCCTCCAGCTCCCTTCTCCAGGTCATTCTGGGTCTACCTCTCTTTCTCTTGCCCTGTGGATTCCAGATAAGGGCTTGTTTCGTGGTGCTGGTTGCTGGCTTCCTAAGAGTGTGTCCAATCCACTTCCATCTGCGCTGCCGGATTTGTTCTTCCACCGGTTCCTGTTGAGTACGTCGCCAGAGCTCTTCGTTGGTGATGACGATGGGCCAGAATATTCTCAGGATCTTTCGGAGACATGAGTTGATAAATGTCTGTAGCTTTCTAGAACCAGCTGCTGTTGTTCGCCAAGTTTCTGCTCCATACATCAAGATAGGCTTCACAGTGGTGTTGAATATCCTGACTTTAGTCTTGAGGGTCAAATTGCCACAGGTCCAGACCTTTTTCAATTGGTTGAATGCAGCTCTCGCCTTGCCGATTCTCGCTTTTATGTCAGCATCAGTCCCTCCTTGTATATCGATGATGCTTCCGAGATATGTGAAGCTTTCCACTTCCTCCAGGACTGTTCCTTCCAGTGCTATAGGTGTGTTACTTGACGTGTTAATCTTAAGGACTTTGCTTTTTCTTACATGTATGTTCAGGCCGATGCATGCAGAGTAGTGTGCTACGTCGTTAGTTTTCTCTTGCATTTGTTGCTGTGTATGTGACAATAGGGCCAGATCGTCTGCAAAATCGAGGTCATCAAGCTGCTTCCATAGTGTCCACTGGATGCCATCTTTCTTCTGCTCTGTAGAAATTTTCATTATCCAGTCAATGGACAGCAGGAATAAAAAAGGTGAGAGCAGACATCCCTGTCTGACACCAGTCTGTACACCAAAAGCTTCGGTTGTTTGGTGGTCATGAACAATTCTGCAAGATAGTCCTTCATAAGAAGTTTTAATTATGTCTGTTAATTTTTGTGGTACCCCGTAGTGTCTCAGCAGTTTCCACAGAGTACATCTGTCAACACTATAAAAAGCCTTCTCATAGTCGATAAAGTTAATATATAGTGGCGAGTTCCACTCCAGGGATTGTTCTACTATAAGTCGCAGTGTGGCAATCTGGTCTTTGCAAGATGTTACATTATGTTGTAATTTTATAGTCTCTTACAATCTAAAAAAAACACTAGAAGTGAACAGTAGAACGTGGTTTTCTTTTATTAAGTTTGTCGTCATCGCGTATCAAAGACCAGATGTAGTCACCCATCATAGCTGCATCCCATCTGCCCTGGTATCTTTTCTCCATTACAAAAATATCCTGATGAAAACGTTCTCCGTGCACTTCACTCACATCACCCAAATTTGGTCTGAATAATTCCAAGTGTGAATAAAGGTAATGCAGCTTTATTGACATTCTGCATTTCATATCTGCATACCGTATGTTAGATCGGGGACGTGGGTGATTGGCATTATTGTGAATTATTGGGGGTAGCGGTGGCTTGTTGTCGTAGGGATATCTTGTGCCGACACAGTAATCACCCTGGAATAATGATTAAGTCTCTCCTGGCTCGTTAGATGGTATAACGTACACAAACAGACAGTTCTAAGTGGTATACAAGCAAATATCTTGTGACGGTTATGATGATTATTTTCATTCAATAGTCCAATGGCGAAATATATATGAATTGACACAGTAATAGCTAGCTCTTGGTGTATGGTAATGTCATGTAATCTATCATTAAGGTACACAACTACACTGTGGGAAAATCTATTACTAGAGTCTAAAACATTCGGGGGGGGGGGTCTAATAATGTGAGCCAAAGATGTACAGATAGTTTACAGGCCGAACGCCAAACCAGAACTAACTCTAAGTTTCTGCGTTAGAGTTATTGCGCCTCTAATCACGTGGTCTACCTCAATCTGGTTGGCTAATTATAATAATTTAGATTTAGATAGGATTCCGATTGGTTAGTTCGAAGATAGTGCTGTATAAGGGGATGACTCACTAGAGGGGAAAGGTGGGAGAGAGATTAGGCGGGGTGGGGGTGTAGATGCAAGCAATTAATACCGCCAACAACCCGCGGGTGGTAGGGGTGCTGAAGGGGGTGGGTCGAGGTGTACGGGGGAACAAAGGAGAGGGGAAAATGGTTCATCTTTCTTACAGGGGGCTTGACATCACTATGTCAAGTGGTTCGTGGTCAGGCTTCCGCGAGAGGTGTTACACATGTGCGAACCAGTTTCGCTGGTCAGTTTCCCGGGAGTCAGCGAATCAAGGGGATTAACTAACATGCCGCTACGAGTTGGGTAGGTGGAAGGGAGATAAGTGGGTGGCGGGGAGAGCGCGGAAGGGGGTGTACAGGTTGGGGGTTAAGCGGGGGGTCGAGTTTTTAAGACAATTGCGTAATGCCTATATACATGTATTTTGAATAAGCAATATGGATTAATAGTATTTGACAGGATATCTGTATTAACACATTAAAATAACAACACGAATTAATAATCGAAGGCACAATATAAATATATACATTAGGTTTTACATACTGACACATACACTCTCATTCATCCTAGATTGAGTACCATTTCCGCAGCATTACTTAGTAAACTCTGAATTGGGGAATAAAAGAATGTAGTGAAGATTAAGGAAAGGTGTTGAGAGTTACAGTTGCGTGAGATAGAGACTTTTTATGGCGTCAGACTACTCTCCTCATTTCTATCCTAAATTTGCGGTAATCTTTGTTCTTGCGTTCCACTATCTATCTATCTACATTAGTGCTAATAAGTCATGGTTGCGTCCAGAACCGTGACATCGTACAGTTAAGTTTTCCACTAGCTCTTTGTAGCCATCTATCTTGTTACGACCACAATCCCCTTGTGGTCAGAGCCGTGTAAATGTTGCTGATAATTCTCGTTAGTCTTAAGGTAGATTTTGGTTATTATTATTTTTATTTCAGTATTACACAAACTCAGAATTTGCGTTTTAACAGTTCCTTTACTTGACGTTGTAGTTGTAAATAAATATATATATATATTATAATATTGTAAACAATGAAACAAAAATAGTAACTTGACGAGGAAGCTTCAGTGTAAATGTTGTTGATTTAATTCAGGTCATAACTCTGATATTTGCAATTATATACAATAAATGTAGTTTTTACAGCAATAACAAAATAGTGCCAACACAAGCCGCCATATAACAGAATCAAAAGAAACTATATACAGAAAACTATGCAAAACACTCTGCAAAAACTCTGCACAAAACTTTGTACAAACTACTCGCGGAGAAGAGCGGAAAACAGACCTATTACTAGGAGGGGTGAAAAAAATGGTGTTATGGACTGTCTCTATGATGACTATTATTACGACTCGTTAAATCGGATTCAATGAATATAGTTGTATCTTTATTAGAAGTCTCTAGATTCTGCTAATCTGTAGCCCAAGCTAGGGGTTCCTTGACTGACAGGTCTATGCAGTAATGTAGTTATATTCGTGATAATTATCTTCAACACCTTTCTCAACAATGATAGATCAAACAACTCCAGTTGTTGAATAAACAATTTTATTTAAATCGTAGACTCAATATAAACGATCAATAAATGCATCAACTGATGGCAACATAAGTATTTCAATAAATGGCATATAATATACAAGTATCAATATAGCGACTTCACTCTACAAACTTTCAAACTGAACTAACTTTAAGGAGGTGGGGACTTTACAAAGAAAACTATCATCGAAGATTCTACAGGGTCTTAATACGCATTTTAACTTCTTTCTATATAAAATACTGCGATCCAGAATTATCCTCCAATTTCCACGGTTGGACGAATTATTTTATTTAAACTGCCCTCAGGGCATAAAGGTCAAACCTTGGTCGCCTTGGACTCTAATACGCACTTGTTAAGATGTCAATGCCTTACTACGTCATTTCTCTATGACCGATATTCGTAACACCACCACCCTTCAACAGCTTTATAATTATTTCTTTTACATTTTAACAATACTAAAAAATGTTAATTTTAAGGAATAATTATAAAAGAAAATATTCCGGAGAAACAATACAACAGTTTAATTGGCTATTCCAATAATTCAATCGAACTGATAACAATAACATATAATATATATAATATAAGTTAATCTTATCAAATGGCTTAACTACAGTCATTCAATCATTCAATTTTAATTCAAAACAATGGACAATTACATTGTTGATCTAAATCTTGTATACAAGAAAAATACATAATCATTCTTAATAGATAAATATTATACAATTTAATAATTTCTATTACATTAACATTTCACGTTAATAAAAATTCTCGCGTCCATTTAATTATAAACTAATATCTTTTACAATTGTAATTAACCAACAAAAGAAAAAACCACTTAATGTCTATTCAGACACGACTTTTTTTTCATAAGGGAAAAACTCGCTCTTGATGAAAAAATATACTAGGCTTGACCTAATTACTCTTTACAACAAAAAAAATTATTATCCCTCGGCAGTATTTTTTTTCAAGCTTGTAGGCTTGGACAACATTAAACAACTGTCTGTGACGGGACAAAAGATTTCTAGGTCAGTATTCTTTTTTCCTTTTCTTTTCTTGTGAGAGAATTTCTTCTTTCTTTTTCTGTGGTGTCATACCCTTTATGACATCACCTACAGGATAAAGTTATTTTTCTTTTCCTGTCTCCACAATAGGACTAGGGTCTGGATTCTCCTTCACAATCAGTTCAGGTCTCACCCTCATTTTCGCCAAATCATTTGCTAGGATAACGGATATGCCCTCAACAGGAAGTTTTGATATTACTCCAACTGTCACATATCCTGTCACCAAGTCAGATGAGAGGTATGTCCTATGTAGAGGTATTTCTTCTTTCCATTCAAAACCTCTCAATAGGACGGTCTGTCCTGTCAATGTATTATCATCCAATGGTAATACATCTTTAAGCAGCAGGGTTAATGATGCCCCTGTGTCTCGTAATATGTTTACGGACTTCAGTGGTCCTTCCTTTTGTAAGGCCACACAACCTTCACTAATGAACGGTTGAAAACTGCACAGGGACTCTGTGTCAATTTCTTTCTTCCCTTGACCATGTCTTTCGGGTGGTTTTTCATCTTTCGACGAATTCAGACTCTTGTTCGAGTCAAAAATACTTTGGTCTACTTTTTCGTCTCTGTGGATATATGGGACCTTAACAAGGAACCCAATCGTAGCCGTTCTGTATTTAAAAGCAGGATCTTCATCCTCACTTTCTTCAGTTGTAGATTTCTCTACCTTCTGACTTTTGCTCTCAGGCAAATCCACCCTCAGTTTTTCTGGTTTAGAAGAATCTTTCTTCGAATTCAGTTCGTTTGTATTTTCGCTTTCTTGTACCTTTTTTTTGGTTATGGCTTGCACACATTACCACTTTTTTAGGTCTTTTGTCGCTTCTTATGCTCCAACAGTCTTCTATGCTATGTCCTACTCTTTTACAAAAAGTACATTAGACGTTTTTGTTGACAGGTTTCTTATAAACATCATTTTGTTTCACAAAATGCTCTTTTTCACGATATTTTTGTGGTGTGTTTTCTGCTGGCCGTTGTGACCTATTAAAATTCTTTTCACCAGCTGTTCTATGACACAGTGTATATTGTTCCGCTAAACCAGCAGCTTTATGTGGGTCAGTGATGTCACGCTCGGATAAATACATTCTTACATCCGGCCTAACCTTGTTAATAAAATCTTCTAAAAGAATGATATCTTTCATTTCTTTTAATGTGGAGATATTTCTGGATTTTATCCACTGATCCATTAACTTTTCTTCTGCTCGAAGGAAGTCTAAGTGTGTTTGGTAAGGGGACATTGTATACTGACGGAACCTTTTCCGATAACTTTCCGGTATTTGGTTGTACGCTTTCAGTACATAATCTTTTATGATTTCATAATCATTTAAATGCTCCTCTTTTAACAATAGAACACAATCTCTTGCCCTTCCCTGAGTAAAAGCTGTTCTAACTAATATTCCGCATTTATCTTCTGGGAACCTAAAATCTCTGCAAGAAATCTCAAAGGTTTGGAAGAAATTAGCTATTTCACTTTCTTTATCAATGTAGGTAGGGACTAGCTTTTTCCATCTGGCCATCTCTACATCATTATAAGATTCTTTTTTAGTGGCTCCTATCTTCGCCAGTTCTATTATTTCCTGACTTTCTATTTCTCTTTGACTTTTCTTATCTTCCATTTCAAGACTTTTTTCTTCTATTTCCATCCGTTTTATTTCTAGTTGAAATCGGAACTGTTCGGACATTGAAGATTTCGACGTCTGACCTTCAACTTGATATCCCTCGGCGCTTGATTCTACTTTCAACTTGCCACTCGCAATCAAGTTCTCTTTTATTTGCTGTGTCAACACAGTCCTCGATGGTGTAGTCTCAGTAACTTCTATCTTCAAGATCTCAGCGATCTCTTTTAACTTCTTTATTGATAAAGTTTTCAAAACTTCTTCTTCTGGATTTTCAATAAATTCCATTCTTTAGTTAAAAGATTTTTAAAGTAGTAAATTTCCAACTTACGTTTTTCCAATCGGAAGAATAATTTCAGCGTTCTTAGGCTTGCTCAGTAGGTCACTGCTCCAACACACAACACAACACAACTTGAATATATGCTTCACTATACAACTATTCGGACGCAAGCCCCCAAATTGTTATGGACTGTCTCTATTATGACTATTATTACGACTCGTTAAATCGGATTCAATGAATATAGTTGTATCTTTATTAGAAGTCTCTAGATTCTGCTAATCTGTAGCCCAAGCTAGGGGTTCCTTGACTGACAGGTCTATGCAGTAATGTAGTTATATTCGTGATAATTATTTTCAACACCTTTCTCAACAATGATAGATCAAACAACTCCAGTTGTTGAATAAACAATTTTATTTAAATTGTAGACTCAATATAAACGATCAATAAATGCATCAACTGATGGCAACATAAGTATTTCAATAAATGGCATATAATATACAAGTATCAATATAGCGACTTCACTCTACAAACTTTCTAACTGAACTTACTTTAAGGAGGTGGGGACTTTACAAAGAAAACTATCATCGAAGATTCTACAGGGTCTTAATACGCATTTTAACCTCTTTCTCTATAAAATACTGCGATCCAGAATTATCCTCCAATTTCCACGGTTGGACGAATTATTTTATTTAAACTGCCCTCAGGGCATAAAGGTCAAACCTTGGTCGCCTTGGACTCTAATACGCACTTGTTAAGAGGTCAATGCCTTACTACGTCATTCCTCTATGACCGATATTCGTAACAATGGTATCATTACAAAACTCATAATAAAAATGATAGTTTTAACTTGAACTCACATGTACGAGAAATAATTGACTATTCCTAGCCATTCCGAGAATTTTAGGTCGGCACGAGAGTGTATTCTTAGAACAGTCTAGGCTTAGTATCGCCAAAAAAACTCGCGTTGGAGAGAGAGTTGAAATAAGTAATGTGTGTTCCAGTATTTGTAACTACCAAAATGTGACAACTAGAGACCGACCGATATTCGGTTTCGGCTTCGGTTTCAGCGCCGAAAAAAAGGCAAAAATCTTTTTTTCGGCGTGGATTCAGTTTCGGCTGAAGACAAAAGGTTAGTATTCGGTTTGTTTACGTTTTCGGCCGAAACTGATATTGACTTTCGGTCATCAGCCGAATATCTATTTTAACTTTCAAAATTCAAAATGCTACGCTAGTGTTGCATCTATTACTCTGCTTATTAATACTTTAATTTACTTAAAACTGTTGCGAATTAATTTGTGTGAATTAGGGATGTTAAACGAAAACCAGATTACAGTAAGAAATTATTCATAACTTTATAACTTTAATCCGTGGACCAACGAATATACTTGCTGAAATTTTTGCATCCGACAACTTTGGAAACATCTGCCAAATATGCTGGAACGCTGCACTAGCTGGGTTTAATGCTTTACAAATTGTTTGAAAAGGCCTAGTTTAATGGGGTGGTAGTAAGATCTTCTCAACAGGTATCAGTCAAGGTTCGTCGGTTCAATCCATATTCTCGGAATCGCAAATGGCATTGACTTTCGGATTCCACACAGCCATCCTTACAGAGTTTATCTGCAGCTACCACAACTGTAGTGTGGTGCCCAAGATTTGTCCTGATCTCCCATAGCCATGCCAAAATAAGCATGATGTGACGATGCGACAGGGGATTGCGTGGCCAGCAGAGTGTGAATTATCTGGCCAGTGGTGCTTCCACCCGTCAACTGTTGTCGGCTCGTTAGTCGTTAGAGGATGATAGCCGAGCTGACTCTATGACTTGTGTATTATTCGTTCGATATTTATATTTGTTAAAACAGGCTATCTAAACATCATACTAGACATACACAAACAGGTAAGTAACTACTCCACACAATTAGCCTGATTACGAGTGAGCCAACAGGCAGAAGTTTATTGATCTGAATTTAGGATCTCAACGGCGTCACTTAGGTGAACGCGACTACAATGTCTGATAAATCGATATACAATTAATTCCTATGACAGAGTACTGCTGAATCTAAACAACTTCAATAAAACACGTTTGGCCACCTAAATCACAGCTACAAGTATGTAAGAATACACGTTAATCCTAGTCCCGGAATGTTTAACAGTCGAACTTATGGAGTCTAAAAGGCGTTGTCACGTCGTTGACAACTAGGTAGTAATGTCAAGACGTGCACAGTCATCGGTATCGTGTCGGATCCGCAGAAGACTGCCTAGACTCTTGTTGAAAGTAACTCCAATCCTTAAAAGGACTCTAGAATGTCAGAGTCTAAAATGCGTGGCAGCGTCGTTGACAACGTGAAATTACTAAAAAGGTAATCTGCAGATTAAGTTTATCGTCAGAGAGGCAGGACTAAGGCAGAAGGCCGGCTCACTTAGCCAATAAAAATCAAAATTCAGTGCTGACGTCAGCGGTCAGGTGATTTTGACAATGTGGCGCGAGAACACGTGTCATGTCAGGAAAGGGGTGGGTGGGGTGTCGTTCAAGGTGGGGCCTCTGGTCACTACGGTCAGTCGGGGGATTAAAGGCAGCACAGCATTTTAACACATTGGCTAATTCTCCATTGTTCCATCATATCTCAAGCAAGCTCGGTGAGATTTATGTTTACCCTAGCTTACAAAAGCGACATAACGAGACGACCGTGGTATTCCAGGTGGCTAATCAATAGGGGAAAGTACAAAAGCTTATAGGTCAACACGGCGATACAATAGCATGCCGCCTCCCCCCTCTAAGGGGCGTGATTGGGAGAAACCGGACATGTACGACGATAGAAGGGGAATTTACGAAGCGCCTAAACTACTAAGGTTGCACACTAATAAATTATCTAATTGTGTACTGTAGCGTGGCGGGCACTCTACGTGGTTGTTTGGCTCGTGTAGAGGCTGATTATTGGGATGTCACAGTGAAGTTTGGGCCTTAGAATTATTTATATTTTAGTCCGTTATCCCGCTTGGCTGGCGGGTGCTGTAAGCCTATTGAATAGAGTAATTTTTACTACTATATGACACGAGTGCTAATATATGAGCAGACACAAGAACAATGATTGATTCAATGCTGGGATGAGTTTCAAATACTGTTTATTTAGGCATAAACGATAGATAGCAGAAGTAAATCCACAACACAAATTTACAGTGTAAACAGTATATATATTTGGATCGACCGAAGACAGGACTGTTTCGTTCCTTGTCTAAGGCCCCAATACCCGTTTCTTATTTCTATCTTAAACCAAGAAGTGCCCTCTGTGGGGGTAGGGGCAATGGGGAGGGGGGAGAAGAGGGCGGTCGGGGGAGGGATACAAAAGCTCTTTGATACCATACATCCCGACGAGGGCTGTTGCGTATGTGTCAGTTTACGGGGGAAGAGTTTCCCTGGCCACCTGGGCCGACTGTAATAGATTTCGCGTGTAGACGCAAGTTGCTTATCTTGACCAGTGGTCAGTAGCCGAGAGGGGGATCAAATGGAGGGCTTGGCGAGGGTGGGGGTTTAGACTGTACATACAAGGGGGTTGGCGAGGGTGGGGGTGTGTTTAGACTGTACATACAAGGGGAGTGTAAACATGTTAAATATATACAAGGGCAGATAACTAAGCTTGTATAATAATAATAGAAGGAATATATATATTGATGCATGTACAACAGTTATAGAAGAGAGTAAGTACATTCATATATACAAAATAAAGATACAAGATACAAATACAGTCACACATTCTTCATTCATTGGTGAGCACCGCAAAGAGCCAGGATTAATTGTAGTTTATAGGTTGGAGCCATAGTGAATAAGTGCCATGGCACCAAGCTAAACGCTGGCGCTTCTAGTGAGTTTACCACATGTACTTATTAATTTCCTGCAACATTATGCATGACTTCTTGACACATGTTATGCAGTAAAGAATTGTGTACCTCTAACAATCTTATGTTTAGTTTGTGTTGTACTAATATAGTAACCACAAAACATAACCGAATAAGTCAAGACTAAGCTTGCAGGATCTACTAGACATATTCACCACTTCATATAATAGTTGTAATTAGTTAAAATGAAAATAAACAAAAGAATATAGTTAAAATCTGTCTATCTGTCAGCGGAGGTGCTGGTTCGACAATGTCAACGATTAGACATGACTGCAGTCTACTCAACTATTGACAACCGCGCACGATAGGCAAAAGTGGAGAAAGTTGTCTGCCGAAGTGTCCATTCGCTCTCCACAACGACCTCAACAGTCATGGGATTGATGATGCTGATGATATATATAATGTTATAAATGCATTACACATATACGAAAACTCCAAAATATACTTTCTGCTTTTTCTCAAGAAATCTTGATGATAGAACAAAACCAATGGTACCAATGAAATCAGCATACCAAAATTATGTAAGAAACATTAATAAATTGACATAAACAAAAGTGTTGTTACATGGTGTTATTAATATACTTTTTTTAAATTAAATCTATAGACTATTAGGTAACCTGCTAATTAAAGCATGAATTACTATTTGCAACAGCACTGATCATCAACACGATAATTCTTGAACTTATCAATCAGCTTTAATGATGTTGTTTCAGCGATATACCAGTGGTCATCCAACACTGTTGTATATACTGAAGATTTAACTATTATTTATTGTCCTGGCCAAATTCATTACACATAGTATTTCCAATGATATTGTAGATTAACCAGTTCATTAAATAGTTATCATTGATGTAAACGATGACTTACTATGCTGTGAGTATCATGTATGATGTAATTAGCTCAGAGCCCCCATTAAATATTTGAATACAGCTGAATTATGCTGGCATCCCATTATTTATTATTCATCATTGGCTCCATAGTCTCGAAATACAATTAGATTTGCGCGTCTGTTATTTGGCCAGCCCTACAAAATTGACTGTGCCTGTGAAGACCTATCCTTGAGAGACAGGCTCTATCGCATCTCTGGCACTTGAAAGCTGGACCGTTGGAGATTGTTAGGGGCAGCCTACTTTTCTTCGCTGCTCGTTTAGCCTCCGCCATAAGGCGAAGTTTTCCCTCTGCCGCATTAATACCGGTGTGAAAGGTGCCTCTCCAACTATTTCTGTGCTGAGCAAGGTTCTCCCAGTTCCCGACCTCTACATCTATAGCCTTTAGATCACTTTTGCAGACGTCCTTGAACCTGAGTTGGGGGCGGTCGGTAGCTCTCTTGCCTTCCGCGAGCTCAGCATATAGCAGGTCTTTTGGGATTCGCCCATCCTCCATCCTGGAAACATGGCCAAGCCACCGAAGACGTCGTTGGCGAAGGAGAGTGATCATGCTAGGCATGTTAGCCCGTTGCAAGACCTCGTTGTTTGTTATGCGGTCCTTCCAAGTATGCGTCTGAGGCAGCGCATGTGGAAAGAAGAGAGTCTCTTTTCTTGCGATGCGTACAGGGTCCAAGTTTCGCTGGCGTACAGGAGAGTGCTGATCACACATGCACGATAGACAGCTATTTTTGTATTAATAGACAGCATCTTGTTGGCCCATACTCTTTGCGTTAGCCTGGATAAAGTCGCGGAAGCCTTGCCAATTCTCCTGCTGATTTCTGTGTCCAGTGATAGATCGGTGGTGATGGTGGAGCCAAGGTATGTGAACTGATCAACAACATCTAATTTGGTACCGTTGATGTATATGTTGGGTGGGTCAGCTCCTTGAACCATCACGTTGGTCTTTCTTATACTAATTGTTAGACCAAAATCTTAACAGGTCCTGGAGAAGCAGTCCATCAAGGATTGTAGCTCCTCCTCAGTGTGTGTGACAAAGGCGGCGTCATCCGCGAACAGCAAGTCTTTGACTATTCTTCTGAGGATTTTTCGCCTTGCCCTTAGCCTGGACAATTTGAAAGCCCTCCGTCTGACCGGGTGTGCAAGTAAATCCCCTCCCTGGATTCTCTAAAGGCATTGTTTAGCAAGGTTGAGAAGAAGATCCCAAAGAGAGTTGGGGCAAGGACGCATCCTTGTTTCACTCCTGTGCGTATGGCGAAAGCGCTAGAATATTCACCATCATATTGTACAATGCCCTTCATGTTGTTGTGGAAAGACTGGATCAGGTGCAGAAGTTTGGGTGGGCAACCAATTTTTGGCAGAATGGAGAATAGTCCATCTCTACTAACAAGGTCAAATGCCTTAGTCAGGTCTATGAACGCGATAAAAAGGGGTTTCTGTTGTTCTCTGCCCTTTTCTTGCAATTGCCTGACTGAGAATATCATGTCGATAGTTGACCTTTCTGAGCCAAACCCGCACTGCGACTCTGGATATATTCTGTCTGCTAGCTTCTGTAGCCTGGCCAGGATCACGCGCGCAAAGATCTTGCCGAAAATGCTAAGGAGTGATATACCCCTATAATTATTGCAGTCGCTTCTGTCCCCCTTGCTTTTGTACAAGGTTATGATATTAGCATCTCTCATGTCTTGTGGTACTGCTCCCTCTTCCCAACACTGACATAATAGGTCGAGTAGGTGCTTTGACAAGATATTGCCTCCGCATTTTATTATCTCAGGTGGGATGCCATCGTTTCCTGATGCCTTTCCAGGGGATAGGTGGTCTATTGCTTTTATCATTTCTGATAAGGTGGGTATCTCATCCAATTCTGACATGGTGGGGAGACACTCGATGGCGCCCATGGCCATATCAGTAACATGGTTTTGTGTAGAGTACAGGTCAGCATAATACTCTACCCATCGCTCCATTTGTCTAGTTTTGTCATGTATCAGATCACCTGTGGCAGACTTAAGTGGTGCTGTGACCTTTCTTTGTGGGCCCAGCGCTTTCTTGATGCCGTCATACATGCCCCTGATGTTACCTGAGTCGGCGGAAGTTTGTATGCTATGGCACAGTTGGAGCCAGTGGTCATTAGCACTATGCCTTGCCAGTCTTTGCACCTTTTGTTTGGCATGTCTATATGCATCTAGTGTTAAGCTATTTGGTGAGTGTTTGTATCTTAAGTGGGCAGCACGCCGCTCATCTATTCCTGGAGTGAGTTTGTCAATGTTTGCTTCAAACCAGTCATTGTTCTTGGTCCGCCTCTTTCCAAACACTTGCAGTGCTGTGCTGTGTATGGTCTCTCTGATGTTATCCCATCTCTCTGTTGCGTTGCCTAAGGGTGGCTCCTTGACCATTGCTGCGGATAAGGTCTTTTTAAATGCCTCTATCTTTCCCGGTTTAAAAGTTCTGCAGACATCTATTCGGGGTATGCCTGCTGGTTTGTTGCAGTACAATTTCCTTGGAATTAATTTTAACTTGCTGAAAACTAATGAGTGATCTGTATCGCAATCGGCGCTATGAAGAGTACGAGTGAGGGAAATGCATCTCAGTGTAGTTCGTCTGGTAATAATCAGATCGAGTTGATGCCAATGTTTGGATCGGGGGTGTCGCCAGGACACTTTGTGGTGCGGTTTGACCTGGAAAAATGAGTTCGTGATACTGAGGATGTGATAGGTGCACATTTCTAGGAGTCGTTGGCCATTGTTGTTCATCTTCCCGATGCCAAATTTTCCTAGGCACGTTGGCCAGGATTCATGGTCGGTGCCCACCCTAGCATTAAAGTCAACTAAGAGCAATAGCGATTCATCCCTGTGAATTTTACTGATTTCCAGTTCTAGTTGGCCGTAAAACTCATCCTTGAGCTCCTTAGTGGAGTAAAGGGTTGGAGCATATGCGCTGATCAGGTTTACAGGTCCTGTACTTGTAAGAAGGCGGAGTGTCAGTAGTCTTTCAGTGCCCGGTTGACATGGTTCTATCATACCCAAAAGAGAATTTCTGACTGCAAAACCCACACCGTGTTCCCCGACTTCTTCTGTTTTCTTTCCCTGCCAATAGAAAGTGTAGTCCCCATCCCTAATGCATCCAGATTCCGGTAGACGTGTTTCTTGTAGGGCCGCAATGTCGATGCGCAGTCTTGCGAGCTCGCTGCTGATAACTGAGGTTTTGCGAGCATCGCAAATATCTTGTAAGTTATCGTTTAGGCCTGTTGTCATTGTTCGTACATTCCAAGTGCCCAGTCTTAGGCAAGACCTTTTCCGTTTTTGATTTGATTTTTTATTATTATTTTTATTATTTATTATTACTGTTCTTTAAATGAAGCACAGCGTTAGTAAAGTATGTTGATTATTAATTTAATATGTCTAAGGTGGTCCAAGTCCATCTCCCTTGGTGACACGACATGAGTAACAAGCAGTGCAAAATTTATTGTATACAATGCCGGTAAATAATGGCTCTTGGCAGTTGTATACTAGACGTTGTTATATATTGTTTATTATGTATAATTTAATATGGACTACACAACATTCCTTTCAAGAAAACAAATAATCCATGTTTTAAACAAATGATGAGAACGTTTATTAACACTGAATATTAAATAATGTTGGTGTTTTCATATGTAAATTATGCACAGAGTAGTCCAAGAGAAATAGTACTACAGAAAGATTTCGACCTGATCAATATAACATGAGCTTCAATAATAAGTGTGGAATAATCCATAAAATATCCAATTTCAAAAATAGAATTACATAATCCAAGTTTTCATAGAATAGCCCAATAAATAATTCCAACAGTTCAGAGTACAAGGTTTCATAGCGAATCTAGTAAATACAGATTATATGGAAAAGAGAGCGGGCTTCGTGGTGTTAGCTGTTATGTAGTGGTTAAGTAGGTATGCAGATTGGCACCATCGATATCATTTTGGATACATCGTTTAGAAGTGATGCACTTGAATTTAAAGAGGGAAAAACTAAACACTACCATCTATAGATTACTAAAACGGAAGTTTTTTAAAGCGGACTTGAATATTTTACCAAGGGAGGTACTCATTGTGTAAACAATTAACGTCAATTATTCTTCCTTCATGGTATTCGTGTTTCGTATTAATATTTCAATGGGGAGTTAAATAGATTATTAACATTGAGAACTCCGTTTCGTAACAAGACCTATAACATGTTGGCACTTGGATATAGTCGCAGAATAATGTAAACACGCTAAACACAGTTGTCTTAGTTTATGTAGTGTATATGTGTGCGTGTGCGTGTGGGTAAGTGGGTGAGTGTGAGTGAAATGAGGGGGAGGGCCGTGTTCTATCTCATCACTCGCATATAATTGTTCAACATAAATTGTTCTGTAAATAACTTGATATTTTTAATATATCTATCGAAGTATCTAACTAACTATCTATCTATCTAACTATCTGACTTAAAATCTTTCTATTTATCTTTCTATCTATTTTTTATCTATCTATATATGTATCTATCCATTTATATTTATATTTATCTATCTATCTATATATCTATTTATCTATCTATATGTCTGTCTGTCTGTCTATTTATCTATCTATTTAATTTATTTCTATATGTCTGTCTATCACTCTTTCTAACAATACATCTGTCTATGTGTCTGTCTGTCTATTAGTTTTCCTGTCTGTCTATATATCTATATATGTATCTATATATCTATCTATTTCTCTATCGATCTATCTATCTACCCATCTATGAATTGCGTACCGGTATATGTTATATATGTTCCTTGCATCTGTATATTATATATACGAATATATATATATATATATATATATATATATATATATATATATATATATTATTACAAGGCAATTTATTCACCATAATAAATCATGGATGAGACCTTCTATTTATATCACACAAGTATAATTATAATTTATAATGTTATTACGGCTAGAGCCCCCATTCAATTTATGAAAATAATAGTTATAGTATTGTTATTGTTTGTGTGAGTATCCTTGTATTAGTGAAGATCTTATTATATCATTCTGAAGTTTATTTGTAGTTGTCTAGAGTATTCCTGGTTCTTATAATCCCCTGGCAATTCACATAGCGTAGTTTTAGAGTTTTCAGTTGATTTTACTTCATGTATATTATTTGTTAGGCTCATATTATACAGCAAGAACCTCGATGTTGAGTTGTAGTGTAAATTATTAATATAGTTGAATAAATATTACACATACACACATGTATATAACTTTGAAATATTGACGTTAACCAAGTTGTGTAGAAAGCAACGATAAATTTGGTTTAATTTACAACATCAATCCAGTAGGAATCCAAATAATATTATATACACAATCAAGAAATACACATATTCCAATTAGTAATGAATATCCTCAATAAACATATAGCATTGTAGTTAATAGTAGAATAATAAATTTTATTCCATACTACAAATCAAATAGAAACGATACTCAGAGCGGAGAATATTTGATGTTTCTAGATCGAATGCACGCCAAGAACTGACTAAAAGTGTCGAATCGCGTAGAAATATGTTATGGGTCAATCGTTGGAAAATCCAGCCAGCCTAGTGACACGAATATTTTAATCAAGCCTGCGTGTTGACTGCGTGATCAGATATCTTTTTCTTAAGAACAAGCAATAATGCTCTAACAAAATAAGGAGAGACCGGACAACCTTGACATGCTGTATTCGCGTGAACAGTTCATGTTTTTATCGAGGTTAATAAAAAAACAATAATGTTTTAATTAGGTTAGGAAAAACCCGGGGGGAAACCTTGAGCTGAGAAATATTTTATATCGTTTAAACGCAATTCGCTTAAATGATTTAGTTGGTTTATTAACATTACAATGTAGGGAATTTACGTTTCGTAACAGTCGCCCGTACCAAAAGGAAAAGAACATTGCATACTAAACAATAGAAGTGTGCAATTTCTTTTAGAACCGCCTGCACTTAACTTTAGTTCTAAACAATATACAAAAAAAAACTGACTCCATCTGGGTAGTCTGTTAAATAAGACAAGTAAGGGAAATAATTTATTTTATTAAACCCTCATCATATAGACTTTCAAGTTATCCTTAGACCATAACACATGTTCGCGTTATTCTAAAAAAATTTTACTCTCTGAGATATCATTCCTCATAAACATCATCATCTTATTTATAAGGTAAAAATCAACATAACTAATATGACAATTCAACTTAAATGAAATTAATATTTAAATAAACTTAAGAGTAAGAATTTAATCTTAAGTGTGTAAGCATGTGAAGTGTATGCACATTACTCTATTTTGGTTTTGACATAATCACAACTATAGTTTGATTGTTTCAAAATAAGGATGTACATTTCTGTTCATTCATTATCTTACTAATAAAGAAAATCTATGTTCATAAATCCATAATATTTATAAGTAACTTATTAGGTTCTTTCTTTTTTCCTACAACAATAATAATATTTGTCTTAGCAAATGGAAATATTCATGGCATAAAATAAGGCATAAGATATTGCATAAAATAATCACATCATATTCATATATTCATGCATTTATATTTTAAAGATCCAATTCTCTTAGTTAGGATTATCAGAATATATACATGAAGTTATCTATCCCCTTATACATTTGTTACATGCGCGATAGGGTGTCCGCGACGATGTTATCTTTTCCAGATAAGTGAGTTATTTTTAAGTTGTAAGCTTGAATAAACAAACTCCATCTTAGAATGTGCTGATTTTGTTTGATGCGGGAAAGAAATACTAGTGGATTGTGATCAGTGAATATCTCGATTGGGAACTGAGAACCATTTACATAGTAATTGAAATGTTTCAATGCTTGGATAAGTCCTAGTAATTCCTGCTCTATTGTGCTATAATTTACCTCATGTGGGTTAAATTTTTTTTGAACAAAAGCTAATGGGATGTTCAAGTGAATCATCTCCTATTTGTGAGATTACCGCGCCCATTCCTGTATTACACGAGTCTACCGTTATTCTGAAGGGTTTAGTATAATCAGGTGAGACTAATATTGGTGCCTTGGTCAGTATGTCTTTTATATCATTAAAGGCTTGGTCACATTCCTGAGTCCACTTAAATTGATTTTTCTTTCTCAAGAGATTTGTCAAAGGGCAAGTGATAATAGAAAAGTTTTTACAAAACTTCCTGTAGTACCCGGCCATACCCAGAAATCCTCGAAGTTGTTTCTGCGTTTTAGGGACAGGGAATTCCTGTATAGCTTTGACTTTGGCATTCACTGGTTTTACTTTGCCATTACCCACTACATGACCTAAATATTCAATTTCTGCATGGCAAAATTGACTTTTAACTAGGTTTATAGTAAGATTAGCCTGTTTTAGTTTTTGTAATAATAGTCTTAACTGATGTAGATGATCATTAAAGTTATTACTGAACACTACGATATCGTCCAGATATGCATGGCATTGTGGGATATCATGGATAATAGTGTTTATTAGTCTTTGAAAACTAGCTGGAGCATTGACCATTCCGAATGGCATTACTTTAAACTTATATAATCCATCAGGAGTAACAAAAGTTGATACCTCCTGAGCCCTATCTGTTAATGGGATTTGGAAATAAGCTGTTAGTAAGTCAATCTTAGTTACATAGTTTGCAGTGCTTACTCTATCGATTAAATCATCTATCCGTGGTATGGGATACGAATCTGTTTTTGTCACTTGGTTTAATTTCCTATAGTCTACACAAAAGCGTAGTGAACCATCAGATTTGGGAACCAACACACATGGGGATGACCAATCACTGTTACTGTGAGTAATTATATCATTGCTCAGCATATAATCAATTTCTTTACGGATGTGTTCAAGTTGTATGGGATTAACCCTATACGGATGTTGTTTGACAGGTTTAACATTATCATCTTTTAAAACTACATCATGGGTAACCAAAGTTGTTTTGTTAGGAACATCACTAAACAAATTTACATGATCATAGATTAAACCCTTGATAGAAGTCTGTTCACCTGAGTCTAGATGTGCCAGTTTATCATTGAGGTTTTTAAGTGCTTCAGTGTTCTGAAGTTTACTTTCTATGATTGTCTTTTTAAATTTAGGCGGGGGTGTTTCAACAGTTTTGATAGCACTCACTGGCCTAATGTTAGTTTGTTCTTCCCTAACAACATAAGGTTTTAGCATGTTTATATGGCACAGTCTCTGTGTTTTCCTTCTATCAGGGGTTTTTACAAGGTATGTTACATCACTGATTTTATCTAAAACCTGATATGGTCCTGTATATTTTGCACTCAGGGGTTGTCCAGACAATTGGGTCAACATGAGGACTTTATCACCAGGATGGAAACATCGGGATCTGGCCTTGACATCATAGTACCCTTTCATTCTTTTCTGAGCCTGCAAAAGATTATCTTTAACATGATTAAACGCATGATAGATTCTATTGCTAAATTGTTCCACATAAGCTACGAGTCCAGTCTCTTCACCAGAATTTAACAAGGTTTCCTGCAACAGTTTTAGAGGTCCTCGAACTGAATGTCCAAACACTAACTCGAACGGACTGAATCCAAGAGATTCCTGCACAGTTTCTCTAGTCGCGAAAAGAGCGAATGGAATACCGCGATCCCAGTCTTCAGTGTTCTCAGAACAGTATGTGCGGAGCATGGTTTTCAGAGTCTGATGATATCTTTCTAGGGCACCTTGGCTTTGCGGATGGTACGCAGTTGAAGTTGCATGTTGGATGCCTAGTTTCTTTAAGACCTGGTTAAACAGCTTTGATGTAAAGTTAGATCCTTGGTCTGACTGTATAGTCTTTGGAAGACCGTATCTTGAACAAAATGCAATCAGTGCGTCAGATATCTTATCTGCGTTAATGGTGCGTAGCGGAATAGCTTCAGGGTATCTCGTAGCAGTGCACATTATAGTGAATAAGTACTGGTGTCCTGTCTTTGTTTTAGGCAAAGGACCTACACAGTCTATTAGCAAGTGGCTAAATGGTTCTGCAAAGGCAGGTATTGGCTTTAGAGGTGCTACCGGTATAGTCTGGTTAGGTTTACCAACTATCTGGCATGTATTGCATGACTTGCAGTATTTTGTGACGTCACGATGTAGTCCAGGCCAATAGAAGTACGGAAGAATTCGACGGTAAGTCTTGTTCACTCCTAGATGACCAGCATATGGCGTGTCATGAGCCATGTGTAAAATGTCATTGCGATATATGGCTGGTACCACAATCTGACTTCCTTCTTTGCAATTGTCATTATCACATTTCACATCTCTCCATTTTTGCATTAATATTCCCTCCTTCAGAAAAAATCCATTTCCTTTAATTTCTGCCTCCTGTTCAGTTATCACCTTTTTCTTCAGGTGTTTAATTCCTGAATCTCTATTCTGTTCTAATAGGAGTAATTGTCGAGGTGACAAATTACTTTCAGTAGTCTTGACTGAGGGACCACTCAAAATGTCAGCCAGGAAAGTTGCCTGTAGGTCAATCTCTGGTTCTATTTCTGACTTTGACATGGTTTCGACAGACTTTTGTTGTTGGGCTATACCTCTAGTGACGATGCATATAGGTTTGATAAAGCTCTCACTTTTATTAAGGTATTGTTTTTTCTTGGATATGGAATGCACCACATCTCCAGCAATATCATTTTCCAGTATTAAAGAAACGCCTTTAAACGGAAGTGATTTGTATACACCCACAACTACATTTCCAGTGAAGTTCGCACTCTTCAGCTGTATTTGATGCAAAGGAACTTGTACATTTTTCCTTGATACACCTTGAATAGTAAGATCCTGTCCTGTATATGTCGATTGTGACGTAGGAACAGTATTCTCTAAAAGTAGTGAAACCTCAGCCCCTGTATCACGGAGTATTCTGATGTTCTTTTCACTAGTGACACCATTTATTATGGATGACACGGTACCTTCTTCAGTGAATGGTAAACAATTGCTTGGTATCTCAGTATCGATGAGATCTGTATCCAAGTTATTTTTGTAAGAGGTATGTTTAGTACTCATGGTGGTTCTATCTGATATAGACTCCTTGGAGCTCAGATTAGAATTAGAATTATTGAAAACCATTGTCTCTATTTCAGGAACTATTTCTGGTTTCAAGTTTCCTAGATACGTGTGTTTTGTCAGGTTATCTGCATTAGCACTAGGTATCTCTGTTTGAGTTCTAATATCCTTCTTTACATTTTCATGAGTTCTTTGTTTTGGCATTGCTACATACGATAAGACAACATTCTTTTTATTTGGGTTCCCATTCAATATCCAGCACTTTTCCTTAGTATGTCCAATTCGTTTACAATGGCTACAGGTTGGCTTGGAATTTGTTGGACCTTCATTGCTCTGCTGATGTCTCTTTGATTGATAGAATTCATTTGGATTCATGGATTTCTTTTCTACCTTCATATCTCAATTCTGGAATTTAGATTTATCAACTGTTGTAAATTTATTGCTGGAATGGATAATAACATATTCGTCTGCCATTACTGCTGCTGTTTCTACTTGTTCTACACCTTTGTCTGCTAAATGTATTTTTACATCACCTCTGATGTTATTGTTAAAGTCTTCCATTAGCATAAGATTAGCTAATTTATCAAAGTCTTTGTTTACACCTTTGGATCGAATCCATCTTTCAAAATATTTCTTTTTCTGTCTTAGAAAATCAACATGGGATTGTTCCTGTTCTTTCTTAGACTCACGAAACACTTTTCTATATTTTTCAGGTGTTAGTGCATAACTTAGCAGTACTCTATTCTTGATCAGTTCATAATCATACAATTCCTCTTCAGTAAGACTTAATACAACATCAAGTGCCTTTCCTTTGTTCAGAGCTGAGCGTAGAAGTATAGCTTTCTTGCCCTCGGGAAATTGATAGTCTCTAGCGTTTCTCTCGAAAATCATGAAGAACTCTTCCACCGAATTATCTTCAAAAACTGGAATATGTTTCTTAAACTTATACAGTTCTGCATCTGCTTCAGAGCTTGCATTCGAATGATTTGACGTACGAGACCTTGCTATCTCAATTCTTTCTTGGCTTGCTATTTTCTCTCTTGCTATTTCTCTTTCCATCTCAATTATCTGGCTTTCTCTCTCTCTTTCCATCTCAATTCTCTTGTTTTCTCTTTCTCTTTCCATCTCTAATTCCATCTTTCTTAACTCAAGTTTAAATTTCAATTCTTCACTTAAGTCACCAGTTGTATGCTTTACTCTTTGTTTTATAGGAAAAGGTAATTCATCATCTGATTCATCATTAATGTTATCATTAGCAGTAGTTTCTTCAATAATTAGTGTACCTTGTTTTCTTAAACACTCAGTTACCTCTTAAAGTAATTTAGTTTTTGATGGCCTAGTTTCTGTGATAGAAATGCCCAATGATTTAGCCAATTCTTTTAGTTGTATCATCGACATTTTATTAAGCTGTTCTGAGGTTAGATCAAATATCTCTGGATCTAATGTAAGATTATTTGTGGCTTCCATTTTATATATTATTAAAAGTTACTATAAATCTTGTTAATAATACAATAAAGAGTCCAACTTACTTTCTGTCCTTTGAATAATTCACTACACCACACAGTTCAGATTTGTCACAACAAGGTCATAAAAATAATACTTTCTTAGGGTTACTTTGTTTGACAAGATAATACACCAGATAATTTTCCAGGCTGAATAGTTAAGTTTTCCGATTCTCAATAGTAATGTTCAATTCAATCACAATCTTTAGTATATTGTATATTGTTCATATTTTCCAACACAATCCATCCAAGTTACGAGTATGTATTACGGCAGTTGTAAATAGTTTGTGTAAATAGTATAACGATTCTTGAAGTTGAAGTAAATCCTCTAAACGTTTGTTAGTAAATCACTGACGAGCAAAACCCATTTTATTACAAGGCAATTTATTCACCATAATAAATCATGGATGAGACCTTCTATTTATATCACACAAGTATAATTATAATTTATAATGTTATTACGGCTAGAGCCCCCATTCAATTTATGAAAATAATAGTTATAGTATTGTTATTGTTAGTGTGAGTATCCTTGTATTAGTGAAGATCTTATTATATCATTCTGAAGTTTATTTGTAGTTGTCTAGAGTATTCCTGGTTCTTATAATCCCCTGGCAATTCACATAGCGTAGTTTTAGAGTTTTCAGTTGATTTTACTTCATGTATAATTATTTGTTAGGCTCATATTATACAGCAAGAACCTCGATGTTGAGTTGTAGTGTAAATTATTAATATAGTTGAATAAATATTACACATACACACATGTATATAACTTTGAAATATTGACGTTAACCAAGTTGTGTAGAAAGCAACGATAAATTTGGTTTAATTTACAACATCAATCCAGTAAGAATCCAAATAATATTATATACACAATCAAGAAATACACATATTCCAATTAGTAATGAATATCCTCAATAAACATATAGCATTGTAGTTAATAGTAGAATAATAAATTTTATTCCATACTACAAATCAAATAGAAACGATACTCAGAGCGGAGAATATTTGATGTTACTAGATCGAATGCACGCCAAGAACTGACTAAAAGTGTCGAATCGCGTAGAAATATGTTATGGGTCAATCGTTGGAAAATCCAGCCAGCCTAGTGACACGAATATTTTAATCAAGCCTGCGTGTTGACTGCGTGATCAGATTGTCTTTTTCTTAAGAACAAGCAATAATGCTCTAACAAAATAAGGAGAGACAGGACGGCCTTGACATGCTGTATTCGCGTGAACAGTTCATGTTTTTATTGAGGTTAATAAAAAAACAATAATGTTTTAATTAGGTTAGGAAAAACCCGGGGGAAACCTTGAGCTGAGAAATATTTTATATCGTTTAAACGCAATTCGCTTAAATGATTTAGTTGGTTTATTAACATTACAATGTAGGGAATTTACGTTTCGTAACAATATATATATATATATATATATATATATATATATATATATATTGTTAGGTTACAGTGCATACATAGTTTAAAACACCCTTTTATTAATCCCTCGACAGAGTTTATATTTTAAAATACTTTAATTGTCGGGACACGACTGTTTATTTTTCTTCGTTGACTAAAATCTAATTAGGCTATAAACGCATCACTCTTGAAACCAGCGTAAACCAGTTTAGGAACAGACGCTAAAGCGGAGGAATATGCAATTAGCCTCCGGCACTACTTCGCGCCCTTTTGGGGTACTATATAAGTTGGTCACGCAGAATATTCTCCCTCATTACCGCTTAGGCACCTCTGACAGAAGGACACTACGCCTTGTACACCTATTATCGCCATGTGCATTCTTTTCACTAACATCGTTTGATGGCGATAATAGGTGTACAAGGCGCAAATTTTAACAAGCACTTCAATAATGAATCATTGTTAATACTGAGGAATCGCCACGGAGAAGTTTATTGTTTGTGAAGAAGGAGATACTCTATTTACTATACAGACTATACATAAAGGGGGCTTCGTCGAGCTAAATATTTTTACACAAGTTGCTTTACACAACTACGAGGTTAATTTTTCAAGACTACAGTTTTACAACTCATCATTGCTACAATCGAATATTCAGCTGGAAGATTTATTTACATGTTGCATCAGAGTCTTTTTTGTTTACAAGTTATCGTTCTGCAATCACGAGAATTTCATCATACTATCGTTACAAGGTTTTTCAGCATTCGTACTCAAGTAAATTCCTGAAATAATTTTAACTCATACTATTGTCTAATAATTAGGACTGTGTTGTGTAGTGAATTTGGACATTCTAACACACGTAAGTTGGCTCTTAATTTCTTTTTAAGTAACATTTCTAATTGATCAAGCACAATGGATGCTAATAGGATGTTTACTACTGATGAGTTAGATAGGCTAACGCTGACTCAACTCAAAGAATTAGCTCATGGCCTAGAGATAACTGTTACGCAGGTTACCCCTACTCGTACTAAATTACAACAGCAGATCAGGGAGTGCCTAGCAGATAACAACCAACTAATAGTTGATGATTTGGAAACTGATCAGATATTGAGCGAGAATGACACTGAGAATGTACGTGTAGATGAAGATAATGATCAAGCATTGCAAGTGAATGAGCAATTAAGATTACAAATAGAACTAGCAAAAATTGAAGCTGCTAAGCAAGAAAGAATACAATTCGCTGCTCAGCAAGAAAGAATACAATTAGCTGCTCAGCAGGAAAGGATAGAATTGGCTAAAATTGAATTAGCTAGAACAGAAATGCAACAAAGAATCGAAATGGCTAGAATAGAGCTTGAGGGCAGAACACTTAATGCTCGCCCGCCAAATAAAGAAATCTCAAACATTGAGCTGGCCAAGTATTTACAATATGTTCCGAAATTTACTACCCTCGACCCTGAAGATTTTTTTTATTGCTGGAAAAAAATGCCAAAGACTATGAATTTCCAAAGGATAAAATGGCATTAATTCTTAGATCGGCATTAACTGAAGGAAGGGAAAAGGACGTTGTTTTGGCACTGAGTGAACAAGAAAGCAATGACTATGAGTGTATTAAACAAAAGGTCTTACGTGTTTATGAAGGTAGACCGGAAAAATACCGAAGAGAGTTTAGAGAACTAAGAAAAAGTAGTCAACAGACCTATGCAGATTTTCTTAGGCAAAAGGAAAAATATCTGGACAGGTGGCTACGCTCCAGGAGAGTAAATAATAACTATGAAGAATTTAAAGAGGTTATTTTGTTTGAAGAGTTCCTAAACTGCACAAGAACTGATATTAAGCTGCACATTGCAGACAGGGAGGTGGCTAAAGCTACGGAAGCAGCCAGATTGGCAGATGACTTTGTACTTTTACATCCATATCCTACAAGAGATCTCCGAGAAAACTCACAACAATCACAACAATCCAGAAATAAACCAGAGCAATTCCATAACCAGAAATTTAACTCTGACAGGCGAAATAAAACGGACAACTCCAATAACTTTAGGACTGTAAACAATGCAAACGATAGAAATGTGAAACCTATGAAACTTGTATGTGCCCACTGCAAGAAAGAGGGACATACTAAACAAAACTGTTTTGTACTGAATGGGAAGCCAGCAAAACCAAAACACGTATTTGCAGCTACTTTTGTTACTCTAAGTAGAGAGGACATATTTACACCCAAACCAGTATGTGAAACAAATGGCAATAGGAAGGCAAAAAGCGGAAGACAAAATTTAAGTGGAAAGGACGAAACCTCTAACATCAAGCTAAAAGATAATTGTGTGACAATGAAAGATGGGACTATTCCAATCTGCAAAGCCAAACACAAGGAAGATCCTAGGAAAAGTAGTCAGGTAGTGAGAGAGAGCTCTCCTCACTCATGTGCTGATGGGTCACGCAAGCCCAAGCGACGCACGAGAGCAAACCACATAAGAGACAAGAGATCCGGTGGTGAAGCCAAAGAAAAGGTCGAGTTAGTGCATAATACTGTACAATGTAAAAATGAGAATGATTGTAAAATTACATCCACTATTTTTACAAACTCTAACCTAAGTCCACAGAAAAACAAGCTAGCTGATGGAAGTTCAAAGATAAAGGCAGAACAGACCAGTAAAAGTCCACCAGAGAACAACACGCTGAGAGAATTCAGACCGTTCATCCATGAAGGCTATGTATCCATGCCAGGAGATGGAAGCTGTCGGAGTAAAGTTCTAATGTTGAGAGACACGGGTGCATCCCAGTCGCTTCTTCTAGAAGGTATATTACCACTTTCCAGTGATTCATTCACAGGTAGAAAGGTACTCCTGAGAGGTGTGGAGATGGGCGAGACAAGCGTGCCACTACACACGATACAGCTAGAAACGGAACTGATATCTGGTACTGTGGTTGTCGGAGTACAGCCAGCCCTTCCAATTGACGGTATAGCACTCCTCATTGGAAATGACCTAGCTGGAGGTAAGGTGATATTGAATAGCTTAAAGAAAGATGCAGTCTTATCATCCTTAGGCTCAGCAAAGGTACAAGACCCCAATTCGTCCAGTGACATCGGTGTGGGCAAAATTAGCACTGCACACCCCACTTGTGCCGTCACTAGGGGCATGAAACAAAGAAAGCAGCAGAAGAAAGCAGAGTCCAGAGAAGCCCAAGTGGAACAGAACTCCAGCTTGCGAGAGTCAGATATTGGCACGACTCAGTTCGCCAACCTACTCCACGGCACCACCTCTGAGACCAATATCAACATGTCTTCTAGACATTAACTCATCCAGGAACAAAAAGACGACGTGAACATTGCCAGGCTTCGTGAGCAAGCTGTCACCGAACCTGAGGCAGAGAAATTAGCAGTGTGCTATTACCTAAAAGATGGCCTGCTAATGCGTAAATGGACACCAAGCAACGACCAGATTAACGAAGGTTGGTCCGAAACACACCAAATCATCGTTCCAAACCGTTATCGAAATGATATCCTGCGTATCGCTCATGATTTGCCTTATGCTGGACACATGGGAGTCTCAAAGACCTATCGTCGGGTTCTCCCCTACTTTTTCTGGCCAGGATTACATAAAGACATCGTGACATACTGCAGAAGCTTTAATTTTTGTCAGCTGATAGGCAAGCCTAATCAGAAGATACCAGTCGCTTCATTACACCCTATACCCGCATTTGGGGAACCCTTCAGTAAAATCCTAATTGACTGTGTTGGTCCACTACCGAAAACCAGATCAGAACACCAGTACCTACTGACCATAATGTGTGCCTCCACAAGATTCCCTGAAGCAATTCCTCTACGGAACATCACCGCGAGAAAGGTCACTGACGCACTTGTCAAGTTCTATACAAGATACGGGCTACCTCGGTCTATTCAGTCAGACCAGGGAACGAACTTAACGTCGAAACTGTTTGAGCAAATTATCAGTAGTCTTTGTGTTGAGCATCGAAAAGCAACCGCCTACCACCCAGAGTCGCAAGGCGCTCTCGAAAGGTTCCACCAAACGCTAAAAACAATGCTGCGTACGTACTGCACGGAGAATGAGAAAGACTGGAATACCGGTGTGCCTCTTTTGTTATTCGCTGCACGGGAAGCCGTACAGGATTCACTAGGCTTTAGTCCATTTGAACTCATATACGGACACACGGTAAGGGGTCCACTCAAAATGTTGCAGGAATCTTTGTTTAAACAAAATGAGCAAACTGACCTGCTCACCTATGTCTTAAAATTTAAGAATAGATTATATGATGCCTATGAGGTATCAAAAAGGCATTTACAAAAGGCACAGAGCCAAATGAAAACCTGGTATGATAGGAAATCTAGGGACAGAATTTTTCAACCAGGGGAAAAAGTTTTGGTTTTCTTACCTATTCCCGGTCAACCCCTTTGTGCTAAATTCACTGGTCCATATGCCATAGACTCGAGAAATGGGGAGGTAAACTATCTGATTAGAACACCTGACCGCCAGAAAACCAAGCGATTGGTACATGTAAACATGTTGAAACAGTACCATAGTAGAGAAACTGAAAAGCTAAAATGCACTAATGTATTGCCAATGGCACCAGTTGCACAGGTCAAGGGAGAGAATTCCTTAATGGTTAGTAACTTAGCCGAGAGCGAGTTTCAAACATACCAGACCACCGCGGTAGATAATGAATTTGCCGAGAGCAAAAATAAAGCATATTCTACTACGCGAAATTTCAGAATCACATTAGATAACTTATCAGATGATCAAAATGATCAGATATGTTCTTTGCTTAGTGTTTTCTCTAACATTATCAGCAATGCACCTTATAGGGCACATTTCATTGAACAGTGTATTTCGGCATTCGAAACACTTAAAACCACTTCTTCTAGTACACCAGTATTGGGTACAAACAACGGAAAATCATAATCGGGTCTAGTTGCACAGTAAATAAGGCTTTGGTAACAATAATACCGCGATAAAGACTTGTACTTATACCGGAACGGGTCTAGTTTCCCTAGGGAGGTGTATTCTAATGGTAACCCAATTTTGTTCGCTAAGCCAACTGTGGATGCCTTCTTGATAAGATTTTTATTCTATTTTGCATGTTGTATTAAAAAGAAAATATATCTTAAAAACAATTGTGTTTTCCCCAAAACCCCATGTATATAATGCAATTTATTGAGATGTACTTTTATACACTGCACAATTACACTTTGCTAATGTACAAGAGAAAAGTATCATAACAACTTGCAACACAAAAACTAACACGCATTAATTCAATGAGTAATGAACATTTTTAATTGCAATTAATTATTGGTTATTATGATTATTCCCCTTATGGCGTTTTATATGTTTGTCTGTATTGTCTGTACTTATAACAACTGACAACTATGACTACTGTGAGGTGTTTTCTTTCGGTAAGTGATAAAAAAAAACATGGTGAGTTAATCAACAATACTAAAACTTGATAGGTTAATATTTTGTTTGGTAAAAACTAAAAAAGGTCAACGTTTATACATTGGCACTTATACTAATATAAATAGTAAAGAAACATCTTGCACTAAAAAGGTTCAATGTATACACTTACAAATTAAAAAGAGGTAACTCGTACTAAAAAAGGTCAATGCGTACACATCTTTAGAAAAATAATAGAGCATCCTTAAACTTGAAAACCTTTAAATCAAAAGAACTTAAAATTTTAACATAAAGTTTTAAAAAGAGAGTGATAATGGTAATGTGCTTGAGGAGTAATATCTAACAAACCTGGTTAGAACTCTAAAGTTGAACTTTAAACGGGTAGCTTAAGGTTTAAATTGGTTGCACTTACTAAAATAAATGAGAAATACTCTTTTCTTGTGAAAAGGTAATTAGGAATTAAGTCAAATGTTTTCTATTAAAGAGGTAAATGCTATGACTAAACTTTTAAATAAGAGTTAAACATTGAATTAAAAATCTTGTAAGCAATGGAAAGACTTAATAACTGAATAACTGGATTTTTAACATGAAATGAAAGCTAAGATTTAGTTACAGAGGTAAATACTCTGGAAGCATCAACTCAAAGGTTATACTCTTAAGAAATTATACTCAGGTAAAGGTTAAGTTAAAATAACATTTAACTAACTACGGTCACTGTGGTTTTTTCTTGAAAAGTTTAAGGTTAAATGAGCTGTACATTTAACTAGAGTTGTTGAAAAAATGTCTCTACGGACACTGGTATTTTACTATTTTAGGGATAACTAATTCCGTTGTAAATAAAAACACTAAACTTGTACTATAAAGAGCAAATAGCTAACGTCTTACTTGGTTAAAAATAACTATTAATGTTAAATAAATGATTATTGACGTAAACTGATTCAGTATTAATATTACGGTTACAATCATTTTTAATGATCAATAAATCTGTGGGTTAAAATAATACTTTAATATTAGAGATATAAACTCTCACACTACATCATTCATTCTTTAAATTATCTATAAATAAGATAGATAAGATAAAAAGAACTAAGAACGAAAATATTATTAAAGAATTTGGAATATTATTAAAATATTTGGTTGTCATTAAGATTATTAAAACCTGAGTAACCTCATGTAGGTAAAATTAATACTTAGGCTGGGTAAAAATCTATGACTAATTATTGTTTTATATCTGTAACAAAGGATTACTAGATAACATGGTTGTTAAGGAATAGACCAATGGTAAAACAAACTATAAGGAAACACGTTTGAACTTAGGTAGTAACTAAGGTCGATATAAGTAACTTATGGATAAGGTAACATACAACATTCTAGTTAACAACACATCAGTATATACTCGTTATACGAAAGAAGACATCACTCTTTCGTGGACTGACGTATATATGTTCTTGTTCTTGATTGTTTTTACTTTATTGTGTGCATAATGACTTACTTTGTTCCTTGTTGTTATATAAATGTTTGTGCCTAATGTGCACTAATTTTTTATTGTTAAATGTGCCATATGAGCACCTATTTTGTTCCTTATAAACAATTGTACTGTTTGTGCCTAATGAGCACTAATTTTTATTGTTAAATGTGCCTAATGCGCACTTAAATTCTATTACTTAAACTGTTTTTGGACATCTATACTGACAGTCGTACTATTATTGTTAGGAAATTTGATGGCTAAAAGAAAATTCCCCATCACAGATGACAAATTTTCTTTTCTTTTTGTGGAAGGGAGGTGTTAGGTTACAGTGCATACATAGTTTAAAACACCCTTTTATTAATCCCTCGACAGAGTTTATATTTTAAAATACTTTAATTGTCGGGACACGACTGTTTTTTTTTCTTCGTTGACAAAAATCTAATTAGGCTATAAACGCATCACTCTTGAAACCAGCGTAAACCAGTTTAGGAACAGACGCTAAAGCGGAGAAATATGCAATTAGCCTCCGGCACTACTTCGCGCCCTTTTGGGGTACTATATAAGTTGGTCACGCAGAATATTCTCCCTCTTTACCGCTTAGGCACCTCTGACAGAAGGACACTACGCCTTGTACACCTATTATCGCCATGTGCTTTTTTTTCACTAACATCGTTTGATTTGCAAGTTATAATAAAGTTTCTTCATTTATTAAACAGTCAAGGAGTTGGTTTTTGAATTAATATTATTATTGAGAACTTTTGAATGGTATCAGGACAGGTTAACCAAACTTGGAAAACTGCTGCAGACTGTTTATCACTCTCAGAACGAAGTGGGTTCCCGCTGGCCTTAAAAATCAAACCCTAGTAAACCGCCAAAAGAATTGGAGTGAAAGCTACAATTTAACAATATATATATATATACAGAGAGAGAGAGAGAGAGATACAGGGTGGGCCAATAAAATGTTACCACTTTTTAATCATACACAAGTTTTCAAAACTCAAAGGGCGAATGACATAATGATGACGTTGGGTTTGGGCCCAGAATCTCATACTCTGCCTATTAACATGTCCATTGAGGTGGAAATGTGCTTAATCGCTGAAAAAAATCAGGTCCAACAAAACGAGGTGATCTTCAATGCGTTGACTGATGTTTCTACAAAAGTTAGTCTTTCTTCTCTATTTGCTGCTGTCTAAGCTTGCAAAATCTGAATTCTGTAGGGAAAAAAATAAGGTCTTTGTTCAGAATTCGTCTAACGGTGGTCACACGTCCTGTTTCCCTGAACTTCTGCTGAAGACGTCTGATTTCTTCCCGGAAAGTCAATTGTGAATCGTCGCTGAGTGTGGGTTACCGATTTTAATTCCAAATATGCTTCCACAATCTTCAATCTTTCTTCCACGGTAAATTGCTTTCGATCCTAGGGGCGAGAATTCAGTGTTTTGTTGTTAATATTCTTATATTCTTGAAATTTAAATAAAAATCTTTGTAATTTTGAATATTGTAAGAATATAACAAGTGGTAACATTTTATTGTCTCATCCTGTTCATATATATATTTATATCTATCTATCTTAAAGTAGACTAACTTTCCTTGCAGTATTCAACAACATGGCCTTTAACAACGGCAACCAGATCCTACAGGTATATATTAGTTGAACTAAATGCAAATTAGGGGTAGGGAGATAGATAATCCTGGGTTCGAATCCTGGTAAAGGCTAGCAATTTGTTCTTAGGTCTGAAGACTGTCCATCACCCGACTTTAATTGGGGTAAAGTAAAGCCACACAATCCCCTAGTATGCCGTGGCCACTGTAACGCTGCCTCACCGGCTCTCTGATCAAATTGGTCCGACGACGGGTACTTTTACCATAGACCATAATACACATGGACCGCTTGCTTTAGTATTTCTGCTATATGATGACTCCATAGCCCATAGTACACATGGACCGCTTGCTTTAGTATTTCTGCTATATGATGACTCCATAGACTATAATATACATGGACCGCTTGCTTTAGTATTTCCGCTATATGATGACTCCATAGTCTATAATATACATGGACCGCTTGCTTTAGTATTTCTGCTATAATATGACTCCATAGACTATAATACACATGGACCGCTTGCTTTAGTATTTCTGCTATATGATGACTCGAAACACTGATTTTCGGAATTTCCGATTCGTTGTTTCTCTTGCACTTCCTTTTATTGAATCGCTTCGATTTTCTCAATGAAAAATTAAATTTAAAATCGAAAGTTGTATAAAGCGGAAACATTTAAGAAACAACGAGGTGCGTAGAAGTATTTTAAGACAGCCTTATTGGTTGCGCACGGGTAAAAAAGTACATTTAAGATATAAAAATAGAGCAAGCGGTCAATCTTATTATAGTCTATGCTTTTTTTTTTGCTTACTATTTCAACTTGTTACATTTTACCATCGTGAGTCTTTACATTTCAGGCTTTATGGAAGAGAAAGATGACATCGAGTTGACTAGTCAAAACTTGAAGGACTTAGTGAATAATTTCAGAAAAAAATCCAGCAACTCTAGCGGATATTTTATCACCGTTTACAGTAAGTCGAGAAATAAACGGCAGAGTATTATATTATGAAACAAACGAGTAGATAGACTGATCTATAAATACACATGTAGTGACAATGATCATCGATGTATACAACTTCATTAAATATGTTAAAACATTTAAATTGTTTGTTTGTTGAAAATACACTTCCTGATATGAAATGCCGAAAATACAAGATAGCATTAAAAGCGTTGGCTTTATCTTATGCATTACAGACGGCCCCTTCTATAGAGAGGATTATTTCTTCAGATGCTCATCCGCGATTTGAGTATAGTCCTGCTTTTATATTGGTGTTAAAAGTTACTTGTTTTCCTGGTTTGTTCAGGCAACCCTTTCCATGGCCGGGTGCCACTCTTGAAGAAAGAGTACTTATATGCTTTAGTTCTCGCAAAAAGGATAAGGAAAGTGTTTTTATGTTTATTTGAGTATTGTAACAGGTTGTTATTGTGAAGTAGAATTGTATGTTTGTATTACATATTCAAAAATATATGCATACATAGGCTTACCTATACTTCATTCCGACTATTGGAGAAAAATAAAGGTTTACATTGTTTAAATTTCGAGTGACAAAAAAATGGTAATTCTTAATTTACATGTAAACTGAACCTCGGCAAGTAAGTGCGATTAATGTCAAGTAGAATAATAGGGATATCTAACTTCCCGGGCAGGATTAAAGTTCGTTAAACTTTTAAAAGTAAGATTATACAAGTTTTCTCACGGAAACAAACAAAAATATAACTTTTTTTTTTTGTACATGTTGTGTTTTTATATTTATTGTCATTAAATGGCGTCCTAGATTACTCCCAGGTTCGCCAATGTCTCGAGCCAACTTTGGTCTGTCACCGATAGAGGCTATAGGTTATGTCTTAGACATTACGTTTCAAGCTCTTTGCCAATATAAGTGTCTATCGAATTAATTGTAGCATACACTTAAATGGATGTTACTACTGCAGTATGGAATGCGTTGTAGTCAGTTTGTTAAAAATTGTCCACGGTTTTAATTGATTGTTTAACTTCTTGCTCATCTTCAGTTGATCAGATAGCCAGAGCTCACGACGCTTCCCAGGGGGTCAAGGCCGCCCAGCACCTGGATAAGATCCTGGGCTTCGTCAAAGATATTTACGTAAGTATCTTTGAAACCTAGACAACCAATAGAGCGTATGCATATTATTATGACGAAGATGGTTATTTATAGAACATCTCTATCCATGTTACTATAATTAGCATGCTCAGTGAACTCCTAAATATAATTAAGATTTTTTTTATAGAATTGACTCTACACCATATCATTACGGGAAAGGAAGGGGGGGGGGCACGGTTTCCGAGCGGCAGCGTGTTCGACTGGCGTTGCGAAGTAGAGGCTGACCGAAACCAAATATTCAGCCAAAACCGAAAATTAAATGCAAGATTTTTAAAGACTGCACACTTCTGTGTAATATTAACTAGTTTATGGGTACTCTGTTTAAGTAAACGATAGAACATGTAATATACAGATGTATATGCATGTATTATCTATCATTTTATTCAGAATTGTATACTATTTAAGATTTAATAACTTAAAGGGCAATACAAACTTTATATAAGATTTTGTTTCTAATTATTATGATATGATTTTTAAAAAATTAGACAAAACAACACAAAATGACAAAACAAGATATTCAGCTGATGACCGATAGGCAATATCAGTTTCGTCCGAAACCGAAAGCAAACCGAAAACTAACTTTCTACTTCTGCTGAAAACGAAACTACGCAGAAAGAGGCCATTTGTCTACTTTTGGCGCCGAAACAGACACCGAATTTCGATCGACCTCTTTTCCGAATGTTCTGGGTTTGAATACTGTTGAAGGCTAGGATTTTGTTCCCAGGACTGGAGGGTGCCCATGAGTCTACCCAACTCTGATAGATAACTGACATTAATTTGGGTAAAGTAAAGGCGGATGAACATTGTGCTGGTCTTATGATGAATTTGGTGCGAAAGGTTCTTTACTACTTATCATTACTATAGTAAGAGTTATTCCTTCAGTATATTTTTTGCTTCCACTCAGGGTCTTGTCAAAGGGGATGACACGTTGCTTCTACTTGCATCTACTCAGGGATCAACTCTAACTGTTGGATCTGGTTCTTACCTTAATGAAAAATTAGACGGTAATATTTCCAATTTTTATCGCATAAAATCTTAAGGCTTTGCGCCCAATTCCATAATTATATTAAAACTAGTGGTTTTTCCCGTCAAAATAACGGAAAACGAATGATTATAATGTGTTTTGTTAAAAGAGAAGCAAAAAAAAAAAACGAACACTATTTCAATAAAAACTGTAGTGAGAACGTATCTTTCGGTATTTAGTTTTTGTTATTTTATTTATTGAAGCATTTTAAAGGGACATCATTCTGACAACCCGATAAGATCTCGTGTTAAAAATTGCAAATGAACGGTGTGAAAGCATTTTAAAGGGACATTATACTGAAATGGAGCTCAGTTTAGAACCTTAACATACGGTGATTCGTAATAGGTCTACGTGTATTAAACATAGATAATTGACGAATTAAACAATATTGTTTATATAAT
This sequence comes from Anisus vortex, assembly GCA_949126835.1. Classification (NCBI taxonomy): domain Eukaryota; kingdom Metazoa; phylum Mollusca; class Gastropoda; family Planorbidae; genus Anisus; species Anisus vortex. The sequence continues at coordinate 25,716,203 of OX421507.1, forward strand.
AAAAAATTTATTTGGAGACTTTTCAAATTTATACATTTAACTTTTGACCCGAATAGTCAAACGGCGTAGGGGCCTAAAGAGCACAAATAAACAAACTCACGGTAATTATATTATGTGATATGCTTCACTTTTTAAAAATCAAATAAAGTAAATGATTGTACGCTATTGAAAAAGCGAGGGCAACACAAAATTGAGATGTTTCCCTTTTCACAAACGCCTGCTATGTTTAAAAGAGAAGGCGCGAACTGGATTCAAACTTAATAGCTAAAGGCAAGGGTCTAGAGACATGTTTCATAGTTCGCTATGTGTTGTTGTTGTTTTCTTAAATTCATATATTTATTTCGCAAACGCTGTGACTAAATCTTTGCAGGTTTTACTGAAAACTTTTCCGTTATCCTATGGATAACGTTATCCTATATTTTCTTTCCAATTTTCATTATCATACCCATCACTGTTTAAAGTATTATCCTATAGTAAAAAAAAGCAAAAAAAAATACATATGAAGAAATGATGCAAGAAACGTTATTTTAGTTGGGACACTGGCCGAAGGGCAGCGCGTCCTGGGTTCGAATCTTGGTGAAGATTAGGATTTGGTCCCGGGTTTGGTCCCTGAGTCTATCCAGCTCTGAAGGGTACCTGATTTTAGTTTGGGTAAAGTAAAGTCGGCTGGGCATTGTACTGTCCTCACAATCCCCTAGCATGACGTGGCCTATTGATAAAATTGGTCCGACGGGATACTTTACTTTTACTTTGTTTTTGTAGGTTTCTTTTAATTTCTTCACGTTTGATAAGAAAAAGTTAAAAAAACAAAGAAGAAAAACTCCGAAATCTTGAATACATATAACGAAGCATCAGAAAATTATCCCCCCTGTAATTTTATAAGGAATTTTTTTTTTTAAGAAAACGAGTTGATAAAGTAATTTATATAGAAGACTAGCAATAGGCTATATTTATACTTTTTGGACTGAGCTGCCGCTTTTTATGTTGTTGATTTGTCCACATAGAACTATGCATTTTAGTTTGGTAGGTTTTAATATTCAATAACTCCCCCAAAAAAAGTTATAACTTTTTTACTTGGTAGGTCTACTGCGTGATTTTTAATTTAAACGTTCCCTTTTGTTGAAAATGTTTTGATAGTTATAAAATACATGAATACATGTATCCACAGTTTAAAGTAACAATGATTTCTATGGAAATATTACAACTACATTGCTAGAAGTTTAATTGAATTAAACTTTCTTTTGTAAGAACAACAAAGATACAAGTTGGATTAACTGTAGGCTCAACCCTTAGAAGTTAGATGTCATTGAAAAGAAGAGCTTTTGTTTTGGAAAAGAGGGAGGGTGAGGAGGGGGCATTTTGTAAAATAGATTTTAATTGTGAAAGATCCTAACAGAACGACACATTTCTTAATATCTGAGCACAGATTTAGGCTTTATATATTTAAAAAATATATATATACGAACATATCAGGTAATATAAAACGCTGCTATGTTTTTTAAACTCAAATCGAAGTGTAAAACAGAAATAAAAGTTATTTTCCTGGACATAGACGTTAAAGTTATTATTATCCAATACTGTCTAAGTGTGTGTGTGTGTGATAGCCTTGTTCGGCTGGTTTTCCAAAGGCTCTGGGCTCGAATCCTGGTGAAGGATAGGATTTGTTCCCGGGATTAAAGGTGTCCCAGATTCTAACCAGCTCTGATGGGTACCTGACATTAGTTGTAGTTAAGTAAAAGCTCGGAATTGTACTGGCCACACATTCCCTACTATGCCATGGCCACAGAAAATGGTAAACGCTTCTTCTTCGGCCCTATGATCAATATGTTCTTAGCTTACTGTCAATGTGTATTGTTTACAAATTGTTATCTGTTGTGTTTTACGTGCAAAAATATATTATACATTTTAATCCTTGCAGTCCCGGGCGCGTATATAGCGGAACTGAAGGCAGCATAGATAGAAGTAGGTCTGTACGGGAAGGGTTAATACAGATTTCATTTTGCTCTTTAATGCTTTTTTCACGTCATCTGTTCTAAGGTTTCGCAAATACAGAGACGTGTGCACCATACACCTTCTTGAACTATGCCTTTGGAATGGAAAAGTCTCCGACTATCGGTCCTGAAACAGGTATTTGATAGTCCCTACACCATACAATAATACACTTACTTACTTACTTATGCCTTTCGCCCCACCTGGAACATAGACCGCCAACAAAAGTCCTCCAGATATCCCGATCTTGGGCCAACGTCTCTATCAGACTCCAGTTAAGCCCTTGTTTTTTAGCATTAGTTTTCATATCGCGCCTCCAGGTGTTTCTCGGCCGACGTCTTTTCCTTTTGCCTAGGGGGTTCGAAGTGAGCCTTTGCCGAGTGACACTGTATGCCGGTTTTCTAAGGGTATGGACAATCCATTTTTATCTCTTTTGGGAAATGTCCTCTTACACATTCCCCCTAAAGTCCGTTGCCAGAGTTTTTCATTATTGATGGTTTCTATCCAACTTAGCCGAAGGATATAATATACACCTGCACGAAATTCTAAAAATGCCTAAATAGGTAAGCAGGGTCTTCAATGGATCTGACCTTTATTCCTCATTTCGAAGTATTATTTTCTTTTTACATGTAGATCTATATTTTTGATTACATTGACGTATTACTATTACTCCTAAAATTGTATCATTCTTATTGACTAAGCAAAGTAAAAATAAGGTAGACTATATCTGTGAAAAATTGTAACTCAATATAATATATAATAAACTAAATAATGAATTTCTACAGATCTACAAGTAATGTTTGTTAAGAATGAAAAGATAAAAGTCAATTGCATAAGAAAATTAAACCAAAGTAGATATATGTTTTTTTGACTTTGTTTATTATATGCTTGTGTTTTATTCTTTCAGGAGGTTTAGAGTACAAGTTTCCCAGTCTGTACAATATGCAGGGAACGACAGGAGGCCCGGATCTACCAGTATTTGCGTCCGGGAAGAGCGCCGGCATTTTCACCGGAGTCAACACCTTTCCTTATCTGCACCACGCCATTCTGTGCGCTACTTGCCTCGCCAAAAACGCAACAGAGCTCTACCCACACTGCATGCCCCAGGATTCGACAACAACCATGGGGCCTGCCGCTTCAACCACACCCTGCCCAACCATGCCCGGCCCCGCGTCAACCACACTCAGCTCCGCGTCAACCAAACCCTGCCCAACCACAATCTGCCCCACCACACCCTGCCCAACAACAACCTGCCCAGCCACGCTCAGCCACGCGTCCACCACGCCCAGCCCCGCGTTAACCACGCCAAGCCCCGCGTTAACCACACCGAGTCCGCCAGCAGCTACTACGACGACCACCCGCACCACGGATCCGCCTGCGACGCCCCCGGTGACGCCTCCGAAGCCCCCGATGACGCCTCCGAAACCCAACTTTTGGTCATGGTATTTCCAGCCTTTCGCTGGGAGAGGTCCGAACCCTTACGCCAGCATGGTGTCGCGCAACGGCGTCGCCTCTCCGTTGGCTGGTTTCCCTATGCCAGTGCAGCCTCCACCTACGCCAAGGCCTACGCCCAGGCCTGCTCAGAATCAAAATAATCTATGGCAGTCCTGGTTGCCCTTTTTGTTGTAAGGAAAAAAAAACTATTTCATCTTGGTATCTGATGTTCTTTCTTCCAACAGCTTAGTAACAATTAAAATCTTTGTTAAAATGAAAGGCTATAAGACCCAAAGTACGGATTAAGCATAAATCGTTGAGCGAAATAATTGTCTGTAAAGTCTAAAAACTTGTAAATTACCATTCCACCCACTAACAGAGACAAGAAAAAAACTTTATTAAAGCGAAAAAAATCCCATATGTAAGTGCCAGTGGAAGATCTTAAGTCACACTTTTCGTCTTTTGAGAAAACGCAAATTTAAAGTTTAAAACGCTCCCCCAAATAAACAAGGTTATTAACCAAATATATTGTTAGTCATATCAATATTATTTTATTTTAATTTTACCAAAAACAGAATGTAAAACTTAAAATAAATAGGATATATACATTTAAAACAAAAAGCATGTCTGTTTTGGAATTAAATCGTTTTTATTGTAGTAATATACCGCTGTTTTGAAATAAATAGAACAAAATATTAAAAAAACAAGCTAAAGATAATAGTGTTAGTATCTTACACTTATAGTATTTTCCACATGAAGTAGATTCTCATAATATTTCTGATTTGATAGGATGCAAACTTTCTTAAATGAGTGCCATACAGTTCATATGCCTATTATTTTTTTCTACTTATTCTAGGAATGAGATATACATAAAGGCTTTGCAATTAAATAATTGCAAAGGAAACAGCTTTGTTAAAAGACTTGATGCCATTTCCTTATTATTACAATGTCATTTCTGCAAGCATTCCCTTTTTATAAGAAAGTAAAGTGATTGCATCAAATAATCTTTTGTTTCCATTACATAACTACAAAACATTTCTTTAATTCATTAGAATTGTATTTTTATTAAGAAAATGCTAAAGCTTTTAGAAAACAACATCTGTGCCTTTTATTATGGTTGATTATTATGGTTGTTTCTAAGCTTTAGAAAACAATCTTGCCTATTTAAATTAGTAGGCCTGTACGTAGGTGTAGGCCCAATCTCAATTTTCCCTATAATAAAACTATTATCGGCATCTGTAGAATAATATTATTATAACCTATATAAGATACGCTTAATCTAAATGTTTTGATATTATATTCTGGGACAATACTAAAATGTACTTAAGACGTTTTTCCACTGTCGCCGTCATATATTGATCAAGATTAGACCATTTTGTTCCTTGTTGAGCCGTATTTTATTGTAACTTTGCTCTGGACATGGCTGCTGGATCAAATACTTACGAAACAACACGGAATGTTATAAAGTTATAAAAAATATCGCAAAGAAAATAAAATTAACAAATATGGATTTAAAGTCTCGTTAATAGTTTTTTGTTATAACCTTTTTTATTTTGTGCACATTCTTACACTAAACTTGTTTTCTTTTGTGAGTCTTGTTAAAAAAAGCCATTTATAGGTTGTAAGGAAATAAACAATATTGTATTTTAAATACTTTTGCTGTGAGTTTGAGTATAAGTTAAAACTAATTTAAAAAAACAAAAAACATTCGTCCTAATGTTCATTTGTAAATGGATGGTAGAAATTAGAATTTGAATGGTTAAATTGTTTATGCATGGCTTATGTTTGCTAGATATTTTCATTTTAAACTCCAAATACTGAAAAACAGCAACAACAAAGATCTTGTATTGTAGCGGAAAGATTTCGATTTCAGAAAAAAGGGATCAACAACTTAACACGAGTGTGTTTTGAGTGTGTGAATGTGTGTGTGTCCTTGTGTGTATGTGCTTGTGTCTGTGTGTTAATATAGTGCATCCTTTTGTGTGTGTGTCATTGTGTGCTAGTAGTTGTGTGAATACATATTTTTCTATATGTAAAATAAATCGTTATTTTTAATATTATTGCATTTACTGACGTCCCATTTTGCAATTCTGTACCCATATACCTCAAAGACTAGCTAAGTGTGTAAACCACACATATGATTACATTAAGAGGACACCTGCGGAAAGAACAAATGGGGAACAGCCCTTTGTTGCGCATCCGATGTTCTTTGCAATGCAGAGAGACTTCGAGCCCCGGAGCCTGGACGCACAGTCTAGGATGTCATGCTACCGGGCGACAGTGCAGGTATAGAAGCGAGCGCCCACGAAAATGATCCGAGGGGAATTCCACAGGTGGGGAGTAAAGTGTAGTGCAAGTACGGAATAGACTTACCGGATAGACGCAGGGTGGCTGGCGCCCAGACATAGTCTTAATGTGCCCCTGCCTCTTGATCCACCCCTAAACATTGTTACTCCGTTGACTTGTCCAATATTTATTTATAAAATCTCTATGTCCCCTTTGAACTTTTAGAAATTGTAGAAATTTTAAAGAAACAAAAATTAATGTATACAAAATAGAATATATAGTCTTTTATTTATAAAAAAACGTCCAAAGATTTTTCTTTTATAAGATTGGTATGGCAAGAAGCAAAGAGCGTAGCATTAAACTTTAATTTTTCTGTTAAGTACACTGAGTCCAAAACACAAGCAACATGAAACAAGTCAAATGTTGTGCAGTTAGTTCCATCAAGTCTCCTTCTGATAAAGAAAACACTAGGAACGTCTTGACCGTACTCACACTTCCGTCTCTCAAAACTGCTCCGTGTAGGCTTTCAATGACTCCTGCTATGCAGAACGAGTTGCAGGAAATGGAGGAGGTCTTGCATGTGAACAGCTTCTGGATAATGTCTGCGAGTGATATGGTCGTGTTCCCGGAGATAAACAAAGAAACATTGCAATGCTTCAGTGTTTTTTTTTTACTACTTAATGCTTTAAAACATCATTCCTGAAGGGTTCTTAAATTTGTGTATGGAATACGGCGGTCTAGCGGGCAGCGCTATTGGATTACTATACTAAGGATCCCAGTTCTAGGGATGGAGTGTTCCGAACCCTCCAACTCTGATGGGTGCCTGACAATATCAAAGAAAGTGGAGTTTGCTGGGGCATTGTTCTAGCCACACAATCTCTGTATGCCGATGCCACAGAAAAGTGTGCACGTGCTATATTTGTCCAATGTACTACCACTTTCTGATAGGAAAATTTTACTGACAGTTTTTCTATTTATTGGTTTTGCAAATAGTATTCTGTAGGATGATTTATATGTAATTACAATCGACTTTCATGGGGCAGGTTCGTCTGGTGTACCGAAGGTCCCGGGTTCGAATCCTGGTGCAGGCTAGGATTTGTCACCGGGTCCGGAGGGTGTCCTTGAGCCTACATAGCTCAGATGGGTACTTGACCTTGGTTGTGGTAAAGAAAAGGCGGCTGTGCATAGTGCTGGCTAAACAATCACTTAGTGTGCCGTGGCCATAGAAACTGGTGAACGCTGCTTTAGCGGACCTCTGGATCAATTCCGTACCGACGGTTACTTCACACTTAACTTATTACTACTACATTGTTTTTAATTTGTTGTTATAGAGATTTCTTTAGTTCATAAGTCTAAATGCAAAAGGTAAGATTTTAATGGCTCAAGTTATAAACATTTCTAAACACTATTAATGGGCGTCAAAACGGCAGCGCCAAATCGTCACATACCGCCTGCCACTATAGGCGATAGCGGATATAAATGAATTTACCTAACTAGGCAGTAAAAATGACAACAAATGGTGACTATCACCTGGAAATCAACGGCAGATGGGTGGAACACGTCTGCAAAATGTCAGCTGACTCCCTCCCAAGAACAGCCCTGAGATGGACCCCTCAGAGAAAAAGGTCGAAAGACATACCAAAGGAAACATAGAGAAAGACGGTGGAAAGGGACATAAAGGCTAGAGGCTTTAACCTAGAAACAGCAACGCGACCTGCAACAGAACGAGATAAATGGAGATCCTTGTATTTCGCCTCAAGCGCCAGCCGGTACGGAGAGGATTGAGAGAGAGAGAGAGAGAGAGAGAGAAAGAGAACAAGTATCTGTAAAAGAAATATTGAAAATATTAATTTCAACAAGACAGTGAATAAACGAAAGTTATACTTACGATAATTTAGATAACAATAAGCATAATATAAAATACCCGAGACAAGGTCGCAAACAATATACAAAAATTTAGCTAATAACGAACCTAAGTAGTTATTTAAACACTAGCCTATAGTTCAAACTTTTTAAAAAAGTAACGCTATTAATTTTTGGTGGTTCTGACTTGGGATGGATAGAACTTGCTCTACCTAGATCTGATTGGTAACTGACTTTAGTAAATGTGACTGGTCATTCTGCTATTATTAGTATTACGCCATGCCCACAGAAACTGGTGAACGGCTGCTTCGCCGGACCTATGGGTCCTATTGTCTGACATTTGATTAATTTTCAATGTCTTTATTGCAAATTGCGAAAATAAAGTCCAACAGAAAAACGTATAAATTAAATAATCTTAATTGTAAACATTTTACCTTTCACAATATGGTTTAAAAGAGTTTCCTTTACAATTTTCGTTTTTGACAACGCGAGTAACAGAGATCATACCCAAAAAAAAATCTGCGATAGAAAGTCATATATTATTTTAAGCAAAATTTTTCTTCCAGTGACACTTTTCATAAATAGCGACAAAGTAACCATTCTAGCATAAGTCCAATGTCGTATGCAAAGTGGGTGTATGTATGTGTCTATGTGTCCTTATTTTTAAGGTTTTAATTCTTGTAAGTTTTTAAGAGAAGATAAATATATATTTCGAAAGAAAAGCGAAATAAAATGGAAAAGAAAAATGGGAAAAATTTAAAAGTAAAAGAAAGCAAAAGAGTAGAAGAGAAAATGAGAGAGAAAGCAGAAAGAGGTGATAAGAAGACAGGGAGAGAGAGAAAGCAGAAAGAGGTGATAAGAAGACAGGAAGAGAGAGAAAGCAGAAAGAGGTGATAAGAAGACAGGGAGAGAGAGAAAGCAGAAAGAGGTGATAAGAAGACAGGGAGAGAGAGAAAGCAGAAAGAGGTGATAAGAAGACAGGGAGAGAGAGATATGAAGAAAGAGAGAAAAAGGTTCAACGGAAAAAAAACAGAAAGAGGAAAAAGAAAAAAAAAATGCTGGTGTACAGAACGTCCTGGGTTCGAATCCTGGTGCAGGCTAGAATTTTTAAAACGCTGCCTCTATACGGACCCGGGTCTCTTTAGCATGAAATGACTGTTCGGACCCAGCTTCAGTCAGAATTCCTTAAAACTCATAAAAAACATAAAAAAAGAGGGAAACAAAACAAAATATATTTGTTTTACCATATATATTATAAGAAGTAGCACAGAAAACACAAAATCTATCCCTATCCTTTATAACCTAACCGACACTAATTATTACCAAAAATACTACAAAGCTATCCCTAACCTATATAAACTATCCTATACTAAGTAATTATCACTAAGTCTATCGGGTCCGAATAGCCACTTCGTTCTTAAAAGGGCCTGGATGGTGTCTGATGGATACCTGACCTTAGTTGTGGTAAAGTAAAGAGGGCTGTGTATAGTGCTGGACACACAATCACTTAGTATGATGTGGCCACAGAAACTGGTAAACTCTGCTTTAACGGTCCTAATGTTCAAATCGGTCCAACGGTATACTTTACTTTTCTTAAATTCACGTCATTATTCTAAATTAGACATATTCCTTCACATTAACCCATTAATGCCCAAGGGTGTACCCGAATGACTTTTTCTGTGTTTTTTGCGTGTTTCCTATTTAGAATGCATCAAAAAGTGGGTATATACATCTGTTTTGATAGGTTTTTGTTTTCTTCAAATGTTACAGGGGGGGGGGGGCGGGGGTACTCTGGGAGAGTGCAGGGACACGAGTGGGTACGTGTAGTTTTGTTGAGATGCACTCCAGAGGAGTGCAATGGACACGAGAGGGATACGGGTTTTTCTAATGATAAATGCATTAAATGCTTGCTATTGAACGTATTGAATACGTTATTTTTGTATTGGAAGAATAAAGTAAAAGAAATAGATAAATCAGAACAGATGTATTTTTTTTATTTTATGGACGTTACGTCCCATTAATATTTTCATTTATTGAAAACAACAAATAACCGTAAACACTGTTGTTGTGTTTTTCTAAAAAAAATGTTTAAAATACTTATTTTTCATTAGGCTTCTTCTTGAAGCATGAAAAAACATTTAAATTGAAAATTAATATATATCCATCGAGTTTTCTCTTATTACTTAGTCTTTGTGTATGGGTAAAAGGCAATTCCATGATAAAGGTTGAAACAATGCAGGATAATACGAACATTATATTTCAGGCATATTGTCTAGAACTGCGATGTCATTTTGCAAACCTTTTTTGTACAGTGGAGTCAAAAGAAAAGTGTCCATTCATATCTAACATGACCCTGTCGCTGACCATAGAAAACTGTGATGTAGGTGTGGTGTAGGTGGTAGATTCCTTGGAATACCTGTCATCATGCTGACACGCCTTAGAGCTCTCTCAGTATCCGGTCCAAAGGTGTGGAATCAACTTCCCATTCAACTGAGGCGAACAAGCTCTACTGTTACTTTCAAACAGAACTTAAATACTCATTATTTCAATATTTACCTTAGATAACATTTAACATGCTTTAGAAACTTACTGTCTTATTTATGGGTTGGGTTGGTTAATACTACATTTATTTGTTTTGTCTTTTTTAATCATCAATTTAGCTCTGTCACCTGGCCTAGGGTAATATCCGTATTCTTAGTTGTATGTTAAACGCGCTCTGAGCTTACATTATGTTTGTTGGCAGAGCTATACAAATATTATTATTATTATTATGAAAGGCCAAAAACTCAACGACTTCTGCAGCATGCCCTTTCCTGCGTAGTAACCAGGCATTCTACAAAGCAATCTCGAAAGTATGAAAGACAAAAGGCCAACACCACTTTTTGGTTTTCACGGAAATGTGTACTTTGTTATGTTTTGGTTAGCCCTATAAACGCCTCCCATTGTGGCATCGCACTGTATTTTTAGGTCAGGTTGATCATTCATGATGTAATGTCATTGTTGACTAGACCATCTCCTTGATTGTCTTACTGGTAGGACAGGGTTGCAGATTGTTGCTATTAGCAAGTTGTGGTTGGTGTCCAGTTGAAAATTAATTGAACCTCGATACCTTTAACACAGTTAGGACGCATCTTGTAAGGGGCATTTCTGTTTTATAGTCCCAGTGGCTCCAACGCCCTTGACACCAATGCAATGCATGTGAGAATGGAGTTATCAAATGTCCAGTGGAAAGAAAGCTCAGCTATTTAGCGCATCAGGTCCATCATAACAGTACCACCTAGTCCAAGGAATCCTTACCGCTCAGCAGTACATACATAAGACTGGACAAAATATCCAAGTGGTCATCTTATTCCTTACTGTCACCATCATTACCGATCTATCATCAGTTGGTGTTATATAAACAGTGACATTAATTTATCATCTCGTCATCTATTTCCAACATTGTTAACCCATCGTTCATTGTATAACGTTTTCGTACACTGCAAAAGCTAATTAGTCTACAGAATTTATCAGATTTATGTTGTTAATGATATAAATGCATTTTAACTATGCAGTATGTTACATAATAAAAGCGTCACAATTGTTTTTTTGAAAAAAAATATGGAGAAATATCAGCATATTTTGATAGTATATTTGACATTAGCACTCCCCCAGAGTGCATTTCTCTTAAAAGACCCTACCCTTTTTTGTGTCCCAGCACTCTCCTCGAGTGCATTTATATTTCGATCTGAAGTTCAATGGATTTTTTCTAGTCAAGCTACAATTTTGTATTCATGGGATTCAGAATAGTTTAAAGTATCTAAAAACATATCTTATTTGCCTTAATTAAGTAATAATATTTTTTTTTACACATACCTGTTTGAAGTAGAAGAAAATGTTTTTAGGCTGTTGTTTTTTTTAAGCGAGCTACAAAAATCTACCCAATGGAAATGACTTTTAAGATGATAAATAACGTAAAGAAATATGTCTAGAATATAAAAAAGCCAATATTTTAAATATATAATAAAAAAACCTTTCTGTAAGCTAAAAAAATGGAAACAAGTCATTTCATTCTGGGAGAGTGCAAATGTCAAATATGCGTTAAGGTACATTCATTTATGTGTCCTTTTTCAAAATAGCCAACAGGTTTTATTTTAAAAATTACCCCATTACATGCTACACCCCCTCCCACTTTTACACTCCCCTCTCTTTTCCTCATGCGGTGTATAATATCTGTTTTACTTCAAGCTAGATATATAATAGATACATACTTTAATTTAAAAAAAGTCTACGCCCTTAAACTAAACAAGTAAAATAATTGTGATAGTAATAGTAACTGTGCAACTGTAAGTGTGTAAATATATGTGTAATTATGTACTGAATGGGACTTAGTAACACACATTGGTGTGTAAGTAAAGTAACCGTTGGACCATCATATCGCCGGAGAAGCAGCGTTCACCAGTTTCAGTGGCCACGGCACACTAATGGATGTGTGGCCAGCACAATGTCCAGCCACCGTTACTTTACCCCAACTAATGTCAGGTACCCATCAGAGCTGGGTAGACTCATGGACACCCTCAAGTCCCGGGAAAAAATCCTTGCCTGCACCAGGATTTGAACGCAGAGCCTTCGGATCGTTAGTCGAACGCGCTGCGGCTCGTTCACCGTGCCACCCCCCCCCCCCCTCTAAAAAAATTAATAAAAAATATAATACACTAATTTTTATTTTTCCATAGTGCTATTTTAAAGTCTTAAATCTGTATTTAAATTTGTACTGTAGTTGGAATGACGGATTTGTATTACCTGTCAAAATGATGACGTTAGCCCATGTATGAAGAGACAAAAAAAATTAAAACGTAAAAGAACGATAGGCTTCAATGCAAATTTCATGCGCGATCGTGACATAAACAACATGTATAATTCATTACCCACTTCAACGGCCCCATCCAACCATCCCTTTCAATTAATGTGTCTCTATCTGGGTTTTCTTTCAGTAAACTCGAAGACTATAAAGAAGATGGACCGCTTGTTCTTTTTATTAGAGCTAATATGTTCTTTTTTCGTGCGCAACCAATAATGCTGTCTTAAATGACTTATAGGTTTGCATTAAAGGTTCCCGCTGTATACAACTTTCGATTTTAATTTTAATTTTTCTTTGACAAAATCATAGCAATTAAATAAAACGGAAGTGTGCATTACAATCGGGAATCGGGAATTCCGAAAAGAAGTAATTCGAGTCATCAAATAGCAGAAATATTAAAACAAGCGGTCCACCTTATTATTGTCTGTGGTAAATTTAAAACAAAAGAATAGATATCGAAGTGATAAATATGATTAAGACGTAACCTTTTTTGCTACTTATTCGGATATTTGTACAAGAAGCTGAGGGGCGTTTGACGCAAACATGACAAAAAAAAAGATTAAAAAATCAACATTTATATACGAATCTAACTATCATCTACAATTACTGTCTTGGTCGAGTTTCCAATTTTTCAAAAGGGTAAAACAAAGCAAGACAAGAAACTAATTTTTGTTAGTTTTTACACAGACTATCCATGTGTAGCTAGAATAATTTTAAATGAATTAAATAAAAAAAAAACACGTGTCTGTTTGGAAAATAAATGTATACATATGGTGATATTTTGGGGATGTTGGTCAATATGAACGGCCCTTGTCCTTTCCTGAATTAGACAAAAAAAATCGTACGTCATAGCTCGAAAAAAAAATGAGCAGAAACATGCTACAACATGCCCCTCCCCCACACCCTCTTTTTCCCCTTATCTTTCTACTTGTAGACTTTATTTAGATCAGAAGATTTTACCTTCGTTAATAAATAAAACATTATAAACACACACACAGACGCTAACGTCATCTCCTTATGTCCTGAAAAGTTAACTCATGTCATGTCCACAGGTAGATTTCTACATGCTCTGTTGTATTCGTGTCTTCAATGGACAAAGAAAATACAATTCGGTGCTGGAATTTTATTTTATATAGTATAGTTAGGAGATAGATTCCGTATTTGTTCAATGATAAAAGACAGGTTAATGTGTGTTTTAGTGTATACGTGTTTTGTATTTGTATATGTGTTTTAGGGACAGGTAATATTTAATAGACAAATAGTTATTTTTGGAGAAAATTATAAACACACCAATTCTGTTGTATAAATAGTTTTGTGGTTCATTCGTATATCGGTAATATACTTTGTTAAAAAAGACAACACTATATTTGTATAAAATGATTCGTTTCGTGGCTATAATTCCAGCCTTCTTCTGTTGGAGCAACGCCTTAAAACTTACATTGGGTAAGCTGCATTTGTTTTATCTTTTACATTTTTATTAAATAAATTAAAATGCTTAATGCTAACATAGTATTAGTTGTAGACTACGAACTTGCACATTTTTGGCGTTTTCTATATTGGTTAAGTTGGACACATTATCTGCAGATATTAGCATACTCAACATAAATTCACTTAAGAACTCCGTCTGACATAACAACAACTTTATTGTTGAATATTATAGGCCTACATACGCATATGCAGCAGCTTAGCCTATATTTTAAATGTAGTGGGGGATAATAGTGCAGGGGAGAAAACTGGAAGGGTGCGTGGATGTTAAAGATGGGCGTTGGAGGAAACAGTCAAAGGTGTGTAATAGAGTGCAGTGTGTGGACAGTGGCGTAGCCAGGTTTTGACGCTAGGGGGAGCGAAATTTTAGTAAAAAAAGGCCCAACTTTTAGCAATTTTTCCAGATTAATAAATAACTAAGAATTTGTTCTTATCAATCAAATGTTATAAGAAAACCCTGCGCCTCAGAATACACACACTGTATAATAGTGCAAATTTATTTAACCATTAACGATTCTTTTTCTAGCAGCTAATAGTGGTGAGAATTTCTGCGAAATTGATTGCATCTAGGCCTACTGCTCATTTTCGGGATGAACATCTAGTATCGAAAAGTATTTATAGAATCAACGCGAATGTTCTATAGCAGGGTCGGCAAACTAAAACACGCCTGCCAGACTTGGCACGCAGAACGATTTTCAGTAGCACACAAAAGACCTCCAAGAATATTGTTTAATGCAAGTGAAAACAACGTATGTCAGCATAATTAGTGGGTGCTGCATGGCGAATTACTTGGGAATCACACTGGACGTTGACTGTTTTAGTTCAGGAATTTTTGTATGCAAAGCTCCCATCATTGGACTTGCCATCTGTGATTGAATCTATTGTTAAGATAGTCAATTGTATAGTTTATCAAGTCTCTTTTAGAAGAAAGTTATACGAAGTATAGGTAAGGTCTTCGATGAATTATTTCTTGTCTGGAGGCAATTAAGATGGATCTAAATGGGGAAAGAATATATTATTGAATAAGGAGAACTGACTGTTAAAGCCATTGATTCTGTATGACTTGGCGACACGTTTTAGTGAGTTAAACCTCCATTTACAAGACTGGATCCAAAGCACTCGAAGTTTTGGGCAACTGGAATGGATTTGCATTGAAACTGGGCATATTTTTCCGTGAAATTTGAAATCAATTTCAAGACATTTAACTCTTTCTCTAATTAAAGGCAAATTAAGATAGATGGGCATTTTCAGAAGTACACTAGCTAGATCTATATTAAAACAATTAACTCATTTGGTATCACTAGCATCAAATTTGGAGACTTTACCTGAAGGGAGATAATTAACCAGTTTTCTTTACATTAATATTTATAATATGTTTCTTTTTTTTTCCTTTAAAAACATTAATAACTTAGGGTCTACAATTTATAAAATGATTAAACTACACAAGCTTGTTAAAATTATATAAAAATTTTATGACTAAAGAATATACATGTACATTTCTAAACTTTAAAATAACTACCCAGATTGTATAATTATTATTTAGGCCTATCGCAATATTTGCAAAATGTTGGAGATATTACGGCTTTAAAGTAAAATAACATGTTAAAGTGAATCTCAGTTATTCTGAGATCAAACATTAAAGACTTTACATCTATTACTAGAAGAATTACTTGACATCTAAATTTAAATGTTGATAACTATTAATGTGAAAGTTGAGTAATGAAATTATGTATTAGCTACGAATGGATATTTTTGTAAAAAGGCTGACAATACCAAAAAGGTTAATTAAATATAAAACGCTTTAATGAATTTCTCTATTACGCTCCTTTTCTTTTGGTCTTGGTCTTGCTACGGCACTAAATAAATTGTCTTTTAAAATTAATATAGTTGATCAGTTTGACTTTCACGCTGTTGGCATGCTGAATGATTCAAAATCATTGTCATAAATTAAATTGTTGAAATGCAATTTGAAGAAAAAAAAATAGAAACAGCAAAAATTGTGCTTCGGGGACGTTTATTAATTACGTCAACAAAATAGGGGGGGGGGGGGGGTGGCTAAAAAAGTTTGACAATTGTTGACATGGGGGAGGGGGGGGAGGTCAAGAAAAGTTGACGTCAACAATGTTACTGTTTATGAAATAAATAATAATAATAATTTTTTACAAAATTCTACATTTGCCCTGTTCGACTTACATAGATAGCATGTAAAAATATGGTTTTACGTTAATACAAATATATCAATTATGGAAACCAAGTTTACAGTTGACATAATATGTCCTTTTTGTGTTTATCTTGTAAGTTTGTAGATCTATGTATGGGTGGAAACTAATGCAATCGTCAGCAAGGCAGTGTGATCGACCAAAATTGTAGCGCCTTTGCTGTCTAGTTTAGGGTTGGACATTGTGTTTTAATTGGATAGTTTCGCTTTAATTAAACCCGCAATTTTATTACAAGAGCTGTCACTAAGTTTAAGTGTGTATTGTTAAACTGAGCAAGAAACATTTTTGTTAAAAATAACATAAATTCACCGTAGGCTGCTGGGCATTTGGGTGGGCAACTTTAACGCTCATGCAAGAGTCTTAAAAAAAAGGATACCCGGTAATTCTTTTCTTGTACAAATCATCACCTGTTTATAAATTATATTCTTAACATGTTAATACTAATATTTAAAATGTATTTGTCTTAATGACTACAAAACAAAATAGTAAAAAAAGCCGGACATTTTGAAGATTTTGTGCTTTGCCTGCCGGAGGGAAAACAATAGTCTAAAAAGGAGGACATGTCCTCCTTTTGCCGGACGTCTGGCAACCCTAGTCTAGCGAGACTTGGTGGCTGGAATAACATAGGAACACAAACACACCAACAAACTATCTGCAGATTACGTTCAAAAAACCCATTTTTTTGCCGCTCAGTACATCTAAATTAGGCGCCAGAGACTAGCGTTCTTTAATTAAGCCTTGTAGCTTGTAAGCTTAATGGGATTGACAATAGACCTAAAAACCACAATAGTCCTCTCTAAGACTAAGCTTATAAGTAATGTTTCCACAATATTGAATGAAGTGTATTGTGTGAATCTCCAACATGGTTATTTTAAAATATTGCCTTCAGAAAAAAAATTCGTGGCCCACCACATGAAGTACGAAATACACCACTACGAAATACTTAGCCTACCTTATTTCCTTTTAACATCCCTGTCACGATGTTGCTATTGGGAGAGCAATTCGTCACAATGTTGACACTGAGAGGGGTGCGGGGGGGTGGTTGAGTGGGGTTAATGGCTACTGGTGGCTGGTTGTCGTGGGGTTAATGGTTACTGGTGGCTGGTTGTCGTGTGGTTAATGGTTACTGGTGGCTGGTTGTCGTGGGGGTACGAAATACCGATGCTACTGCAATCGTCCTGGAACAATGATTATTTCTCTCCTTGGCTCGTATAAGATGTTACAGAGTATACAACAAACAGTTCTAAGATAATCAAGCAAATCACTGGTTACTGTTCAGGTGTTTATTACGTTCGAATATCCAATGGTGAGACATACATATAAAGTTATACAGCAATATTGACACTAGTATATTTGAGTGCTATGGAATCCAAAGTTAGGTTTCACAACTTATACTGGTGGAAAATGCGAATACTGGCTAGACCGATATATATATATAACATGTGAGGCGATATACTACTGGACAGATATGAAATTGGTCAGAATGTCTAACATTAGTACACGGTAGTGTTGTGAAAGCCACTTTTAGGTTGCACAACTGTATTAACGAATTACTATTACTGGCTAATTATCTATAGTCCGAGTGTACAGGCTGGGAGTTAAGCTAAGACGATGCTCCTTCCTCGGGAGCTGAGCCAGGACTAACTAAAAGTACAGTGTATCCGTCAAGCGCCAAACTCAGACTGCTCTACAAGAGTTGAGCGGGCGTCTCGTGAGACTAGTCACGTGACCGATCCTCACTTTGGTTGGGTGATTACATTAATGATTTACATATAATTCCCATTGGTCCTTTCGAACATATATTTACATAAAGGGACAAGGTTTATTGGAGCCGAAAATGGAGTTGGGGTGGGTAAGCAATTATACCGCCAAAACTGCGGGGTGAACAAGGGAGACGGGGGGGGGGGTCGAAGTGGGAGGGGTTAATCTAGATAAAAGACGATTGATACATACGTCATGCTGAGTGAAGGGAATTATCTCCCTTTGATAGACTTTGACCTGGTCACTCAAGTGGCTGGCGTGGGTTTTCGGCCGAGGGGATATTAATTAGATGCGAAAACATCGACCGTCTCAAAGGTTAGCTAGCAAGTCGCCGCCCTTGGGTGGTAGGAGAAGGGGGGTCGAAGTGGAGGTGGGTAAGGTGTGTGTACGAGGCGCGTAATGCCTACATACAGCATGTTGAATTAACAACATGAATGAAAAATAGTTTGAATTAACAACATGAATGAGTAGTTATTATACAAGCACATTAAAGTACGGCATGAATAATAGTTAAAATTATAATAGAATATATACATTAAGATTCACACTTCATTCACTCACGGTTTTAGTACCAGTTTGGCGTATTGATTAGCAAATTCTGAATTGGGACTAAAACTAAAAGAGTGTAGTGAAGGTTAAAGGACAGGTGAAGAATGGGGGTGGTTGGGGTGTTCCTATTGCGTGGGAGAGAAAGAAGGTAATAGTTTCAGACTACTCGTTCTATCTAATCTAACTCTACGCTAACCTATGGTTCTATACTACTATCTACGCTATAATCTATCTATGAGTGCTACGAGTCACGGTTTAGTCCAGAATCGTGACAACTCCCTAATATATAGATTTGCTGACTACGTTATAATAGGTGAAACATTAAAATTAGGTCAATTATGCTACATAGTTCCATTTAGTAATTTTTACGTTTTAATTTCTAATTTTCTGTAAAAATTGTATGAGATAAAAATGTATTAGTATCAGTGGTGTCGCAAGGATTGCAAGGTGTGGGTGGCAAATAAGTGCGAGGTACGAGAGGTAGCGGACAGGGAGGGCAACTACAGTGTGTATAATGTATGTGTGTGGGGGAAGGGCACAATAATGCAAGAAGGAATATGGTTAAAATAGAAGGCTATAATTAACAACTGATGCACAATTTCCCCCTACACTATGTAACAATTAACATTGTACTAAAAGCTCATTAGTGAAACGTAAAAATAGAAAAAATGTGGGAGGGGCAAATGAGGGGGGTAGGAACCATGTAACACTACCTTTGTGGCTACGCCTATGAGAGCTATAGTCAATTTGACAACTTTTAAACAAGTTTTAAAATGTATTACAATTAAGTATAGTATATATATTGTAGAAACTTTCCGTTTCAAATCTATTATAAAAGCAAGCGTCTAAAATTGTGTTACTTGTTTTGAGGGGGGGGTGTAACAAATTGTTGACGTAATTATATAGGGGGGGGGGTCTGAAAGTTTGACAGTTGTTGACAAGGGGGAGGGGGGGGAGGTAAAAATCGCCCAAAAATTGTTGACGTAATTAATGGACGTCGCCTTCGTGGCCTGTTAAAATTATTAATAAAATAATTTTTTTCCTGCTCCCCCTGCTCCCTCCCCCCTGGCTACGCTACTGTGTATGGATAAAGTGCTTAATAATAATTTAAAAATGGCTAAAACAATAGACCAGTTTCAATGAGGCCTGAAATTTTTAAAAGGTCAGGGGGTATCCTGTATACTTTCTGAAACACTATTTAGTATCGGCTTCTGCTGGTGTTGGAGAATGTATTTCAACATCGACGTCCAGTTCTGGTCTTTTAGAATGGCTAGACGTAGGATCACGATGCAGTCGTTCGTGCATCACGCAACGAGCCTGTGCACAGAGATCGGGCTCCCCGGGGACCGAATGACCCTGGGCACGGGAGCCAGCTTTCCTCCGCACACGTCCCCCTTTCTTCCAGAGGTACGAATGCATTTGATGAACCCCAAAGTCGGAAAAAACAGCAGCTGCGCTGAGAAGCTGGCTACCACCTTTGAGACGGTACACTCTTACCAGGACTGCATCAAAGTGTTCACTGATGGCAGCGCCACTGGTGGCAACAAGAAGCGGCCCGGGTACGGAGGCCTTGTGTTGTACCTAGAGGTGGGTACCCGAAGAGAATATTTACTAGGGCCCTGTAGGGCAATCTGTAGCTACGAGGCAGAAATGGAGGCCATCAGACACGCCATTACGGCTATCGGGACAAGGTTTGATGACGAGTCAGAGGCGACAGCCGACATCGTTGTATTTACTGATGCGCTCTCCGTTCTCCAGGCCATCGACGGCCTGGGGGCGTGGCCCGAACGACTCTTCCGAACGCTAAAGGCTATCTCAGACCTGATCTCTAGGCACGGAGTGAAGGTCACGCTCCAGTGGATACCGTGTCATGCAGGGTTCATGGAAACGAGATCGCGGATCCCTGTAGGTACCAGTGCTGGACGAACCAGCATCGATTGAGAGCGCAATACGACTGATTCGGGATTGGGAAACCGACCAGTGGTAGAGTAATTGGGATAACTCTGACAAGCGCCGAGGTGTGTGGCAAAAACTGAAGAGACCCAACCGAGCCGATCCGTGGTGTAAACTACGCAGGGGAGAGGCTTCAACGATTGAACAGTTCCGCACGGGACACTGCCCAGTAGAAGCCTACTTTAACAGGTTGAGACCCCTAGAAGACTCGCGGTGTAGAAACTGCAGAGAGGCGGTGGAAACGGTCGATCACGTGCTTGCAAGTTGCCCCGTCTTGCAGGAGTTCAGAGTGGATAAGAACGGCCAACCGTTTGCACCGACCCTATATGGGAGTTTGTCACAGCTACGTGACACAGCAAAATTCGTTCTCCGAGCCCTAAGAGAGTAATCACGGCTTGCATTCTCGTTGAGATGTGGAGGTCAATCCTGGTCTTGTAGAAATATACAAAGGCTACAAGATTAATTATGAGAAATAAATTTTTAACACCAAAAGTAATTGTGCTATATTTAATAGTTCACGTGTTAGTTGCATTAAGTTAAGTTTAATTTGCTTTAAAAAAAAAGTAGTCAATCGTAGCGGTTCCTGGCGATCAAAAAATGTGATCTATAGATATATAAAGACACAAGAAGAAAATTCTTCTTCATCAAGCTATTAGTTTGAGGGGGAAAATGTGATTCTTCACGTCTAACGTTCACATGAACGAATAGGCCCGAAATGTTGGTTCCTTAAGAATGGCCAATAGCAGGCTGATTCTGAGCTGACGCAAAATTTTATCCTAAATTGTTGATAAACTTATTATATTTTATCTAGTTAAAAATTGCTGAACAGTAAAAATATATTAAACAATTCAAACTTTAATCAGGGGTATGCAACATTTTTCGTCACTGGGCCTTAAAGAAATGTGATTCATCAAAACGGGCAACATATTCACAATATTTATTATTTATTCACATCTATATAATATATAAATTAATATTATATATATATTTATAAAGTAGACTGTGTGTCAATTCTGATCCCCATTGGTGAATTTTAAGGATAGACACCTGTCTAATTATGCGTAAAAAAATATTTTTTTTAGCGTATTTGAGATTTTTACATATTGAACCAGTTTAACCATTGCTTTAATAATAAAATACAGTTGTTACACAAGATTTGAGCTTCGAAATCCTGATATAACACATTCAAACATGCATGTTTAGTTCATTTCAGAGCACAGTTTTCTTTCTTTTTCCGGTTTTTCTCATTTTTGTATTTTTTTTCATTTTTCTTCGGTTATTTTGTTACTCCTCTGTAACTAATCATCGCATAAGGGTAAAACTTGGCAGTTTTCTTTATCACTATTTTTTCTTTAATCCCAAGCATGATTTTGAAGATTTGTTGATAACTTTTTTTTATTTTTTAATTTTCATGTGTCAATATGCAAATTTTATATGCATTTTTAGTAGAAAATTCATATATTTTTAAATAATAAAGTTATCAGCATAATCATGCATGGAAAGATAGATAATGTAAATTCAAAGAAATAACAGAAAACAGAATTGAATTATCTTCTTTGTAAAAAAAGTTATTATAAATTTTATAAAACTGTTTGTCGGCCATTTTTAAGGTTGCTATGGCAAAAAAAAAAGATATAAAAAAAATGTTCACCCCTAGCATACATAAAACACACAGCTAAATGTGATAGGGCAATTAAAAATGTGTAGGTATGCGAAATAAAAAAAATAATTCTAGACAGGTGTCGGACCTTAAGACACGTTACCTTGTTGTCTAATATTTTACTTTTGCGATCCCGCTCCCGGAATGTGTCTTCCCCAGCTGAGTGGTTAGCATATCCGACTGCAGAAAGACAAGTAGAATTTTGAAGCATGATTAGAACCCAACGACCTAATGACAATCATAAATGGTCTAATGCAGGGGTCTGGCAACCTACGGCACGCGTTCCACACTTGGCACGCAGAGTGATTTTCAGTGACAGGCGGAAAACACACTAAAGACAACGCAGGTCTCATCTACATGAAAAGTGAGCGCTAGAGTAATATCATTTTAAAGCTGTTGGCACGCAGACTGAATTAGAAATCCTAATTTGGCATGTTATTATCAAAAGAATGCCGACCCCTGGTCTAATAGAGACACTTTTATGTTCTAATAATAGCTAATAGCAAAATGAAAACATTACATCATATTTAAAGCATCAATTACTGAGGCTTATTGCCGTGGTCTTAATAATAAAGATAGTATCATTAAATGAAAAGGAAATAATGTAAAACAAATGAGTTTGCAATCTTATTATTTACTTCATTAATTACTTCAAAAAGGTTAATCTCTAATATGTGACTTGTTTGTAAATGCAAAAAAAAAAGCAAAAATAGTTTGAAGAGTATAAAAGTTGTGTGGAGACATATATACAGGGCCGGCTCGTCCATATAGGCAATTTAGGCGTCCACTTAGGGTGCAAAATTTTGGGGGCGCATAATTGAGAATTTTTTTAATTTGGGGATTCAAAAATATAAACTAAATTATAGTTTAGTACTTCTACGCACTACTAGCATAGGCAAAGGTATTCCTAGATAATAAAAGGCAAATATTATTTTATTTAAGTGATCTTAGAAAATAGGAAAGTATGCCCTAAGACTACTCAGTTTCTCCCCGCCGAAGGCTTTTTAATAAGGGCACATAATTTGTTTTTGTCTAAAGCGTCAAAAGACCCAAAAGACGGTTCTGCATATATAATTATATATATATTATTATATTATATTATATTATATTATTTTATTATTATATTTAAATAAATATATAATTATAAAATTATAGGGTTTCTTATCTTTTTTAACTACTAAAGATTTAGGATTTTGGTTTAACATGGCTTAAACTTTAAAAAATCGTGTGCATCGGATCTAAACTAGATAACTTTCCACAGCAAACAAGTAGTTAGCTGATAGGGAAATAAAAACTACCGAAGATCGAATAACACAACACAGATCGCCTTGTATAGACTAGCGGTAAGAGTTGGAAATCTTAGGGAGGTGGCGTTATCTATCTCTACTTCGAGCTAAAGGTCAATAGAATATTACAGGCAATGCATTTCTTCTTCTATTAGCCAGTCTGCAGAGCAGCTCGCCCTCTTGCAGTCAATGAAGTCACTGGCATTGTTATTCTGCCTTTTTCTTTGTGGCTTTTTTTCAAATCTCCGAAGTTCGAGAGAGTTTTCGGTTCTGCTGCCCAGCACCTTCGGGATCGGGCTACATTGAGTCAGGGCTGAGGTGTGCTGAGGTGGGGATGGCCTATGGTTCATTTTTCGCCATCCACAGGCAAGGCATACAAAGAATCAAAAACAGATCATTGCATCAATTGATACAGCTAGAGATGTAAACAATTTAAAAAAAGATCGTATACATTACAGACGTGCTTCCATAAAGAAGAGCAAAAAACCTCTGAAGGCTTGCTAATAGAAGAAGAAGAAAGCGACCCTTTTTTTTGCTTGCATAGTTTTATCATCATCATCATTGGCTCCATAGTCTCGAAAGACGATTAGATTTGCGCTCCTGTGATTTGGCCAGCCCTGCAAAATTGACTGTGTCTGTGGAGACCTATCCTTGAGAGACAGGCTCTATCGCATCTCTGGCACATGAAAGCTGGACCGTTGGAGATTGTTAGTTTTATCATATGTTTATCATATGATAATTCATATCATATCAAAATTTTATTAGATAAAATGTATATATTTTCTATCACGGTTTCTCACTGCGGTTTATAGTGTCCATGTCTATTGTAAACTAACTTACAGTGTATTTACTTCACTCATTTTCAGAGCCATTAGAAAAGTTGGAAAACCTATATCAACAGCTCATTAAGGAACGATTATCCAGTGGTTTCTATAATGTGAACGGTAAGAATTCATTGTTGATCATTATATACACATTTATAAAAAAATTATAGAGAGTTATAATAATTTATTAATAATATAATTGTATTTTTTAAATATAGAGAGTGAAATTATAAATAATATAAGGAAAAATATATGTAAAAGGGGCTCAAAAGTTGTTGATTTCTTGTATTGTGGAAGGTATTTTTTTTAAATGTGGTCTTTACAATGCATAGAACAATATTATTTTCAGAGAATAAAAGATATAGCTTTCATAGATATAGATATTATTTTCAGAGAATAAAAGATATAGCTTTCATAGATATAGACCCTCTACAACTGAAATATAAATCTTATTTCTTGTTGCTTGACCAGTACACCAAGTAGCTGACCTAAATTCACGTATTTTTTCTGTCGTACAAAGTCACGCCAAATGTTATCCTGTTCCTGGTGGAAGGATTAGATTCCCACACAATGTCTGCGGCAAGGAAAATTTTATCAGACACGACACCCAGCAACTCAATGCATGTACTTGACAGCTTTGTAACTGGATTTATAAAGGTATTGGCATCAAAGAATAAACTTGTTTCCAGCAAGTACTTGTCCTGTGTTAAATCTAAAGCACTTGAGATTTGGTCGAATGTGGTTAAATATAATTAATTAAATGTGGTTAGGCATTATGTCTGAGATGCAAAATTAATGGTAAGAAAGTTATAGAATATACTCCCAGATGCCCAACCCTCCCGCCTCTTACTATAAAAAGCGCCTTTGGATGGCGAATATGTATTATAAGCTGAAAAGAGTAACACAAATAGTTAAATCACTAAACCTAGATCACTAGGGGACAGAAGGGCAAGTAGCAAGTGGTAATAATTAATTTGGCATTAAACTCTTATTTTTTTTAAATTTGACACACTAATAACCTGTTACGATGTTCAGATAAAAAAGGACAAAAATACTTTTTGTATCCATTATGCGAGAACAGATGCATATAAGTACTCTTTTTTCCCAAGAAGCTTACAAGCTTAGAATGGGTTGCCTAAACAAAGCAGGAAAACCACTAACTTAGCATAATTTAAAACAGGAATAAGAATGCAAAACTAGACTCGGACCACGGTTTAGCAGTAGGACGAAATAATCTTCTTTATAGAAAGAGAGTCTGAAAGATATATAAGATAAGATGATAAAGAAAAAAGTATGTCGAAGTGGTTTTCGGTTTCTCGGATGAACTATGAACTTTAAATGTCTTTAGTTCAAATCTAGCTTACAGACGAGCTACTCAGGGACTAGAAAACATTGTTTTTGTGATGTTTTGTCTGTGTTCTTTTATTGTTGGTTGTTTTTGTTGCTTTAATTAGGAAAGGGCGTTGATAAGAGTTACTAATTTACAAGTTATTTACTATACAGGCAGCTTTATAGAGTTAATGTGGCACGGTGTTAACGATCGGCAATGCGTTCGGCTGAAGTACCGAAGGTCCTGGTGAAGGCTGGAGTTGTTGTTTTTTTCCCGGAACTCTAGGGTGGGCATTGTGCTGTGGCCACAGAAACTGGTGAAAGCTGCTTCACAGGCCCCATGATCAATTTGGTCTGACGGGATAGGCCTACAGTATTTTGCTTAGAGATTCAATATTGTTTTCAATCACATTTTACGTTTTCTATTTTAATTATTGTACTTTTAAAGTATCGCAAGTTTATACGTGTCCAATGAATATGTCATTAATTTGGCTTTTCGTAGAAATATTTTTCAACCAGGTAGATTCGTCGTCATTGTTTGGAGTATAGGTTTACTTTGACAGTGCTGTATTATTTTGTTTTTACTTTATTCTTTAAAAAAATAACTAATTTAGCTGGATACGCTATTTTTTTTCTTCCTAAAGTGAGAAGTTCAAACTTATTAAAAAATTAGGTTCCCATCACTAATAATTAGATAAAATAGTAACTTTAAAATAATTTACATGAGATTTTGAACGTTTTTAAAAAATAAATCTATACATATTCTGCTATGTGCCCGCTTCCTCTTGCAATCCTGGCTACGTCATTGGTGTAAAGTACAGGCAGAAGACCCCTTCTGAAGGGAACATTATTTCCTTGTGGGACGTGGTCATCGAAACACGGCCAATTCCAGACTTCAAATGTAAACTTTACTGAAATGTAGTAATATAAATACATTTTTATGATATTTTTGTTTACTCTTTTATCTATTGTTCTTGTGCAGCCCCACAGCCGTGATCAGATGGTGGCCGACCCTGCAGCAGCCTCCTCCTCTATCTTCTCCGGCTTACCTGAGAGGAATGGACAAATGGGTTGGGTCCAGCAAGGCAACAATACCTGTCTACAGCATGATGAAAGCAAGAAATTAGCCAATCTCTTCAAGATTATGTCCACGTCTGGTAAGTAATGTGGGGGCAATGTGGCCAAGCAGGCAGCGCGTTCATCTGGGTCTGAGTTCAAGTCCTAGTAAAGGCTAAGATTTATTTTTTCTTGGTATGGAGAGTACCACCTCTTGATATCATATGCTCTGATGGGTACCTATTAGTTAGGGTAAAGTAAAGGTGGCTGGGAATTGTACTGGCCACACATCCCTTAGCATGTCATGGCCACAGTAACTGGTGAACGCTGCTTCACCGGCCCTATGATCAATTTGGTCCGAAGGGTACTTTACCTTTACTTCCTGGTTAAGTAATAGTTTCTTTTAGTCATATAGATTTACCACGTTTGTACAAATAGGGCACGGTGTCCGTTCGGCTGGCATACCGAAGGTCCTGGGTTCGTATCCTGGTGCAGGCTAGGATTTTTTTCCTGGACTGAAGGGTGTCCCTGTGTCTACCCAGCGCTGATGGGTACCTGAACTTAGTTGGAGTAAAGTAAAGGCGGCTGTGCACAATGCTGGTCACACAATCACCTAGTATGCCGTGGCCACAGAAACTGGCGAACGGTGCTTCATCAGTCCCATAGATCAATTTGGTCCGACGGGATACTTTACTTACTTTACGTTTGTACAAAATACTTATTATAACTAATACATTTAGTATTACCGGAGCAATGTTTTGTTTTGTTTACTTCTCGTTGAAAAAAAAATACAAACCATGACAAAGATAATGTCTTAGAATACTCATTAAGACACAGAGACAAAGGTACTTTTCCTAATCTATAAACAAACAAAAAAATAGATAACGCATTTAAATTCCCCTTCTTCTCAAGTGGCGTCCGAGCTAGAAATCGGTTGACTGAACAAACCAAGAAAACCAATAACATTTCATTTATTATATGTAAACATTAATTCAAAGCAATTCAATTAGGTCGCATCCATCAAGTAGTCAGCTCTACCAGAGTTCATCAGGTTAAACTGCGTGTTCATCCCGCACCGACGTTTACAAATATCATTTCTTTCCGACCGCCCTTAGACTGTGGAACTCACTGGACCAGGCCTCCATCGCAGCCCCTTTTGTGCCAACTTTCAAATCATCACTGAAGGGTTGGACTAGAAACCTCCAAGAAAAGTCCGTCAGTTTATAATTCTTGCTTGCATGCTATAAATTATTATAAGTAGTAATTCACACTTTTGATTTCTGAGAATTCGTTATCAAATTACATTTAAACTGTGAACGTTTTTATCGGGTCTAACAGTACAATGAAGAGTAAAAGAAGAAACCTAGACTTGCAACTGACATTAAGTGTACCCGAATACCTATCCTTATTATGCCATAGTCGTATGATTTTAAAACCCTCATTACGTTGTTTAAAAAAAAAGTTGTCAATTTCAACTTCTTTTGATGGGATATTTAAAAAAAAGATTGGTCAATTAGAAATGTGATAGTACCCTTTGGACCAAATTGATGGTGAAGCAGCGTTTACCAGTTTATGTGGCCATGGTATACTAGGTAATTGTGTGGCCAGCACATTGCCAGTCGCCTTTAATTAATGTCAGGTAACAATCAGAGCTGGGTAGACTCAGGGTAACCCTCCAGACTTGATAAAAATCCTAGCCTTCACCAGGATTCGAACCCAGGGCCATTCGGTACGCCAGTCAAACGTGCTGCCGCTCGGCCATCGTATACACATATAAGAGTGTTTTATAGTTAACAATACTATTATGTTCACTTTTCTTGCAGGTAAATACACAGCATTGGTGGCCACGGCGCCCTTGACTTCCCCAGGCGTGGCAGGAACGTACGCCTCCACGCCAGACATGAAACTAGAGTCAGACATTCACGTCAACAAAGCCGGCTGCAGCGGGTTTTCGGATATTGCCAAGCAGCTGATCGTTGATAACACCCATTTAAATGTAGGTCGTGATGACCATGGCGAATGTATGTATGTTGTTCTACTGCGAGTGAAGGGAGGGGGTGGGTTGTCTTCTAATGGCTTGGTAAACAAGAGTAACACCAATAGTCAAATCCCTAAACCTAGAAACACTAGATGACAGAAGGGCAAAGAGTAAAGTAGTAATACACAATAAGAGCCTGTTACCATGCTCAGATAAACATAAGTGAAAAAACTCTTTCCTTATTCCTTATGCGAGAACAAATACACTTAAGTACTCTTGAAAACTAAATAGTATAAGTACTGAAGCTGACTACTAGAAACATTAGTTAAAAACGATAAAGAAGAAAAAAAAAGAACAACAAAGCGAACTGCAACCACCACCCTCCACCCCATCCCTATATATAATTGTAAATCTTACATAATGTATGCGTTTCTTAAACATCGGTTTAAAAAAAAATATGCAAAATAGTCTACTTAGGAATTATTATAATCGGCAAATTATCATGGAATTGATGAGGTAATTAACCCATAGCTTACATGCTTACTTTTTTTAAAGACATTTCGTAATATGCGATTGAAGACATACAATTAAGTTTTATTGTTAGCATTTTTTTCATTGAATGTTAACAATATATACTGATCTATCTATATAGCGTTCTCAGTGGGCGTGGCTTAGGTTTTTACTCTATTTTTAGTGACGTATTTGTGTAAATATAAGAACCCACTTGAGGTACAAATGTAACGTGGTGAAAGTGAAGTACTTCTTTATCATGCAAAATTAACATCTGAATATTGGCTATCCTACTCAAAAATAAGGAGGTAAATAGTAGTACTGTAGATTAATTGATTAATAAGATTAGACTAGGGCCGGCTAGACCTATTTACACTTTCAATTTCACTTTATAGGCCTACACTTTTAATGTTTCATAGGCTAGGCTACGATGTCAAGTGATAGTGTTGGTGAATAGGCTATATAGTCAAGTCACTATTAGGCTCACATCGTCTATGATCTATGTCTATGATAATGATAAGATAGCCTATTTTATTTCACATACATAATACAGCTTAAATCTTAATAAGACTTAAAACACAACACATCATTTAAAAAAAGCTCGAGCCTATATGAAACTTTATTAATACAGCGGCCATTATTACTTGTACACCATTACAGAAAGTAAACACAAATCACGTGCTTTTTGTCACGTGATTGCAAACGACCTATTGTCTCTAATTGTCTGGTTTTATTGTGACTTTTTGCGCTTGAAACAAATTTATGTCGTGAATTTGATAAAATTGCGGCAAAAAAGTCAAGTCTGAAAAAGTTAAACTTTTTTTTTTGAAAAGGATAAAAATTGACTTAAGCTTTAAAATAACTTTGTTAACTAATGTTCGTAGAAGGCATAAACACAGATATTTAGTTTAAAACAATAATAATTACAGAGAGCTGTTAAAACTATCTGTCCTTTTTTCAGAACGCCAGCAACAAATGATACCGTGACCTAAAATAAAGTTTTTTAGTGTTTTCTTTGCTAAAACATAGAAAAACGTAAATTTTTTAATTTAAAAAAAAATATATTATGGAGTCTTCAACATTTGAAGCAAGTTGAGTAGGAATGATATGTTTTTTGTCCATATTAACTATGTTTAAAAGCGCATTGTAAAGGCCTATTTATGTGGTATGGCGCCCCAGAAAATGCCTAGTGTGCAGAACAGTTGACAAATAATTGAATGCTGTTTCCCTATGCGCGCCCCCTCTGCGCAGAAGTCTTACGAAATAAATCCAAGGGCGGTTTTCAGACAGACCGAGTTAAGTCCATGCTGTGCGAACTACAATCTAGCTCTTAGCCAGAGCGTTTGCCATACGACCCATGCTGAATTTAATTACTTCATCTCTAAGTCTAAGGTATGACTCAGCTATTATTTGTAATTTATTATTATTTTAAGCGTTTTCTTTCTGTCCCTGCTGTTTGTTTTGCTCTTTAGCTGTGTATTACTAAGCAATGATTAATGTATCTTGATAACAGGTACTCATGCCGTTATCACGTTCGACACAAGGGTAGGCCCTACCTTTCTCTGTTACTTTTAAATAATCAATCTAAACTGGAAACAAGTCTTTGTCAGTGCTTTATAAGACCCTAAAATACACACCACCATATTATATACATAAATATACATTATTAGACTACTTCTAGTATATAATTCATTTTTATTCTCAACATCTGTGAATACTTTGAATGGTGCTATGTCCACCCACATGCATAAATGTAATTGTCACTAATGACTTTATAAGATGTTTGGAAATGACTTTTAACACGTTTTTTGAGGAAATAGGCATTAGTCCTAATAGTTGTATTTTTATTTCTTTGATACTTTGAATGAAATTATGCCCACCCACATTAATAAATGAAAGGTATTCGCGTTTTGAACAAAAAAATCTCGTTTTACTATAACTGAATTAAAACAAAAAAAAAGGTGGTGACAGCTGGTGTAGAACCTGCGATATGCCGGTTGCCAGCAGAGAGTTCTGACCACTAGGCCAGGAAACCTTGATATTAATTATTAACAAATAGTAATTAAGAAGATCGGGCAAAAATAAACAATTATGCGCATGCGCCAATAGCTTCTTTTTATTATTTTTGGGTCGGGCACGTGACTTAGGTCGCCGGACGTATATCTCGTGCACTATTTGTCCGGTTGCCGGACGTATATATCGTGCACTATTTGTCCGGTTGCCGGACGCACAGACACTTCGATAATGAAAACAGTACGAGCCATCTTAGAAAATATTACTTTGGACCTATATAATGTATTATCGGAAAGAATATCAGATTTCGTTATTAGTATTGAGTGATATCAACTACTGTTGGCTCAGCTGCCTAAATATTATGTATATTATATATATATTTATATGTATCTAGGTACTTACGCCGAGTATCACAATATCTACAGCATATTATGCAAACAAACACAGATAATAATATATAAAGTATACTTTACACAAGTTAAATATGATTGATATAATCTTTTATTATATATTACACACGCTCATTCTGTAAAGAAGATTATTGCGTCCTACTCTTATCTGAGGTGACAGTCTAGTCTTGCATTTTTATTAGTGTTTTAAATGATGTTATTGGTTTTTCTGGTTTGTTCAGTTAACCCATTCCTTGCCCGGACGCCACTCGAATGCCAATGTTTTATTACGTTATTTTCTTATCTTATTGTTTTGAGCTATAAATTAAACATTCTAACTTAAATTGTTTAAAAAATATGTATTTATCCTTGAGATAAGAAAGCTTGTTTCTCTTGCTAACTTTAGATGTCAAGAGTTCATTTTCTGCTTGCGTCCTTTGTTAAGGATAGAATTAAAAATCTAAATATTTCTTTAAAAAAATAAAAAAATTCACAAACAAACTTTCATTTGTGTATTACATTACGACTTTCCATAATATAAGTAAAAATCAAGAAAAAAATAAGATATCAGCATCTATGGGTTAAAAGATAAAATAAAAAACCTTCATAAAATAACAACGTTTACAAATGTAAAAAAGAAGAACAATACATTTACATGTAACTGAAATGACACATGACATATATCAGACATCTATTCGAATATGCATGATATGTAGAGGACCCATTGCGTTAGAACAAATTCAGAAAAAAAGCTATAGGATTAATTACTACTGAACATTCACAACTGACAAGTATAGCAACACAAATGACTAAACCTAGAAACACTAGATGGAAGAAGGGCCAAAGGCAAAGTAGTCAAAATAAATAAAGCAATCAATTGTAGCGTAGAAATAGAACACAATAACAACCTATAACAAGGATAAAAACTACGTGTATAATCCATATGAAAGAATAACTTCATATAAGTACTCTTTCTTACCGAGTTGCATCCGGGCGTTGAATAGTATTTATGAACAAACCAAGAAAACCAATAACTTAACATCGTTTGTAACACTAATCAAAAGAAGAGTCAATCCACTGGTGGGCAAACGACTTAATAAACTTAATAATCTTCAGTAAAGAATTGTAACATTTTTCTCATAAAAAATCTTAATTTTTGTAATTATAATTATAATAAATGTTTAAATAGTAACTAAAACTACTAATCTTTAAAAAAAATACTAAATTGGAGTTCTGTGAATTAGATCAAAGATTATAATAAGATAGACCGCTTGCTTTAATTTTTCTGCTATTTGTTAACTTGAAACACTACGTCCTCTAGACTTCCGGTTTAGTAATTCGCTATGATTTTCTCAATGGAAAATTAAGATTACAATCGAAAGTTGTGTACAGCGGAAATATTGAGGCAAACGTAAGGTGCGTAGAAGTTATTCAAGACAGACTTATTGGCACGGAATAAAAGAGCATATTAACTAAAAAATTATGTTCATTACATACGTATGCATAAAGGGCATTGCTCCTTCCTATCTTCGAGAGCTTATTTCAAGGCATGAACCATCTAGGGAACTGCGCTCTTCATCACAGTCACTCCTCAAAACTCCCAGTTTGGATGGAGACAAAAAGAAGTACCTGGGAGTACGCACATTTGAATCAGTGGTGCCTTCTTTATGGAACAGTTTACCTCAGACACTGAAATAGTCTGGGACAAGAGAATATTTTTAAAAGAACTAAAAGACTTTTCTCTTTGGCCACTGCAAGTCACACCAAGAGCGTACTGAGCATGCTAATTGAATAGCATAGATATAAGCGCTAATAAAAATCCCAATTCTTATTCTTCTTAAAAATAGAACAAGCGGTCCATTTCATTATAGTCTTTGATTAGATCTAGCTTTCAAAGAGAACTTTTTTTTTGTGCATGTAATACTAGAATGCTTTCTTTTCCAATGCAGGTTATTGTTGGATCTGGTCGGAATTACTTTGAACTAAATATATTTAAAGATGAATCGACAAACGCCTCATTGCCAGAACAAAGGTCCGATGTAGAGCTTAGATCGGTGAGATAGACGGATGAATAGACAGATAAACAGAGAGATGGAAAGACGGACAAAGGAACGAACGGACAGACGGACAGATAAACAAATAGGCAGATAGAAGGATAGACAGTTCTATATACAGATAGACAGATAGGCATATAGACATGTAGACAGATAGACCGTTAGACCGATTGACAGATAGACAAGTAGACAGATATACGGACAGACGGATAGATGGATAGATAGAAACACGGATAGACGGGAAACCAGATAGACAGATAGACAGACGGATGGACTGACAAACGGACAGATAGATAGATAGAGAAAAATATAGACGGATAGACAGATAGAAAGATAGACAGATAGATAGACAGATAGGCAGATAGACAGATTGATAGACAGATAGATAGATAGTCAGACAGATAGATATATAGACAGATAGATAGACAGTCAAATAGTCAGAAAGATGTATAGACGAATAGACAAACAGAAAGACAGACAGATAGATAGATAGATAGATAGATAGATAGATAGATAGATAGATAGATAGATAGATAGATATAAAGATAGATGGATAGACAGACTGATAGACAGACAGACAGACCGATAGATAGATAAATAGATAGAGAGATAGATTAGTTTAGATTAGATAGATAGATAGATAGATAGATAGATAGATAGATAGATAGATAGATAGATAGATAGATAGATAGATAGATAGGTAGATAGATAGATAGATAGATAGATAGATAGATAGATAGATAGATAGATAGATAGATAGATAGATAGATAGATAGATAGATAGATAGATAGATAGATAGATAGATAAATAGATAGATAGACAAATAGATATACAAATAGAAAGACAAATATACGGATTAATAGATAGATGTGCGCAATGGTAGATAAATAAACTGATTTCTTAAATAATTCATTGATTGATAAAATGTCAATATATTTTCAGATTTGGGTGAATAGTAAAATTGTCAAACAACGTCCTTTACAAATTTCCAACGGAAAAGTTGAATTGAGCGCCGCCTTGGCCAAAGATTCTTTAGACTACATTTTGGGTGAGCAGCTTGTCTTATAATCTTTTTTTTTTAACGAAACCAGTTTCCCCAGTAAAGATTGCTATATCGATCCAAACAGCTGAAATTTGACTTGATAACATAAGTTCCCTCTTTTTCAACAAATTTTTCAAACAATATAAAAGAATCCTTTATATATATAAGTACAGAAATATGCACGCAACCGATCATAATATTTATCATAAAAGTAAAAATTATCATTATGAGTCAGCTATTGTATTATCTGACTGACTGACGATTCTGTTGAAAGATTATCATTGATAGTGGAACAAAAGAGTTCCTAAATCTCTCGGTTCTTTTCCTTATTACAAGAAGCCGACCACTTCGACCTTAGACATGATATAGTTGCCAGGAAGCGGATGTGCTGGTCCTGAAGGATTTAGAAAGTTGTTAATTAAGTCAACGCCAGTTGACCTATATGTCTAGTTTTAGTCCATGAAAAAAAGACGTGGATTAAGTCGTAAGTTCAGCTGGCCGTCATACCATCAGTCAGGATCTGGCTGTAGGTCTCACTTCTGAACTCATGAGCCTCAAAGTGACGAAATGTGAACACAAATCGGTTACCAGAGTCTGACCAGTGGTCTAATGCATGGGTCGAGCGGTCGCTGTGGGTGCTGGAGAAAGACGTGGTAGCCCGAGCTGCAGGCCGGAAGTTAATCGGCTCGTTCTGTTCTTCCATGTGAGAATCCTGTGGCGGAGGTACCCCGCTCTCCAATTTCTGGCGCCCTCGGGGGTCGGGGCTGGTGCGACGTACGGAAAGTTCTACATCTCCTGTCCTGTAAAAATGGCAGCTTTCATGGTTGGCTTTGAAGGGATGTGTTCACTTTAGATCGGGACATTCCCGTGTCAGACAAATCTACTCGGCTAACGCACCGTTAGCCTACATATAAGATGAGTATTACAGAGGCAAGCCCTGAAAGGCTCGAGGGGCGCGCAAATGTACGTTCGAAAATTGGGAATTCGAACAAAGCAAGCCGCCTAACACGCGACCGCCCTATAGGCGGCCAACGTAGGGCTAGCTTCGGACAGATGCTCATACCTTTCTATGTTCGAGTGCATGGCCTGTTAACGCTGATCCAAATATGAATTCATGAGTTTTGACTCAACCATGGGCGTTGAACGAAGCAGTAGACTTCAGAATTCAAGAACAGCTGTTGGTCTATTAATGTGGACCTAGTAAATTCGGACCAAACTATCCATAGGGCCGGTGAAGCAGCGTTCACCAGTTTCTGTAGCAAGGGCACATTATGGGGTTGTGTGGCCAGCACAATGCCCTGCTGCCTTCACTTTACCCCAACTAATGTCCGGTACCCATTAGGGTTGGGCAGCCTCAGGAAAAAGTAAGTAGGTAAACCATATTGAACAAATATTATTTGAGGATAGAAAGATAAAAGAATAATATACAAGAACGGTTAAAGCGGAGGCTCCGACCTCCTACTTAATATATCATTAATATATATTCTTTTAATTAAATCTATAGGCCTAAAACATTGGTTTGTAAATAAAATGTTGGCAATTGTCACAGAATAATGTAAACACTCTAAACACAGATTATTATGTTCTCGTGGTTTATATGTGTATGTGTGTGTGGGTGGGTGGGTGGGTGTGTGTGAGTGAAGGGAGGGGTATGGACGTGTTCTATCATTCAATACCTAGTCTCATCACTCGCATGTAAGTGTTCAACATTAACTGTTATGTTAATTACTTGACATATCTATCTAACTAAGCTATCTAACTAGCTATATATATCTATCTATCTTTCTAACTATCTGAATATAAATTTTTCTTTTTATCTATCTATCTATTTATTTACCTTGTTACGTCCACAATCCCCTTGTGGCCAGAGCTGTGTAGATCTTGCTGATAATTCTCGTTAGTCCTAGGGGAGACTTTAATTATTAGTATTTATGTTTCAGTATTACACGAACTCTTCTTATAGTCCTGGGCACAAATTCAGTATTTGTATTCCAACATTTCCTTTCTTGTACATTATAGTAGTAGCTGAATCTTATAGTAATGTGTACAACACAATAGGATAGTAATTTGACAAGGAGGCTTCAGTGTAACTGTTGTTGATAGTTTATTTCAGGTGGTATGTTCAATATATACAATATATCTATTATGTACAGTTAGAATAAAATAGTGCAAACACAAACGTTCTCAAAGGAACATATTTTGAAAACTCTCTGTCTTTCAGACAAAACAAATCATTAAATACTATCCGAGTGGTGCAAGGGATAGACCCATTACCAGTAGGGGTGAAAATCATGGTACCATTACAAAACTCATAACAAAAACGATAGGAACTTCCCCTATTAAATAATGAGTCGTTCCCAGACTCTGAGAATTTGAGATCAACACAGAATCCCAACATTACCTGGAACCTTTTATTTTCCTACTAAACGTCCTAATATGGTGTGTAGTAAGAAAAGAGAGAGAGAGAGGAATAAACATTGCGTGTTCCAATTCTTGGAAAAACAATATACATGACAACCTATATATCTATTTATCTATCTATCTGTATGTATGTCTGTCTGTCTATTTATCTATCCATCTATCTATCTCTCTGTCTGTCTATCAATCTATCAATCTATTTATCTATCTTTCTTTCTATCGATATGTCTGTCTGTTTGCCTGTCGGTCTATCAATCTATCTTTCAATATATCTGTCTGTCTATCTATTTGATTGTCTGTCTGTTTATATATCTATCAATTTATCTATAGATCTATATATTTGTCTATCCATCTATCTATCCTATAAATTGCCTCTGTATATAATATATATATAGTGAGAGAGAGAATAAAATAGATTGATACAATTAAATTTGTTGTAGACCAACTTTTTTGGGAGTCTACAACAACATGGCCTTTATCAGCGACCATTAGGTACATCAGTTGAACTAGATCCACATTAGGAGCATGGTGACCGAAAGTCCTGGGTTCGAATCCTGGTAAAAACTAGTAAGTTGTTCTCAGGTCTGATGGCTGTCCATCACATGACTTTAATTGGGGTAAAGTAAAGCCACACAATCCTGTAGTATGCCGTGGCCACTGTAACGCTGCTTCACCGGCTCTCTGATCAATTTGGTACGACGACATGTACTTTAATTTCTTTTACTTACTATTTCAACTTGTTACATTTTACCATCGAGAGTCTTTACATTTCAGGCTTTCTGGAAGATAAAGATGACATCGAGTTGACCAGTCAAAACTTGATGGACTTAGTGAACAACTTCAGAAAAAAATCCAGCAATTCCAGTGGATATTTTATCACAGTTTACAGTAAGTCGATAAATGAACGGCAGAGTATTATAATATGAAACAAACGAGTAAACAGACTGATCTATCAATACACATGTGTTGGCAATGACCATCAATGTATACAACTATATGAAATATTTTATTATTGCGTCCTACACTCATCCGTGATTTGATTTGAGTCTAGTCCTGCATTTCTATTGGTGTTTTACATGATGTTAAGTTACTGGTTTTCCTGGTATGTTCAGGCACCTCTTTGAATTGCTGGATGCCAATCAGGGCGAAAGAGTACTTATATGTATTTGTTCTCGTATAAGGGATAAGGAAACTGTTATTGTCCTTATATTGATCTAAGTATTGTAACAGGTCGTTTTTGTGTTTTGTATTTCTAAATTAGAATAGTATGCCTTCATAGCATATTAAAAAGTGTATGCTTACATAGGCTTCATTCCGACTAATGGAGAAAAATATAGGCCTACGTTGTTTAAATTTCGAGTGACAAAAATATCGTAATCTATAATTTGCATGTAAACTGAACATGGGCAAATAAATGCAATTAATGTCAAGTAGGATAATAGGGATTTCTAACTCCCTGGGCAGGATAAAGTTCTTCAAACTTTTTAAAGTAATATTATACAGGTTTTCTAAATGAAACAAACATGTCTATACAATTTTATTACATGTGGCGTTATTCATTTATTGTCATCAAATGGCGTCCTGGATTCTAGATTACTGCTTGAATTGCCATTGTCTTGAGCCTAGACTGTGGTCTGTCACCGATAGAAGCAATTGTGTACGTTTTAGACATTACGTTTCGCGCTCTTAGCCAATGTAAGGGTCGGTCGATTTTGAAGCATACGATTAAATAGCTGGTTACTACTGTAGTATGGAATGCGTTGTAGTCAGTTTGTTGTGAATTGTCCACGGTATTCTATTAATTGTGTAACTTCTTGCTCATCAACAGTTGATCAGATAGCCAGAGCTCACGACGCTTCCCAGGGGGTCAAGGCCGCCCAGCACCTGGATAAGATCCTGGGCTTCGTCAAAGATATTTACGTAAGTAGGCCTATCTTTGAAACCTAGATAACCAATTGAGCGTATGCATATTTTTATGACGACGATGGTTATTTATATAACACTTCTCTCCATGATTTTATAAAATTAGACAAAACGACACAAAAATGACAAATACAAGATATTCACCTGGTGACCGAAAGTCAATAACAGTTTCGTCCGAAACCGAAAGAAAACCAAAAGCTAACTTTTTACTTCGACCGAAAATAAAACTACGCCGAAAGAAGACATTTGTCTACTTTTGGCGTCGAAACCGAAACCAAATTCTTTTCCGAAAGTTCTGGGTTTAAATCCTGGTGTATGCTAAGATTTTGCTCCCGGGACGTGAGGGTGTCCCTAAGTCTACCCAACTCTGATAGATAACGGACATTAATTGGGGTAAAATTGGATGGGCATTGTGCTTGTCACTCCCGTGTGGGAGACCAACTCGTCACAATGTTGACACTGAGAGGGGTGCGGGGGGGTGGTTGAGTGGGGTTAATGGTTATTGGTGGCATGTTGTCGTAGAGTATGAGATACCGATGCTGTTATCGTCCTGGAACAATGATTATCTCTCTCCTGGCTCCTAAAGATGTTACAGAGTATACAAACAAACAGTTCTAAGATAATCAAGCTAATCACTGGTTACTGTTCAGGTGTTTATTACGTTTCGAATTTCCAATGATGAGATATACATGTGAAGTTATACAGTAATGCTGACACTAATATATGCGAGTCTTATGGAATCCAAAGTTAGGTTACACAACTTATACTAACGAAATTACTATTTACTGGATAACTATCTATAAATCCAAGTGTACAGGTTGGGAGTTAAGCTAAAACGATGCGTCTTCCTAGAGACCTGAGCCAGAACTGATTAAGATTTAGTTGAGCGGCTTTTACGTGAACATTAGTAACGTGGGAAGCTCTTAGTTTGATTGGGTGGTTACATTAAGTTAGATTTACATATAATTCCCATTGGTCCTTTCGAACATATATTTACATAAAGGAAAAAGGCTTATTAGAGCTAAAAATGGAGTTGGGGGTGGGTGAACAATTATACCGCTAAAACTGCGGGTAGGGTGTAGATGAATTAATTATTGCCGGCCGCACTCAGAGGGGGTGAACAAAGGAGACGGGTGGGGGTCGAAGTGGGTGGGGGTAGTCTAGATAAAAGACGATTGATACATACGTTTATTTTCCTACGCAGGACCGTCCGCTTGGAATCACCTCCCTCTACAGCTTCGCCAGAGCCCTAGCTATGACACCTTCAGGAGCCGGCTGAAGACTCACCTATTTCGTCAGCAGAATTAGCGTATTACTACATATTTCGTTGTCTGTCTGTATTCTGTAACTGTCGTCTGCGCATAGAACTGTCACCAACGGGATATGCGCTATATAAGCACCGTTATTATTATTATTATTATTATTATTATTATTATGCTGAGTGGAGGGAATTATCTCCCTTTGATAGAATTGTACGTGGTCATCTCGAGTGGGGGGACGCGGGTTGGACGAGAAATCGTATATAGGTGCGAACTGGTTCCCGGTCAATTTCCTGTCGAGCTGGGCTTAACTTCGGCCGCTGCTCTGAGTAGGGGAAGGGAGGTAAGTGGGGGGGGTTAGGGCCCACGCGGGGTGGGTAGAGATGGGTAGGGGTGTGTACAAAGGGGTTTTATATCGTGGTGGCTACATACAACATGTTGAAATAACAATATGAATGAATATTTACTACACAAGCACATTGAAATACGGCATGAATAAATAGTTGGAAATATAATAGAATATATACATTAAGATATTCACAACATACACACTTCATTCATTCACGGTTTTAGTACCAGTTTGGGCGTATTGATTAGCAACTCTGAATTGGGACTAAAAGAGTGTAGTGAAAAGTGAAGAAACAGGTGAAGAAAGGGGGTGGCGGGGTGTTCCTATTGCGTGAGAGAAGGAGAAGATAATGGCGTCAGACCACTTTCATCCTATCTAATCTAACTCTACGCTAACCTATGGTTCTATACTACTATCTACGCTATAATCTATCCATGTGTCCTAACAGTCACGATTTAAGTCCAAGGTCGTGACACTCACCCGGGCAACTTTGGAATCTACTCTGAGTGGATTCACACCTAAATTACTGTCTCTGGGACATGGAGAAAGGGGAGTAACTACACACTCATTAACATGTGCGCGCGTGGGGCCGTATTACTGAGTATTC
Organism: Anisus vortex; assembly: GCA_949126835.1. Taxonomy (NCBI): domain Eukaryota; kingdom Metazoa; phylum Mollusca; class Gastropoda; family Planorbidae; genus Anisus; species Anisus vortex. The sequence continues at coordinate 25,757,280 of OX421507.1, forward strand.
TTGGCCACGAAGTGTGTAGGGGCACTGTTTAGTGTCCGCTATGTCGCGTGTGTCGAAAGGGGTTTTGTCCTAGGCACTGTTGCAATGTGTCGAAAGCATTCGTAGCGAGTTTGTCCCAAGATAATGGGAACGATGTGGGTGCGTTGAGCAATCTGAATAACGGACGGGTAATTTTACGGAAGTTTGATATAAGGGTATTCTGATAGTTGCTGAATTCGCACAGTGTTTGCCTTAATTCGCGTATCGTCGTGGGCAGCTTGGCATGACGGATCTTATCTTTAATGGACATGGGGTGGGGAAGAGATGTCTGGTTGGGGGTGGGGCGGGGCAATCCGTAGGTTTTGGGTGTCGGCAGGCGATGTGTTTGTTTACCTACAATCGGTCTTTCGAGTAGGATGTCTACTTGAAGGCCTTTTATTACGGCGGCCTCAATGGGGCCTGTAAAAAGTGCTGAGCTGAGTTTTACGAGTGCGGTCGGTTGCTGCTGAATCGGAGAGTTATGAGATGGACCTTGGAGTCGCACATAGCGGCCTGTGTAGTCGCGGGGGTCGATCATTGATTCCGTTACTAGGGCCTCATAGCTGAGCCCGGAATCATATGTACACGAGCCCATGTGGCCATGTATTCGGACTATCTCGTCGACACAGTTGTGGGGGAATTGGTTATGTGTGTCTGCCGAGGAAATAGAGAACACGTGGTGGACTCGATCGTAGTCACTGCTTGAGTACTGGTCACGCCCCTGATCGGCGGGTTCCTGTTCGGGAGTTAAGTAGCTGGGGTAGTGCGTTTCTGTTTCTTGTTCTGTCGGACCGTTAGTATACTGCTGGTCGGGGCTTACGGGATCCTTCGTGGTGTAAAATGCACCGGCGGCAAGATAGGGGGTGGGGTCGCGTCTGTTTCTGTCGTGAGCTAACTGAGGGGTGGGCCTGGTGTGGCGGTGGTCTCTACGTGGGTTGTGAGGACGATGTTGCCCGTGGTGGGGCGAGTGTGGCTGGTGAGCGGTTGATTGAGGGGGAGGGTTGACGCGGTGGTTGTCCCCATAAGGTCGGTGCGACTGTGGGTGTCCCGGGCGGAAGGATGACGCTATTATGTCTGCTTGCAGAAATCTATCTGCGCCCTGCAGGGAGGGGTTTAAACCGGTGATTCCTTGTCGAATAAGGAAGGCCCTTAGTTTCGGGGGCATTTGCGATTCTACCTGTTCTGTCATTAGAAGGGTGACCATGCCTTCAAAGGATTGTTCGATACTGCCTAGTTCTACCCACTTGAGTAGGTAGGACTGGATTCGCTCCGCGAATTGCGTGTAATTTTCCCCTGATCGTAGTGTGGAAGACCGAAACTTCTTTTGATAATGTGACGCGTGCAGTTGGTGTCGATTTAGCAGCGCGTTTTTCAGTGCAGTGCACGACTCCCGGTCTTCTAGGGACAGTTTACAATAAGTGTCATAGTCCTCTCCTCTTAGGGTGGAGACGAGGATCCTACAATGTAATTCTGGGGGGACCTCATTTAAATCCATACAGTCGCTAAACCGTCGGAGGTAAATGTCGAACTGTTCCAGTCGGGGGTCGTGAACTTCGGTCCATAGAGAAGCATGTCTGGGGAGGGGATGTTTGGGGGTAGCTGAGCTAAATGATGAGGGGGAGTTTGGATTGTCGCTGTTGTCGGGGGCCCTAGTGCTTGCTGCTAATTCGGCTAGTCTGAATTCATGTGTCCTGCGTGCCTCCTCATCTAATCTATTCTCTTCTCTAGCTCTATCTTCCCTAGCTAATTGTTAAGCTCTCTTCTCCCTATCTAATTGTTCTGCTCTCTCCTCCCTAGCTATTTGTTCTAATCTAAGTTTTTCTGCTCTCTCTAGTTGTTCTAATCTAATCTTCTCTGCTTTGGCTTCATGGGCCGCTATTTGTTCAACTACGTATTTAGTGACGTCTCCGTCACTGTAGCCTATCGCTGAAGCCTCTTCTCTCAACTGCTTACGCAATAATACACCTTCAGCCATAGTGACAGAGTAAGGTGAGAGTAAGGCAGTAACGGACAGAGACATAACGAGATAGTACGAGGAATGTAACCGGGGTTGGGGGTTCAGAGTTTATCTAATGTAACACAACTCAAAATGGTACTCACCAGAACAGCGGTTCCTAGAATTTCACACACATATACTCGTATCCAATCGTAAAGTTATTGTTTCTGGCGCTTAGCGCTCTGTTGGTGTGGATAACTTCGGGCTGGTCAGAGATTCTGTTCTCCCCGTGCCGGGACTGGATTAGCGTATAGTGTTATTGTCTATTTTCCCGGGTTTGGTTACCGGGGAACTACGCCGGGTTCCTAAAGAGATGCTGATAGCGGTTGTTGGGTTCTTCGGTTGATAGTTGTCGAGCAGGCACGTCGGTGCGGTGTCTCGGGTGACGATCTGGCGGTTGGGTTGGCGCATCTGGCGTAATGGGGTGACGCAGGTGGCGTAGAGTGACGAATATGGCTGCTGGTGTATCTGGGGTGACGATCTGGCGGTTGGGGTGTCGAATCTGGCGTGATGGGTGACGTAGGTGGCGTAGGGTGACGAATCTGGCTGCTGGTGTATCTGGGGTGACGATCTGGCGGTTGGGGTGTCGAATCTGGCGTGATGGGGTGACGCAGGTGGCGTAGGGTGACGAATCTTGCTGCTGGTATATCTGGGTTGACGTAGATTGCTTAGAGTGGCGAATCTGGTGTAATGGGGTGGAGAATCTGGCGTAATGGGGGGCGAATCTGACGTAGCGTGGTGGGTCTGCTGCTGGTGTATCTGGGGTGACGTAGATTGCTTAGAGTGGCGAATCTGTCTTAATGGGGTGTCTTGACTGGCGAATCTGGGGGGACGTAGGCTGGCAGTTGGGGTGGCGTAGGCTGCGTAAAGTGGCGAGCCTGGGTATCTGGGGTGACGTAGGCTGCGTAAAGTGACTAGCCTGGCTTACTGGGGTGTCTTGGCTGGCGTTGAGGTGGCGGATTTGGTTGCTGTAGCTTAAAATCTTTTTGTGATGGAGAGATGAGCCCCCATCCAGGATCGATTTCAGAGTCGGCATAGTCCTCGGGTTGATGCTGTTGTTAGTGCACTGAACGGCTTGAGTTCAGGATCCCGCGGCGAGGTCCCAATTTGTCACGATGTTCCCGTGTGGGAGACCAACTCGTCACAATGTTGACACTGAGAGGGGTGCGGGGGGGGGGGGTTGAGTGGGGTTAATGGTTAACGGTGGCTGGTTGTCGTGGGGTATGAGATACCGATGCTGTAATCGTCCTGGAACAATGATTATCTCTCTCCTGGCTCGTTAAGATGTTTCAGGGTATACAAACAAACAGTTCTAAGATAATCAAGCAAATCACTGGTTACTGTTCAGGTGTTTATTACGTTTCGAATATCCAATTATGAGATATACATGTGAAGTTATACAGTAATGCTGACACTAATATATGCGAGTGTTATGGAATCCAAAGTTAGGTTACACAACTTATACTAACGAAATTACTATTTACTGGCTAACTATCTATAAATCCAAGTGTACAGGTTGGGAGTTAAGCTAAAACGATGCGTCTTCCTAGAGACCTGAGCCAGAACTGATTAAGATTTAGTTGAGCGGCTTTTACGTGAACATTAGTAACGTGGGAAGCTCTTAGTTTGATTGGGTGGTTACATTAAGTTAGATTTACATATAATTCCCATTGGTCCTTTCGAACATATATTTACATAAAGGAAAAAGGCTTATTAGAGTTAAAAATGGAGTTGGGGGTGGGTGAACAATTATACCGCTAAAACTGCGGGTAGGGTGTAGATGAATTGCCCACACTCAGCGGGGGTGAACAAGGGAGACGTGGGGGTCGAAGTTGGTGGGGGTAGTCTAGATAAAAGACGATTGATACATACTTCATGCTGAGTGGAGGGAATTATCTCCCTTTGATAGAATTTTACGTGGTCATCTCGAGTGGGGGGACGTGGGTTGGACGAGAAATCGTATATAGGTGCGAACTGGTTCCCGGTCAATTTCCTGTCGAGCGGGTGGATCAAGGGGCTTAACTACGGCCGCTGCTCTGAGTAGGGGAAGGGAGGTAAGTTGGGGGGGGGGGGTTGGGGCCCACGCGGGGTGGGTAGAGATGGGTAGGGGTGTGTACAGGGGGGTTTTATAGCGTGGCGGCTACATACAACATGTTGAAATAACAATATGAATGAATATTTACTATACAAGCACATTGAAATAAGGCATGAATAAATAGTTGGAAATATAATAGAATATATACATTAAGATATTCACAACATGCACATTTCATTCATTCACGGTTTTAGTACCAGTTTGGGCGTATTGATTAGCAACTCTGAATTGGGACTAAAAGATTGTAGTGAAAGGTTAAGAAACAGGTGAAGAAAGGGGGTGGCGGGGTGTTCCTATTGCGTGAGAGAAGGAGAAGATAATGGCGTCAGACCACTTTCATCCTATCTAATCTAACTCTACGCTAACCTATGGTTCTCTACTACTATCTACGCTATAATCTATCTATGTGTGCTAAGAGTCACGATTTAAGTCCAAGGTCGTGACAGTGCTGGCCCTATGATAAAATTGATGCGAAAGGTTCTTTCCTACTTATTATTACTATAGCAAGAGTTAATTCCTTCAGTAAATTTTTTGCTTCTACTCAGGATCTTGTCAAAGGTGATGACACGTTGCTTCTACTTGCATCTACCCAGGGATCAACTCTAACAGTTGGATCTGGTTCTTCCCTTAATGAAAAATTAGACGGTAATATTTCAATTTTCAATCGCATAAAATCTTAAAGGTTTTGCGCCCACTTCCATAAATATATTAAAACTAGTTGTTATTCCCGTCAAAATGACGGGGGAACGAGTGATTACAATGTGTTTAAAGAGAAGGAAAAAAACGAACACTATTTCAATAAAAACTGTAGTGAGAACGTATCTTTCGGTATTTAGTTTTGTTATTTTGTTATTTAAATAATTTAAAAGAGAGATCATTCTAAAAACCCGAAAAGATCAACATAGCTAATGAACGGTGTTAAAGCATTTTTAACCCTTCCTGTATCGACCTACTTCTATCTATGCTGCCTTCAGTTCCGCTATATACGCGCCCGGGACTGTAAGGGTTAAGGACATTATTCTGAAATGGCACTCAGTTTAGAGCCTTGACATAGGCTACGGCGATTATTAATATGCCTACGTTTACTAAACATAATAAATTGATGAATTGAGCAATAGTGTTTATAAAATAAAAATTTCTTTTGGAGGACGTTTCTAATTTATAGCCTACATTTAACTTTTCACCCAATAAGTACAGCGGCGTAGGAGCCTATACGCTTAGAGCACAAACAAACAAACATGTAAATAAACAAACTCATTGTAATTAAATTATGTGATATGCTTCACTCGTAATAAACAAAAAAAAGATTGATAGTATGCTATTGAAAAAGCGTGGGCGGCACGAAATTGAGAAATTCTCCCTTTTCACAAACGCCTGCTATGTTTAAAGAGGAAGGCGTCGATCTGGATTCAAACATAATAGCTAAAGGCAGGGGTCTAGAGACATGTTTCATAGTTCGCTATTGTGTTGTTGTTGTTTTTTTAATTCATATATTTATTTCGCAAACACTGTGACTAAATCTTTGCAGGTTTTACTGACCCACTTTACGTTATTCTATGGAGCTTAAACCTAACATATTGACTTTTTGCCGATATCAATACCTTCTCTCCAATTTTTATTCTCACCCCCATCACTGTTTCAAATATAATTTAAAAAAATGCATATGACGAATTTATGCTAAAGTATTAATTTTAGTTGGTTCACGCTACAGCGCGTTCGGTTGGCGTTCCAACGGTTCTGGGTTCGAATCCTGGTGAAGGCTAAATTTTTTTCCCGGGACGGGAGGGTGTCCCTGATTGTACCCAGCTCTGTCCCTGATTGTGCCCAGCTCTGTCCCTGATTGTACCCAGATCTGTCCCTGATTGTGTCCAGCTCTGTCCCTGATTGTGCCCAGCTCTGATGACATTTGTTGAGTTAAAGTAAAGGCGGCTGGGCATTGTGCTGGCCATACATCCCCTAGTATGCCATGGCCACAGACACTGGTGAACGCTGCTTCACCGGCACTGTGATCACTTTGGTCCGAAGGGTACAGTACAATTTGTTATGTCTTGTGTTGTACCTGCAAAAATATATGCATCTAAATTAAGATTTCATTTGCTCTTTAATCCCTTATTTTTTCGTCATTTGGTCTAAGGTTTCGCAAATACAGAGACGTGTGCACCATACACTTTCCTTAACTATGCCTTTGGAGTGGAAAAGTCTCCGACTTTTGGTGCTCAAACAGGTATTTGATAGTCCCTACACCATACAATAATACACTTACTTACTTACTTATGACTTTTACCCTACCTGGGACATAGGACGCCAACAAGAGTCCTCCAGGAATCCCTATCCTGTGCCAATTTCTCTGACTCAAGTTAAGCCCTAATTTTTAACATCAGATTCCATATTGTTCCTCCATGTGATTCTCGGCCTACCTCTTTTCCTTTTTCCTTGGGGTCCAAGTGAGGGTTTGCCGAGTGACACTGTATGCCGGTTTTCTGAGGGTGTGATCAATCTTTTTCCATCTCCTTTGGAAATGTCCTCTTCCACATTCCTCTGTTTAGTTCGTTGCCAGAGTTCTTCATTACTGATGCAGACCTGCCTACCCGTACGCTTTGGGCGTATTTTCGTACGCTTTAGGATACAAAATACGGCTGTTACACCGAGCGTCTTAAAAATACGACTTCTTGAATACAAAAATATGATTTCGCAATTTTTCATTTTATTTCTTATCTTTTCGGTAATTAGACGATCACGAAATCGCAGTTACATAAAACCGATGTTTTGACTGGTCGAAACAGGATAGATCTATCGTCTGTTTCAATACCTAACTTGTTACACAGCGCGGCGACCTTGACCTTTTTTTTCCTCTCTCGCAAATATCCAAATTCGGCTGACAGCAAACCTACACCGCGTGCACGAAATCATGAAACATAGCAGATGACGAAGAAGCTTCCGAGTCTGCTCCGAGTAAAAAAGCGAAGGAGTAGGCTATTCTGCTTGGGTGCAAGAGTTTAGAGGGCCGGCATGCCGGCCAATTCAAGTTTTGGGAAACTATAAATGATCAACTTTTTTCTTTCATGAAAACTTAAAAGGCGAAATAAAATGCATGTGTGATTCTATATTTATTTTTAGGTCAGGGTTACCCTAGTTTTTGCTTTCGTGGCTCGGGGTAATTGTTATAGGCCTACTCGTGCCTCCTGACTTTTAAAAACTTTTTTTTAGTGCAATCCCGTAATGTAACTTTTTGGGACTCGGTAGTTTCATAGGCTATAGTCTAGATCTATATAAATCTCCAAGAAGTCTACGTTTTTATGGTCTGACACGGCAATCGGTAAATAGCCTAAGCCTACTTCAAGCGAATTTGTTTTTAGGTCAATCTGTAGGCTACGTCACGCACGCTTTTAATACTCGCGGCTTTCTTTTAAATTCTTGACGTTTTATTTTACTAACGGAGAGATTAAAACATTAAAACTCTTTTCTTTATCAGCCTACTAAAACGAAAGCAGCTATTTATTAATAGACTTGATCTCGGCTCAACGTCGGGGTTTCAATTATTGCTATCAATGATGTAAAATCGTCACTATAAACTTTAGGCTATGTAGAACACGGAGCTCGCTGTAGGCCCTACATTGTTAGTAGTACCTAACTTGTTACACGGCGCGGCGACCTTGACCTGATATCCTTTTTTCCTCTCGCAAATGTCCAAATTCGGCGATCAAAAGTATGGCTGACAGCAAACTTACACAGGGTGCACGAAATCATGAAGCAGATGACAAAGAAGCTTCCGAGTCTGCTCCGAGTAAAAAAGCGGAGGCGTATTCTGCTCGGAAGCAAAAGTTTATAAATAAATATTCTATGAAATATAAGTACTTGCATGTGTCATCCAACAGTGACACATCGGCACACTGCACTATTTGTCATATCGACTTCTCGGTGGGACACGGAGGGCTCTATGACTGTAAGAGACATGACGAATCGGAGTCGCACCAGAAACTGGCTGTTGAGAAATAAAAGTCTATGCCTATACAAAATATTAGGTCTTTTCTTGTGAAGCCTGAGCCCGTCGCTGGGGAGGAGCAACTTCAGCGTGATGTGACTCGTGCAGAAGCCCAATGATTTGCAACATCATTGTGGATAATAACTTGTCGCTGTCGTGCTCTGATGTGCTGACAATGGCTGTGGCGTCGATGTTGACTTGTTGATGCATGCAGAAATGGCAGATGTCAAATTGCAGTAGTCTTACAGGTTCAGCAATCTGGAATTCATCATCAACAGATTTCCTGTCCTGGTCGCCAACACCTTACTAGACAAAGTTGCTGAGCAGTTCTGCCTATATAAATCTACTGATGTGTCAGGGTGCATCAAGGACAGAATTGATTGCACGTGGTTTTCTATTGCTAAAATGAAGCATGAAGATACTGACAGCTTGATGTTTGAAGACTTGGCGAATGTGATGCTGGGGCTTCTCACCATACCACACAGCAGTGCCCACTGCGAACGTGTTTTCAGCTGTGTCAGGAAGAACCGGACACCACAGCGTTCCTTAATGTCTGACCAGACCTCGGAGAGCCTTCTGGTGCTCAAGTCCTGGCCATGGGCATTTTGGAGTCTGTAAAGGCTCTTAATGATAAAGACTTAAAACTGTTGAAAGGGGCATACTACTAGAGTCTAAAGTAGCATGACCAAACAACTAGCTGAGGTAACAAAAGGGAGGAGGACAGAAAAATTATTGAACACACACCAGCTGTCTATTTTGTTAACATTTGCAACATGCATTTATTAAAGTGTGCTGAAAATACAAAACAGATTTTCTTTGCTTGTTTTAAACATTAAATGAAACAACTGTTTTCATTTTAATGACTATTATTTTGAATAATTGGTGCGATAGATGACAATTATTATTGCATAGTACACTTGACCTCGGAAAAGTACACTTTAGCCTTCTCAAGAATACTCCAAGCGTTTTTCCAGGGTAGACAGGTCTGCTGATGGTTTCTTACCAACTTAGCCGAAGGATATAATATACACCTGCATGAAATTCTGAAAATACCTAAGCAGGTAAACAGGGGCCTGAATGGAGCTGAACCTTATTCCTCATTTCGAACTATTGGTTTCCTATTTAAAGGTAGTTCTAAATTTTTGTATTATTCTTACTCCTAAAACAGTATCTTTCTTATTGGCTTAGCAAAGTAAAAATCGGGTAGACTATAGCTGTCAAAAATTTTAACCTTAATATTACAATATTTTAATAAGGCCCTAAATAAACTAAACCATGAAATTGTGCACATCTACAAGATATGTTTTTACGGTCGAATTAAGAAGAATAGAAAGAAAAAAGTCAATTGCATAAGAAAATTACAAAACAGTCGATATATATATATATATATATATATATAGATTGCAAATAAAAGACGAAATATTCTACCATGGGGACAGAGATTATATAAGTGACCGTAAATAAATATTGGACGAGTCCAGGGTGTACCGATGTTCAGAGGTGGATCGGGGGGAAAGGCACACTAGATTTTGTTCGAGAGAGAGAGAGAGTGTGTCAGTGTCATATGTATTTAAAGAGAGAGAGGGAAAGAGAGAGAGAGAGAGAGTGTCAGTGTCATATATATTTAAAGAGACAGAGGGAAAGAGAGAGAGGGGGAGTGTCAGTGTCATATATATTTAAAGAGAGAGAGGGAAAGAGAGAGAGAGAGAGACTAAATCTAAATAAATTCAAAACTTTTAGAGTCTACTAAAACGTTATGAATAAAGATTTATTAATATTGACCAAGTACAGTTGCGTACGATATTTGTTTGATTGTAATGATGTTTTTGTTTTTTTCTATAAATGACAAATTACATATTTACATAACGCTATTTCTCTTGTATATTACAGACGCTCCTTCAATGCACAATCTTGGGGCTAGAATTTGGTCTTTGTGAGATTTATTAAGATTGGTTATTATTCGTGGCAGTAATATATTTCTTCCGCAGATGTAGCGTGAATTTTACGCAAGGCTTGATAAAAAGTGGATTCTAATCACAATTCTGTTTATTATATTCTTGTGTTTTATACTTTCAGGAGGTTTAGAATACAAGTTTCCCAGTCTGTATAATATGCAGGGAACGACCGGAGGCCCAGATCTCCCAGTCTTTGCCTCCGGGAAGAGTGCCGGAATTTTCACCGGAGTCAACACCTTTCCTTATCTGTACCACGCCATTCTGTGTGCTACCTGCCTCGCCAAAAACGCAACAGAACTCTACCCACACTGCATGCCCCAGGCTTCGACAACAACCATGGGGCCTACCGCGTCAACCACACCCTGTTCGACCATGCCCGGCTTCGCGTCAACCACGCCCAGCCCCGCGTTAACCACACCCTGCCCAACCACAACCTGCCCATCCACACCCTGCCAGACCACATCGTGCCCCGCGTCAGCCACGCCAAGCACCTCGTCAACTACGTCCGGCCCCGCGTTAACCACGCCCAGCCCCGCGTTAACCACGCCCAGCCCGCCAGAAGCCACTACGACGACCACCCGCACCACGGCGCCGCCTCCGAAGCCCACGGTGACGCCTCAGAAGCCCCCGTTGACGCCTCCGAAACCCAACTTTTGGTCAAGGTATTTCCAGCCTTTCGCTGGGATAGGCCCGAACCCTTACGCCAACATGGTAATGCGCAACGGCGTCGCCTCTCCAATGCAGCGTCCACCTACGCCCAGGCCTATTCAGAATCAAAACAATCTTTGGACTTGGCAGTCCTGGTTGCCTTTTTTGTTGTAATAAAAAAAAAATATTATTCCATCATGGTTTCCGTTGTTCTTTCTACCTAACAGTTTAATAACATTTAAAATCTGTATCAAAATGCCAGACTATAAGGCCCAAAGTACGGATAAAGCTATTAAATCGTTGGGTTAAATAATCGCCTGTAAAGAATAAACGGCTATAACATATAAGAAAAGAAAAACTATTTCTAAAGACTTCAAAATTACCATTACACTCATTAAGGGAACGTCCATTAATTACGTCAACAAAATAGGAGGGAGGGGGTCTGAAAAAGTTTGACAAATGTTGACATGGGTAGGGGGGGAGGTCATGAAAAGTTGACGTTAACAATGTTACTTTTTATGAAATAAATAATGATTCAAATTTATTACAAAATTCTACATTTGCCCTCTTCATTAGATAACATGTAAAAACATGTTTTTTACGTTAATACAAATATGTTAATTATGGAAACTACAGTAGTTTGTCTGTATATATGGGTGGAAATTAATGCTATTGTTAGCAAGGCACAGTGACCGACCAAAATTGAAGACAGCCAGTTCTGGTCTTTTAGAAATATACAACGGCTAAAAGAATAGTTATGAGGAATCCGTTTTGACATCAAAATTGAGTCAGCGATAATTAATACTCAAAATCTTAGTCGCGTTTGGTTAAACTTATGGTACATTCGCTGTAGTGGGAAAGTCGGAAACTCGGAGGTTCCGAGTAGGAATAAGTAAAAATAGTGATCCGTATTCTGACACTGTGCATTTTAAAACTGTTGGTTTTATCGATGCGTCATTAGCAACCTTAAAATTATGTATTTTTTTAAGATTTGTTAAAATTATAAATAAAGAAAAATATTATGTACATTGCTCTTTTAAATAAAAAATATACCATTTTAAATAAAATTATGTTTCAAAATAGAGTAAAAAATATGTATGCATTATAAGCACTGATCTATATATTATTGTGAAATATAATTTCTTCGGCTTATAACGTTTAAGATAAAATCACTTATCTATATGAGTTGAAAAGCCGTAACTAAGTGGACGTCCATTAATTACGTCAATCAAATAGGGGGGAGGGGTCTGAAAAAGTTTGACAATTGTCGACATAGGGGAGAGGGGAGGTCAAGAAAATTTGACATCAACAATGTTACTTTTTATTACCTAAAAAATGATACAAATTTATTACACAATTCTACATTTGTCCTGTGCCATGACATACTTGACATAGCCTACATAGGACATAGCAAACATGTAAAAACATGGTTTTACGTTACCCGGTAATACAAATAATATATCAATTATGGATTTGACATGTCCTTTTTGTGTTCATCTTGTTAGTTTGTAGATCTGTGTATGGACAGTGCAGTATTTACTTATAATTAAGCTACACAAGAAATAACTTAGGGTTCATAAAAATAATTTTTTTGTCATATATATAGCCTACTTAAATATACAAAGTATATCAAAATTATGGCACACTAAAGTAAGACACTAAAGTAAGATACACAATCTTGGAGGATTTAAGAACTGCAGGGTACTTCAGTTTATCTGTAGATTCCACTACAGACCGGTCCCATATTGATCAGCTCACTAAGGCCTATATAGCCTATATGTTTCACAAGATGATGGGCTCCCTATTGAACGTTTTCTAACTTTCCTAGATATGGGTAGCCACACAGGGGAAAATTTGGCTAATTTTGTGCTCAACCACCATAAAATGAGTGCAAAATGAATTTCACAAGACTAGTCAATCGCTGCCAGACCCCCAAATTAGTCTATATATGTAGCCTTATAGGGAATTGTAGGCCTATGCTTCACTTTCGCATTTTGTTAAAGGTTCCCGGGATATGTTCGATCATTTTGAAGAAAAAGCAAAGGAAAAATTGCCTGTAGAAGAAGGCATATCAATGATGATGAAAAGGTCTATTGAACAATTAACATTGTAGGCTACCAAAAGCTCATTTAGTGAAACGTAAAATTGGAAAAGATTAAATATTTCTATGAAAAGAACAATAGTAAACAGAAAGAACAGAACTATTGTTAAAATCTTCGCATTTGAAAAAAATGTGGGAGGGGCGAGTTGGGGGGGGGGGAAGGATGGTAGGAACCATAGGTAAAAATCTACTAAAAATTGTAAAACGTAATTAATGGACATCCCGAAAGTAACGGTAACTTTTCTATATTTTATGTTAATTTTCAACGTCGTCAAGGAAGATGTAATTAATTCACATTATACATATTATATAGATAAGTGACAAAATATTATGCAAAAATGCACCAAGTTTGCAAATGGGAAAACTTCCTACTCGGAATTTCCGAGTTTCCGACTTTCCCACTTCAGCGAATGTTATATTAGCTTTTGTTTATAAAATTAGTTAGTCAAGAGTTGCGTCCTAGGTAATTAAAAAACACAATGCGGAGATTTATAAAAAACAACAACACGAAAATTCTTTTGCATGAAGCAATTAGTTTGGGGTTATAAATAGGTGATTCTTCGAATCTGACATTCACAATCCATCGTTTTCTTTTGGCGCCATCTTTTGAAAATGAAATAAAATTTAATTCTACACATATTTTCGTGCAACCAGCAACGTAGCTCACAGACATATTTCGACGAAAATGATCGAATTAGACTGGAAATGTTCTTCTTTGTGACCTTTCATGCATGCATAATCGTTAAG